>OY740826.1:3328582-3796082 GCA_963514005.1 Raja brachyura
TACACATCTGTCTTGGTAGCTGGTATCTCAAATTGGATTGAATGCCCTCGTCTGCTCCTAATTGGTTTGGGTTTGGTGTAGGTTTTGTAATCTATGTCGAGCCGGTCATTTAGCATTTTGTAAAAGGTCAAACGGTGAGCTTCACGTCTATCTTGGAGAGGGTTCCACCCCAGTGAATTCAGAATTTTCGTAACACTCGCTTCTCTCTCACAGGTATTAGTAACAAATCGAGCTGCCTGTCTTTGGACACGTTCGATGGGAGAAATGTTTTTATATGTGTATGGTTCCCATGCTGCAACTGTGTAGTCCAAATTAGGTCTAACGAGGGTGAAGTATAGCTTCTCCTTGACAAAAGTTGGACAATGATGAAAGTTGCGTCTCAGAAAATTTAGGACACCTGTTGCTTTCACCATTGCATGATGAGTCTGACCGTTCCAACACAGATCGTTCTGCAATTTGATGCCAAGATACTTGGTTTGTTTGGATTCTTCAAGGGTGGCACCAAGTATATTGTAAGATGTTTCGCCTGGTTTTCTCTTTCTGGTGACACGCATGGTTTTACATTTGGACGTGTTGAACTGCATGCCCCATTTGTTGTGACCACTCAATCATTGTATCGAGATCCTTTTGGAGAGCATCTTCATCATCAGCTGACTTAATTGGACGGTACAGCAAACAATCATCAGCGAATAGTCTGGTCGTGCTTGTGACTTTTTCATGGATGTCATTTATGTAAAGCAAAAACAGATGTGGGCCAAGTACTGTGTCCTGAGGTGTACATAGAAACATAGAGACATAGAAAATAGGTGCGGGAATAGGCTATTCGGCCCTTCGAGCCTGCACCGCCATTCAATATGATCATGGGTGATCATCCAACTCAGTATCCTGTACCTGCCTTCTCTCCATACCTCCTGATCCCATTAGCCACAAGGGCCACATCTAACTCCCTGTTAAATATAGCCAACAAACTGGCCTCAACTACCTTCTGTGGCAGAGAATTCCACAGAATTCCACCCCTCTCTGTGTGAAAAATGATTTTCTCATCTCGGTCCAAAAAGACTTCCCCCTTATCCTTAAACAGTGACCCCTTGTCCTGGACTTCCCCAACATCGGGAACAATCTTCCTGCATCTAGCCTGTCCAACCCCTTAAGAATTTTGTAAGTCTCTATGAGATCCCCCCTCAATCTTCTAAATTCCAGCGAGTACAAGCCATGTCTATCCAGTCTTTCTTCATAAGGAAGTCCAGCCATCCCAGGAATCAGTCTGGTGAACCTTCTCTGTACTCCCTCTATGGCAAGAATGTCCATCCTCAGATTAGGAGACCAAATCTGTACGCAATACTCCAGGTGTGGCCTCACCAAGACCCTGTACAACTGCAGTAGAACCTCCCTGCTCTTGTACTCAAATCCTTTTGCTATGAATGCCAACATACCATTCGCTTTATTCACAGCCTGCTGCACCTGCATGCCCACTTTCAATGACTGGTGTACCATGACACCCAGGTCTCGTTCATCTCCCCTTTTCCCAATCGGTCACCATTCAAATAATAGTCTACTTTCCTGTTTTTGCCACCAAAGTGGATAACCTCACATTTATCCACATTATACTGCATCTGCCATGCATTTGCCCACTCACCCAACTTATCCAAGTCACCTTGCAGCCTCCTAGTATCCTCGTCACAGCTAACACTGCCCCCCAGCTTCGTGTCATTCGCAAACTTCGAGATGTTGCATTTAATTCCCTCATCCAAATCATTAATATATATTGTAAATAGCTGGGGTCCCAGCACTGAGCCTTGTGGCACCCCACTAGTCACTGCCTGCCATCCTGAAAAGAACCCGTTCACTCCTACTCTTCGCTTCCTGTCTGCCAGCCAGTTCTCTATCCACATCAATACTGAACCGCCAATACCGTGTGCTTTAAGTTTGTATACTAATCTCTTGTGTGGGACCTTGTTGAAAGCCTTCAGAAACTCCAGATATAACACATCCACTGGTTCTCCCTTATCCACTCTACTAGTTACATCCTCAAAAAATTCGTTAAGATTCGTCAGACATGATTTACCTTTCGTAAATCCATGCTGACTTCGTCCCATGATTTCACCACTTTCCAAATGCGCTGCTATCCCATCTTTAATAACTGACTCTAGCAGTTTCCCCACTACCGATGTTAGACTAACTGGTCTGTAATTCCCCGTTTTTCACTCTCCTTTTTTAAAAAGTGGAGTTACATTAGCTACCCTCCAATCCTCGGGAACTACTCCAGAATCTAAAGAGTTTTGAAAAATTATCACTAAGGCATCCACTATTTCTGGGGCTACTTCCTTAAGTACGCTGGGATGCAGACCATCTGGCCCTGGGGCTGTATCAGCCTTTAATCCATTCAATTTACCTAACACCACTTTCCGGCTAACCTGGATTTCACTCAGTTCCTCCATCTCATTTGACCCGCGATCCCCTGCTATTTCCGGCAAATTATTTATGTATTCCTTAGTGAAGACAGAACCAAAGTAGTTATTCAATTGGTCTGCCATGTCCTTGTTCCCCATGATCAATTCGCCTCTTTCTGACTGCAAGGGACCTACATTTGTTTTAACTAATCTTTTTCGCTTCACATATATCGATAAAAAAATTTGCAGTCAGTTTTTATGTTTCCTGCCAGTTTTCTTTCATAATCTATTTTCCCTTTCTTAATTAAGCCCTTTGTCCTCCTCTGTTGGACTCTAAATTTCTCCCAGTCCTCTGGTAGGCTGTTTTCTCTGGCTAATTTGTACGCTTCATCTTTTGCTTTCATACTATCCCTGATTTCCCTTGTTAGCCACGGATGCACTACCTTCCCTGATTTATTCTTTTGCCATACTGGGATGAACAATTGTTGTAGTTCATTCATGCAGTCTTTAAATGCCATTGCATATCCACCGTCAACCCTTCAAGACTCAACACGGGATGCCAATCGGAGCTCTTTCCGTTCACACACACATGCGCTGAAGACATTTTGTTAGGAAACTGGAAATCCATTGTTTTGTGTTGGAATGAATACCATAGAAGTCAAGCTTCCGAAGCAGTCTCTGGTATGGGATGACATCAAATGCTTTAGAAAAGTCCAGCGTAACTAAATCCGTGATGACGTTACTATCAAGGTGCTTGGCCAGGTCATTTGTCGTCAGGATAAGCTGAGACTCACATGATCTATGCCTCCTAAATGCATGTTGGTTGTCAGCAAGAATGTTATGTTTACTCACGTGTCTCATCAGATTACTATCAATTAAATGCTCCAGCAGTTTGCAGCAAGAACTTGTTAATCAAACAGGATGATAATTCGCTGGATTGGTGGTTGAACCCTTCTTAAAGAGAGGAATGATGTTAGCTTTTAAGAAACAGTTGGACATGTACATGGATAGGACAGGTTTGGAGGGATATGGACCAAACGCAGGCAGATAGGACTAGGGTAGCTGGGCCATTGTCGGCCGGTGTAGGAGAGTTGGGCCGAAGGGCCTGTTTCCACACTATTACTCTACGACCTCCCCAACCCAGCACCACTCCTCCCTGCCCCCAGGTATTTAAAGCTGCTCACCCTATCCACAGTAGTCCCATTTATCCCCAGTGGCGTGTACGTCCTCGGTTGTTGTGCCCATCTAAACTCCATAATAATCTCTTTTAGTGACATTCATGAGGAGGCTGTTGTTCTGACACCAGAGTGCCAGATCAGCCACCTCCTCCCGGCAGGGCTTCTCATCGATACTGGAGATCAAGCCCACCACCACGGTTTCATCAGCAAACTTGATGATGGAGTTGGAGCTGAACCTGGCCACACAGTCATGTGTGTACAGGGAGTACAATAGGGGGCTGAGGACGCAACCCTGGGTGGATCCTGTGTTCAGGGTGAAGGGGTTGGAGGTATGTCTCCCCATCTTGACCACCTGCGGCCTGGCGGTCAGAAAGTCCGGGATGCAGGCACACAGGGGAGCATTCAGTCCCGGTTCCGGCAGCTTCCCAGCAAGTCTGGTGGGGATTATGATGTTGAAAGCGGAACTGACGTCAATGAACAGCATCCTCACAGTGCCAGTGCCACCCGCACTGCCCCCTGACCCCACCCATTGCCACCCACCCACCCAATGTGCCTGGCAGCCCCTCCCCAGCATCTTCAATGCTCCCCAGCACTACCCCCCACCCCTGCCCCCCCCCTCCCCCCCAATTTAGTGTTGTTAATTGTCACGTGTACCAAGGTACAGTGAAAATCTGTACCTCGTCAGCAGAAAGACAACACGTGATTACAATGGAGCCGTCCACAGTGTACTCTCTCTCATTGCCTCTCTGCCCCCGCAGGTGCTGGGCTACGTGCAGAGCCTGTGTCAGCGGTCCGAGCGCAGCGCCCTGCAGAAGGTCTACAACCAGCGGCGGCGGGAACAGCACCACAGGCTGCGGCAGCCACACGTCCCACTGCAGGTGAGGGGGGGGGGGGGAAATGAGGGGAGAGGGTATCAAGACAGCAGTGGGGGGGAGACAGGCGTAGGGATTGGGGAGGGGGTGTAGGTATTGGTAGGGGGGGTTCTATGTTTCTATGTAGGGAAGGTGGGAGAGGGGGGAATGGGAGGGGGGGAAGGGAGGGTCCATGTGTACGGAGATGGGGGGTCCAGGTGCAGTGACGGCGGGAAGGGGGGAATTAGAGGAGGGGGTGAGGGATCTGGGGGACGGGAGGGGAATGAGGGAATGAGTGCGGGGGGAAGGGCGGGCCAAGGGAGAGAGTCAAGGAACGGGGGGTAAGGGAAGGAGGGGGGAAGGTGGAAGTCCACGATGGTGGGTGAGACCAAGGGGGGGAGGTACAGGGACGGGAGGGGGTGGTTGTAGGGGATGGGGGGGGGGTGGGTGTAGGGAATGAGTTGGGGGGTATATGAATGAGGGAGGGGGTGCAGGAACAGGAGAGGGAGGGAGGAGGTGCTGGGACAGGATGGAGAAAGTTTAAGGGGGGAGGGTGGGCGGGGAGTGCGGCTGTGAAGAGGGTCGCTGGTCAATAGACAATAGGTGCAGGAGTAGGCCATTTGGCCCTTCGAGCCAGGACCGCCATTCAATGTGATCATCCCCAATCAGTACCCCGTTCCTGCCTTCTCCCCATATCCCCTGACCCCCCTATTTTTAAGAGCCCTAACTAGCTCTCTCTTGAAAGCATCCAGAGAACCTGCCTCCAACACCCTCTGAGGCAGAGAATTCCACAGACTCACCACTCTCTGTGAGAAAAAGTGTTTCCTCGTCTCCATTCTAAATGGCTTGCTCCTTATTCTTAAACTGTGGCCCCTGGTCCTGGACTCTCCCAACATCGGGAACATGTTTCCTGCCTCTAGCGTGTCCAAGCCCTTAACAATCTTATATGTTTCAATGATATAACCTCTCATCCTTCTAAACTGGAGTCAGCGTGGGTCGACACTGAAGCGGCACGGTGGTGCAGTTGGTAGACGCGATGCCTCACAGAGCCAGAGGCCTGCGTGGATTTTCACTGGGTGCTCCGGTTTCCTCTCACACTCCAAAGGAGGTGCGGGTTTGTAGGTTATTTGGCTTTGGTAAAAATTCTAAATTGTCCCTAGTGTGTAGGATCGTGCTAGTGTAGGGGGATTGCTGGTCGTCGCGGACTCGACGGGCTGAAGGGCCTCTTTCTGTTCTTTATCTCTAAAGTGCTCGTTTATTGGTTCATTCTGTACACCGCTCTTTCCGTGACGGAACCTGTAAACTGCCCCAAACGCAGAGGTTAGACACAAGATGCTGGTGTAACTCAGCAGGTCAAGCAGCATCTCTGGAGAGAAGGAATGGGTGACGTTTCGGGTCGAGACCCTTCCTCAGACTGAGAGCCGGGAGAGGGAAACCGGGGGAGGGGAGGGGGGTACCTTTAATTCCTCTAGTTTCACTCTCCCCTGACTGGGGTAGACAAAAATGCTGGAGAAATTCAGCGGGTGAGGCAGCATCTATGGAGCCTAGAAATAGGCAACGTTTCGGGTCGAGACCCTTCTTCAGACTGTTTCCCCCCATTCTTCATGAATGGGGGGGATCAGCACAGGATGGATGGGGGGGGATCAGCACAGGATGAATGGGGGGGGGGGGTCAGGACCGTGTGGATCGGAGTGTCTGTGCAGGATGAATGGACGATCACTACAGGATGAATGAGGGGATCAGTATAGGATGAATGGGGGCTCAGTACGGGATGAATTAGGGGATCAGTACAGGATGCATGAGGGGATCAGTACAGGATGGATAAGGGGATCAGTACAGGATGAATGTGAGATCAGTAAAAGATGAATGGGAAGATACTACAGGATGGATGGGGGAATTGGTGCAGAGCAAATGGAGGGTGGGTGTGAGGATCAGTGCAGTATGAATGGGGGGAGAAGTGCAGGATGGATGGAAAGGGGGGTCAGTACAGGATGAATTGGGGGACCAGTGTAGGATGGATGGGGGATGGGGGGGGGGGGTGGCAGGAGAATCAATGCGAGGTGGGTAGGGTCATGAATAGATTGGGGAGGGGGGGGGGGAGTAGATTGGGGGGGAGCACAAGGGATGTCAGTGAGGACTCAATAGAGGAGGGAATGGGGATCAGTGCAGGATGGAGAGGAGGGGTCCCATAATAAGAGGGGTGGAGGGGGGCGTACAAGAGAGGGAGGGGGGGGGAGGGGCAGAGGAGGTGGGGAGGAAGGAAGGTCAGCGCTCCTCGGACAACATCGCCCCGCTGCCTTGGCCGTCTCTGTCCAACGCCAAAGTGCCGCCGCCAAAGGGGGAGGCGGTTGGGAACTCCACGCCACGGTGCAGCTCAAAGATCCTATAGCGGCAACAGCGGCCGCGACAGCGGCTCCTCCTCCTCCTCCCGCACCCCGCCCGGTGGAAGGAGACCTCGCTCTCCCTCTCCCCCTCTTCCCGGCCTCGGCGTGCGAGAGGGGTTGTTTTGAAAGCGCCGTTAGCGGGTTTGCAGGCAGCGGCCGCTATCGCCCTAATAAATGCGATCTTTTGATTTGCCGCTGCCTGCAAATCAAAAGCTCCTGCTGCAAATCCACCAACGCCGCTTTCAATACAACCCCTCTCGCACGCCGATGGCTGGGAGGAGGGAGAGGGAGGTCTCCTTCCGCCAGGCGGGGTGCGGGAGGAGGAGGCAGTGGAGCCGGTGTCACGGTCGCTGTTGCCCCTGTGCGGGGCCCGTCATTAGCTCCAACCCTTCGTAACCCCGCCCTAGTATCTTTGCCCCGCAATACAGCTTTTGCCTCCGACACGAAACGTCACGTTCCTATTCGCCAGAGATGCTGCCTGACCCACTGAGTTATTCCACTATTTTGTGTATTAAAGTATAAACCAGTATTTGCGTGCCAAGATGGGCAAAATGACTCGCCGTTTAGGCATTGGCACCCGGGCAACTGCTAATTTCAACCACTGGCTCGTATGGGTGTTGTGGGCTGAAGGGATAGTTTCCAGAGGGCTAGTATGAAGATTGTGGGCTGAATGAATTCTTGGGCTGGCAGTTGACTCATGGCTATTCCTTGAAATTCCATTTTAAGCAGGGTGCAAGGCCACCATATTCAAGTGCAGTTTCATACAATTTCAAGCAGGGTGCAAGGCCACTAAAGACAGCTAGTTGTGACCTCTCCCTCTTCCATCTTTCAGAGACTGAGCCACGTCCACACTTCTGGGTTTTTGTAGTCCCTCTCCCCCCCCCCCCCCCCACCAGAAGGGGCGTGGCCTTCATGGCGTGATTGACAGGCAAGAGAATCTCAACATTTTTAAAACATGAATAACTCTTTTATTTTTCATCGATGGGAAAAATCCTCGGCACCTGATGCGTGGAGGGGGACTCTGAGTAAGATGGCCAAAGATCACAGCCGTGCATGGTATCGTTTGTTCTAAAATCAATATAAAGCGCAAACAGGAAGTGGTCAAGATTAGACTTTTAATTATATAGAAGGCAAGGCAACTTTAATTGGGCAACACAGCTTTAGTATTTCCAAACCAAAGGCAACACAGCATCAGCATTTCCAAACCAAAGGCAACACAGCTTCAGCATTACCAAACTATATTTTCAAACCACATTAAGGGCACTGACATGTCAGTAAAACCACTCACAGTTTAGTAGACATGTGTTCAGTGTTATTCACAGCTCAGACTGAGAGACATGACCCTCTCGCTCCCCCATCTTAACATAGAAACATAGAAAATAGGTGCAGGAGTAGGCCATTCGGCCCTTTGAGCCTGTACCGCCATTCAATATGATCATGGCTGATAATCCAACTCAGTATCCTGTACCTGCCTTCTCTCCATACGCCCTGATCCCTTTAGCCACAAGGGCCACATCTAACTTAAATATAGCCAATGAACTGGCCTCAACTACTTTCTGTGCAGAGAATTCCACAGATTCACCACTCTCTGTGTGGAAAATTCCCACCACGGTCCTAAAAGACTTCCCCCTTATCCTTAAAATGTGACCCCTTGTCCTGGACTTCAAATCTTCTAAATTCTAGCAAATACAAGCCAGGTCTACCCAGTCTCTCTCCATATGAAAGTCCTGCCATCCTAGGAATCAGTCTAGTGAACCTTCTCTGTACTCCCTCTATGGCAAGAACGTCTTTCCTCAGATTAGGAGACCAAAACTGTACGCAATACTCCAGGTGTGGTCTCACCAAGGCCCTATACAACTGCAGTAGAACCTCCCTGCTCCTATACCCAAATCCTTTTGCTATGAATGCTAACATGCCATTAACTTTCTTCACTGCCTGCTGCACCTGCATGCCTACTTTCAATGACTGGTGTACCATGACACCCAGGTCTCGTTGCATCTCCCCTTTTCCTAATCGGCCACCATTCGGATAATAGTCTACTTTCCTGTTGCCACCAAAGTGGATAACCTCACATTTATCCATATTATACTGCATCTGCCATGCATTTGCCCACTCACCCAACCTATCCAAGTCACCTTGCAGCCTCCTAGCATCCTCCTCACAGCTAACACTGCCCCCCCCAGCTTCGTGTAATTCGCAAACTTGGAGATGTTGCATTCAATTCCATCGTCCAAATCATTAATATATATTGTAAATAACTGGGGTCCCAGCACTGAGCCTTGCGGTACCCCACTAGTCATTGCCTGCCATTCTGATAAGGACCCGTTTACTCCTACTCTTTGCTTCCTGACTGCCAGCCAGTTCTCTATCCACATCAATACTGAACCCCCAATACCGTGTGCTTTATGTTTGCATACTAATCTCTTCTGTGGGACCTTCTGAAAGTCCAGATATAGCACATCCACTGGTTCTCCCTTATCCACTCTACTAGTTACATCCTCAAAAAATTCTGTATGATTCGTCAGACATGTTTTACCTTTCATAAATCCATGCTGACGTTGTCCAATGATGTCACCACTTTCCAAATGTGCTGCTATCCTATCTTTAATAACTGACTCTAGCATTTTCCCCACTACCGAAGTTAGTCTGTGATTCCCCGTTTTCTCTCTCCCTCTCTTTTTAAAAAGAGGTTACATTAGCTACCCTCCAATCCTCAGGAACTACTCCAGAATCTAAAGAGTTTTGAAAAATTATCACTATTGAATCCACTATTTATGGGGCTACTTCCTTAAGCACTTGGGATGCAGCCTCTCTGGCCCTGGGGATTTAACTGCCTTTTATCCATTCAATTTAACCTAACACCACTTCCCGACTAACCTGGATTTCACTCAGTTCAACAAGACTGCTAACTAACCCTTCCTCATTTCTCATTACCCAGTCTAGAATAGCCTGCTCTCTCGTTGGTTCCTCTACATGTTTAGAGTGGGAACTATCCCGCATCCATTCCAAGAAATCCTCTTCCTCAGCACCCCTGCCAATTGATTCACCCAATCTATATGTAGATTGAAGTCACCCATTATAACTGTTTTACCTTTGTTGCACGCATTTCTAATTTCCTGTTTGATGCCATCCCCAACTCCACTACTACTGTTAGGTGGCCTGTACACAACTCCCACTAGCATTTTCTGCCCCTCAGTGTTTCGCAGCTCTACCCATATCGATTCCACATCCTCCAAGCTAATGTCCTTCCTTTCTATTGCATTAATCTCCTCTCTAACCAGCACCCCTACCCCACCTCTTTTTCATTTCTGTCTATCCCTCCTGAATATTGAATATCCCTGGATGTTCAGCTCCCAGCCTTGGTCACACTGGAGCCATGTCTCCGTGATCCCAACTATATCATATTCATTAATAACTATCTGCACATTCAACTCATCCACCTTATTACAAATGCTCCTTGCATTGTGACACAAAGCCTCCAGGCTTGTTTTTACAACACTCTTACCCCCTATACAATTATGTTCAAAAGTGACCCTTTTTAATTTTTGCCCTGGATTTGTCTGCCTGCCACCTTTACTTTTCACCTTGCTACCTATTGTTTCTACCCTCATTTTACACCCCTCTGTTTCTCTGCTCATGCTCCCATCCCCCTGCCACATTAGTTTAAATCCTCCCCAACAGCACTAGCAAACATTCCCCCAAGGACATTGGTTCCATTCCAGCCCCGGTGCAGACCGTCCTGTTTGTACTGGTCCCACCTGCCCCAGAACTGGTTCTAATGCCCTAGAAATTTGAATCCCTCCCCCTTGCACCATTTTTCAAGCCACGTATTCTTCTGAAATATCCTCCTATTTCTACTAGCACGTGGCATTGGTAGTAATCCAGAGATTATTACCTTTGAGGTCCTACTTTTATCTCCTAGCTCCCTAAATTCACCTTGTAGGACCTCATCCCATTTTTTACCTATATCGTTGGTGCCAATGTGCGCCACGACAACTGGCTGTTCACCCTCCCCCTCCAGAATGTTCTGCAGCCATTCAGAGACATCCCTAACCCTTGCATCAGGGAGGCAACATACCATCCTGGAGTCTCGTTTGCAGCCGCAGAAACGCTTATCTATTTCCCTTACAATTGAGTCCCCTATTACTATTGCCCTTCCACTCTTTTTCATCCCCTCCTGTGCCGCAGAGCCACCCATGGTGCCATGAACTTGGCTGCTACTGCCTACCCCTGGTGAGCCATCTCCCCCAACAGTATCCAAAATGGTATATCTGTTTAGGAGGGAGATGACCGCAGGGGACTCCTGCACCACCTGCCTACTGCTACGCTGGCTAGTGGCCACCCGTTCCCTTTCTGTCCGCTTAGCTTTTACTTGCGGTGTGGCCAACTCACTGTACGAGCTATTCACGACTTTCTCAGCATCGTGTATGCTCCAGTATGAATCCAACCGCAGCTCCAACCGTTCAATGCGGTCTGCCATGAGCTGCAGCTGGACACACATCCTGCACACGTAGTCACCAGGGACACCGACCATATCCCTGATCTCCCACATGTTGCAGGATGAGTAATGCATGGGGCCGATCTCAACTGACATAGCTTACCCCCAAATTAAATCAACTCACTCCCACTATAAAAATCTTAATCCTTTAAACTGTACCCTTAACTCACTGAACCCTTAACTAAAAAGTACGAACAGAAAGCAGAAATATAATCCTGGGGTTACTCCCAATCAGCTGCTTCCTCTAATCCGCTTTCACCAATCAGCGGCTTCCTCCAGACCACTTATTTTGAAGTGTGATGGAACGTTGCAGAGTGGGCAACGCTGCACCAGCCGCTCCAACCGCTCCTGGGCCTCTTGCAGAGACTGACTGAGGCACTCAACACTTCCGTGTTTTATAGTCCCTCCAGAAGGGGCATGGCCTTCAGGAGAGGGAATCTCAACATTTTTTAAACACTAATAACTTTTATTTTTAATCAAAGGGAAAAATCCTCTTGTCCTGCTCAGCGGAGGGGGACTCTTGGGTAAGATGGCAAAAAACCACAGCCGTAAGTGGCAGCGTTTTTCTTAAAATCAATATACAGAACAACAGGAAGTAGTCAAGATCAGACTTTTAGTAATATAGATGTTGTCATCCTGAAACATTACCCGCTCCACAGATGCTGCCCGACCCAGTGAACGTTTCCAAGCTTCTTATGTTTTGATTTTCAGTGGAAACACTCGGTGGGTCAGGCTGCACCTGTGGAGAGGGAAACAGAGTTAACGTTGCAGATTGCGGCGTGGTGGCGCAGCGGTAGAATTGCTGCCTCACGGCGCCAGAGACACGGGTACGATCCTGACTACGGTGCAGTCTGTACGGAGTTTGTAAGTCCCCCCGTGACCTGTGTTGGTTTTCTCCGGGTGCTCCGGTTTCCCCCCACACTCCAAAGACGTACAGGTTTGTACATCAATTCTGCATCTCTAAACTAAACTAGATTCCCTAGGACATTGAGGGAAGTTAGTGTAGAAATAGCCGGGGCTATGACAGAAATATTTCAAATGTCATTAGAAACGGGAATAGTCCCCGAGGATTGGCGTACTGTGCATGTTGTTCCATTGTTTAAAAAGGGTTCTAAGAGTAAACCTAGCAATTATAGACCGGTTAGTTTGACGTCAGTGGTGGGCGAATTAATGGAAAAGATACTTAGAGATAATATATATAAGCATCTGGATAAACAGGGTCTAATTAGGAACAGACAACATGGATTTATGCCTGGAAGGTCATGTTTGACTAATCTTCTTGAATTTTTTGAAGAGGTTACTAGGGAAATTGACGAGAATAAAGCAGTGGATGTTGTCTATATGGACTTCGGTAAGGCCTTTGACAAGGTTCCTCATGGAAGGTTGGTTAAGAAGGTTCAACTGTTGGGTATAAATGCAGGAATAGCAAGATGGATACAACAGTGGCTGAATGGGAGAAGCCAGAGGGTAATGGTGGATGGCTGTTTGTCGGGTTGGAGGCAGGTGACTAGTGGGGTGCCTTAGGGATCTGTGTTGGGTCCTTTGTTGTTTGTCATGTACATCAACGATCTGGATGAAGGGGTGGTAAATTGGATTAGTAAATATGCAGATGATACCAAGATAGGGGGTGTTGTGGATAATGAAGAGGATTTTCAAAGTCTACAGAGTGATTTAGGCCAGTTGGAAAAATGGGCTGAAAGATGGCAGATGGAGTTTAATGCTGATAAATGTGAGGTGCTACACCTTGGCAGGACAAATCAAAATACATGGTACATGGTAAATTGTAGGGAATTGAAGAATACAGTTGAACAGAGGGATCTGGGAATAACCGTGCATAGTTCCTTGAAGGTGGAATCTCATATAGATAGGGTGGTAAAGAAAGCTTTTGGTATGCTAGCCTTTATAAATCAGAGCATTGAGTATAGAAGCTGGGATGTAATGTTAAAATTGTACAAGGCATTGGTGAGACCAAATCTGGAGTATGGTGTACAATTTTGGTCGCCCAATTATAGGAAGGATGTCAACAAAATAGAGAGGGTACAGAGGAGATTTACTAGAATGTTGCCTGGGTTTCAACAGCTAAGTTACAGAGATAGGTTGAATAAGTTAGGTCTTTATTCTCTGGAGCGCAGAAGGTTAAGGGGGGACTTGATAGAGGTCTTTAAAATGATGAGGGGGATAGACAGAGTTGATGTGGACAAGCTTTTCCCTTTGAGAATAGGGAAGATTCAAACAAGGACATGACTTTAGAATTAAGGGACAGAAGTTTAGGGGTAACATGAGGGGGAACTTCTTTACTCAGAGAGTGGTAGCGGTGTGGAATGAGCTTCCAGTGGAAGTGGTGGCGGCAGGTTCGTTGGTATCATTTAAATATAAATTGATAGGCATATGGATGAGAAGGGTATGGAGGGTTATGGTATGAGTGCAGGCAGGTGGGACTAAGGGAAAAAAGTTGTTCGGCACAGACTTGAAGGGCCGAGATGGCCTGTTTCCGTGCTGCAATTGTTATATGGTTATATGCTTATAAACTAAACTAAAAGTGCATGTGCTCTTTCTACAGTGCCGTATTGGGTTGAGACCCTACTTCAGACTGAGAGTCAGGTGAAAGGGAAACGAGAGATATAGACGGTGATGTCGAGAGATATAGAACAAATGAATGAAAGATATGCAAAAAAGTAACGATGACGAAAGAAACTGGCCATTGTTAGCTGTGGGCTACATGAAAATGAGCGATACAGATAGAACAAGATGACCGTGAAACTAATATGATGACTTGGGTGGAGGACGGGTGGAGAGAGAAGGGATGCAAGGGTTACTTGAAGTTACAGAAATCAAACTGAAGGTAGACACAAATTGCTGGAGTAATTCAGCGGGACAGGCAGCATCTCTGGAGGAAAGGAATGGGTGACATTTTGGGTCGAGATCCTTCCACAGACTGATGTCAGGGGAGTGGGCAGTTCATAGACCAGGAAGTGCAAGGTGTGAAAACATGACAAAGGGAAACGAGATCAAGGTAAATGTAGAATAGATCGTTATGAACCGGGAGAAGGTAACAACAAAGCAAACAGATAAAATGTAGTCGGAGACAGTAAGGCTGGTCGGAGAACTGGAAAGGGGGAGGGGATGGAGAGAGGGAAAGCAAGGGTTCTCATTCGGCTGGGCTGTAATTCGGTTTAGTTTATTGCCACGTGTACCAAGGTACAGTGAAAAGCTTTTGGTGCATGCTAACCAGTCAGTTGAAAGACAATACACGATTAAAATCGAGCCGTTTACAGTGTACAGATACATGATAAGGGAATAACGTTTTGTGCAAGGTAAAGCCAGCAAAGTGCGATCAAGGATAGTCTGAGGGTCATCCAAGACTGCAGGAAATTGTGGACGCAGCCCAGTCCATCACACAAACCGACCTCCGTACGATTGATTCCATCTACACCTCACGCTGCCTCAGCAAGGCCAGCAGCACAATCAAGGACTAGTCTCACCTTGGCCACTCCCTCTTCTCCCCTCTCCCATCAGGAAAAAAGATACTGAAGCGTGGAAACGCACACAACCAGATTCAGGGACAGTTTCTTCCCAGCTGTTATCAGGCAACTGAACCATCCTACCAACAATTAGAGAGCAGCGCTGAACCACTTTCTGCCTCATTGGAGACCCTCAGACTGTCATTGATCGGACTTTGCTGGCTCTACCTTGCACTAAACGTTATTCCCGTATCGTGTATCTGTACACTGTGGCCAGTCTTTCCGCTGATTGGTTAACGTGCAACAAAAACTTTTCACTGTACCTCAGTACACGTAACAATAAATTAAACTGTAGACGTAAGCTGCTCAAATAATTGATTGTTGTTTTTTGAAAATCTTTGGCACCTAAATTTGTGGCCATTTCTGCAGTTTACTTATCAGGTTTGCCATCAGCGTGTAGATAGTAAGTGTGAATGTCTAGTGTCGAGGTGACAACGCCAGTCCTCGCTCGCTGGCGGCTTGGCCGTGCAGTTAAATGGCAGCGCCTTGCTTCGCCGCCCGTCTGTCCCAAGAGGTTACTGAAATGTAGAGGTTGCGACGCTACGTCTTGCGTCGACGCTTCGAGGTGGGCTGTGCTGGGAGGGCGAGCCTTCGCGGACGATTGCTGTCTCGTCGCGTTCGGTGAGGAATATGCACGAGGATGTTGCCAGGACTGGTGGACCAGAGATAGAGGGAGAGGTTGAACAGGCTGCAAACTCTATTCCTTTTTAAGAGGCATAGAGTCATTCAGCGTGGAAACAGGCCCTTCGGCCCAACTTGCCCACTCCGGCCAACATGTCCCAGCTACACTAGTTCCACCTGCCTGCGTTTGGTCCATATCCCTCCAAACCTGTCCTATCCATGTACCTGTCTAACTGTTTCTTAAACATTGGGATAGTCCCTGCCTCAACTACCTCCTTTGAGCTGAACTTGCAGTTGTATAAGACAACAGGCAGGTGGGACTAGTGAGGTCGCACTTAGAGCATTGTGTTCAGTTCTGGGCACCGTGTTATAGGAAAGATGTTTTCAAGCTGGAAAGGGTGCAGAGAAAATTTACGAGGATGTTGCCAGGACTAGAGGGCCTGCGCCACAGGGAGAGGTTCAGCAGGCTGGGACTCTATTCTTGGAGCGCAGGAGGATGAGGGGTGATTTTTTGAGGCGCGCAAAATCATGAGGGGAGTAGATCGGCCCAGAGCAGGTGAATCAGGAACCAGAGGACGTAGGTTTAATGAGAGGGGGAAAAGAATTAATAGTAATCCGAGGGGTAACATTTTCACACAAAGGATGGTGGGTGTATGGAACAAACTACTTGAGTTGGCAGTTGAGGCAGGGACTATCCCAACGATATGGCCCATGGGCAGGCAGGTGGGACTAGTGTTGCTGGGGCATGTTGGGCGATGTGGGCAAGTTGGGCATAAGTGCCTGTTTCCACACTTTTTCATCTATGACTAAAAATGGCGAAATGATTGAATGAATTGAAAGACATAACATGGAAACAGGCCCTTCGGCCTACTGAATCCATGCCGGCCATCGATCACCCTCTCCCACTGGTTCTTCATTAACCCACTTTCTCACCCTCACTGAAGAAGGGTCTCTACCCGAAACGTCACCTATTCCTTCGCTCCATAGATGCTGCCTCACTCGCTGAGTTTCTCCAGTATTTTTGACTACCCTCGATTTTTATAACATCTGCAGTTCTTTCTAAAACCCTACACGTTAGGGGCAATTTATTTCTGAACTCAGGACACTGTGAATTGCCCCAATGGTGTACAGAGCTCAGTTTAGTTTATTGCCATGTGTACCAAGGTACAGTGAAAAGTGTTTGTTATGTGCTAACCAGTCAGCAGAAAGACAATGCATGATTACAATCAATCCATTTGCAGTGAGAATGGATGAGAGAGTGGGATGAGAGAGTGGGTGTCAACAGGTGATCGATGGACGGCGTGGACTCAGTGGGCCGAAGGGCCTGTGTCTATGCTGTATCTCTCAACGAAAGGCACTATAAATTGTGCTTGGTGTGTGGCGAGTTTAGTTCTATGGTATCCCACTTTCTCGCACACTAGCAGCAATTTACGGTGTCTTTAGTTTAGAGTTGCAATGTGGGAACAGGCCCTTCGGGCCACCGGGTCCGCACAGACCAGCGATCCCCGCACACTAGCACTATCCTGCACACACCCGGGACAATTTACACATGCACCAAGCCAATTAACCTGCAAACCTGCACGTCTTTGGAGAGTGGGAGGAAACCAAAGATCTCGGAGAAATTCCAAGCAGTCACGTACACACTCCATACAGACAGCACCCGTAGTCAGGATCGAACCCGGGTCTCCAGCGCTGTAAGGCAGCAACTCTCCCTCTGTTGTCAGCCGGGCAACCTTGGCAGTTTTTTAAGTTGCCAAATGACAGTTTAGGTGGTCATTTAAGACGGCTTGCATGACACGTGCAATAATGTGCTTGGACGAAGCGCGTAGTTACCAGTCGGAATTATGCTCAATGAAGCATTCACATATTATTTCTGCTGCAAATAAAGTCACAAACTAAACATTTTCACCAATCAAGACATGATATATACCACAGTGACATGCAGCAAAATTATAATACAGTATCTCAACTCTTTTTACACGTTGCAATGAATGCAATTTCTATTATTTCCACTTCCAAACAAAAACGTGTTTGGATTATTCAGTATGATCAACCTCCGTGAGACCAAGCGCAGGCTTTGTGATCACTTTGCACAACACCTCCACTCAGTTCGCAATAACCAACCTGATCTCCCGGTGGCTCAACACTTCAACTGCCCTTCCCATTCCGATTCCGACCTTTCTGTCCTGGGCCTCCTCCATGGCCAGAGTGAGGCCCACCGCATATTGGAGGAGCAGCACCTCACATTTGCTTGGGTAGTTTACACCCTAGCGATATGCACATTGGCTTCTCTAATTTCAGGTAGTCCTTGCTTTCTCCCTCCTTCCCCTCCCATTCCCAGCTCTCCCACAGCCTACTGTCTCCGCCTCTTCCTTTCTTTTTTGTGCCCCCCCGACATCAATCTGAAGAAGGGTCTCGACTCGAAACATCGTCTATTCCTTCGCTCCATAGATGCTGCCTTACCCGCTCATTTTCTCCAGCTTTTTTGTCTACCAATGGGATCCCACCACTGGCCACATCTTCCCATCACCTCCCCTGTTTGCTCTCCGCAGAGACCGCTCCCTCCATAAATAACTGGTCAATTTGTCCCTTCCCACCCAAACCACCCCCTCTCCTGGCACCTTCTCTTGCAACTGCAGGAAATGCTACACTTGTCGCTTTATCTCTCCCCTTGACTCCATTCAAGGACCCAAGCAGTCTTTCCAGGTGTGGCAGAGGTTCACCTGCACCTCTACTTCATGTATTGCATCCACTGGTCTAGGTGTCAGCTGCTCTATATCGGTGAGACCAAGCGTAGGCTTGGCGATCGCTTCGCCCAACACCTCCGCTTGGTCTGCAATAACCAACCTGATCTCCAGGTGGCTCAGCACTTCAACTCCCCCACCCATTCCCAATCTGACCTTTCCGTCCTGGGCCTCTTCCATGGCCAGAGTGAGGCCCACCGTAAATTGGAGGAGCAGCACCTTATATTTCGCTTGGGCAGTTTACACCCCAGCGGTATGAACATTGACTTCTTCAATTTCAGGTAATCCCTGCTTTCTCCTCCCCTTCCCAGCTCTCCCTCAGACCACTGTTTCCGCCTCTTCCTTTCTTCTTCCCGTCCCCTCCACCCTCACATCAGTCTGAAGAAGGGTCTCGACCCGAAACGTCGCCTATTTCCTTCGCTCCATAGACGCTGCCTCACCCACTGAGTTTCTCCAGCATTTTTGTCTACCCATTCACACAAGTTCTGTTATCCCACTTTCCTCACCCACTCCCTACACATTAGTGGCAATTTTACAGAGACAAGTTAACCTACAAGAAAATGCCCAGCGCCGACCAGTTGCCGTGGCAGTGCGCATGCGTAGGGCGGCCGATGATGTGCTGGCGGTGGTTGTGCGCATGTGCTGGCGGCCTGCCATGTCGGCGGATGAGGAGCGTGCGGAGAGCGGAGACCGAGCGGCCCAGACACGGAATCGGATGGCGGGCGGAGACGGAGAGTGACAGAGAGAGGGGGGCCGCCCATAGTTGAACGGCAGGTGTCCTGCCTTGGCCGGAGGCCCCCTAGATATCGAGGCCCTGCTTATACGTAAATCCGGCCCTGGGTGAACGGGTGATCGAGAAAGTTCTTTCTTTCAATCATAAATACCGTGTAGTTGGTGGGAAAAGAGTGGACCTTGGTTGCCATGGCAAGTCAGGCCAAAGGGTCTGTGATGGACACAAAAGGCTGGAGTAACTCAGTTGGACAGGCAGCATCTCTGGAGAGAATGGATGGGTGACATTTCGGGTCGAGACCCTTCTTCAGACGTCCGTGCTGTATGACTCTATGTCTAACGTGACTACAACAGGTAGAGCGAAAATAAAAATACCACAGTCCCAAGATGTAGTTTCTCAGCATTGTGGCGTTACAGTTCCAGGGGGAAAAGTCCAACGTCTGCAGTGGGGTGGGTTGGAAGATCGAATTGTACTGACGATAAAACTGCAAGAACCGACACACCTTTTAAGATTCCCCTTTAGAATTGCTACAGAAAAATTTAAATACCTGGGTATTCAAATTACCAGAAAATATAAATTTTGATTAAATGCAAACTATATGCCCTTACTTACTAAATTAAATGCTTTGATTAAATTTTGGAAAACACTACCGATGTCTTTAATAGGCAGAATAAATGCCATAAAAATGACTTTTTTTGCCACAAATCTTATATTTATTTCAATCAATACCAATATATTTACCTAAACATTTTTTTTTTTAACTCGACTCTGATAGCACAAATTTCATATGGGACTCTAAGTCCCACAGAATTCAAAGAAGCCACCTGTGTAAACCCAAGGAATTCAGCGGACTGACACTACCCAATTTTTTGTACTATCACTGGGCAACGAATATCAAAAATGTAATTTACTTGTTGGACAATTCTGCTCAACGGGTAGATTGGATAGTAATGGAGAGAGAGGACTGCTCTCCTTTTAATATAGGAGCGATCCTTCTCTCCCGGATAAAACTGAATTATACAATATACAAGAGAAATCCAATTATTCATGGTACAATACGAATTCGGAAACAAATAAAATTAACTTTCAAATTAAGAAATCTATCGCTTCTCTCTCCTCTTGTTAATAATCTGTCGTTTAAACCATCTATTATCGATGAAACGTTTACACATTGGGAAAGAATAGGAATTAAAATGTTTGGAGACATATATGAAATGGGAAACTTTTTATCATTCCAACAACTACAACTCAAATATAACCTGAAAAGTAATCAACACTTTAAATACCTTCAAATCCGTGACTTCTTGAAAAAATATACAAAAGAACATAAAACTTTCTTTATATATATTAGATATATTAGATATTAGACTTTAAATATATTAGATGAAGCTATGAACAGAAAGGCGGATTCTACTAATTTAATATATTTGTATAATATCATTTCTAACATAGAGATACCACCGTCTGATGCAATTAGAAGAGATTGGGAACAAGAATTACCTATAAATATCTCGAAAGACAGATGGGATAAATATTTGCTATATGTACATAAATGTTCGATAAATGTAAGACATACCTTAATTCAATTTAAAATTGTACATAGATTTTATTACTCAAAAACTAAACTGAATTAAAAATTTCCAAATGTGTCTCCCATCTGCGATAAATGCTCATCTCAAGATGTACACTATAGCACACTCCTTTGTCTTTTGCATAAAACTTCAGAAGTTTTGGAAATACATTTTCGAAATTTTTACAAAAGTATTTAATTTAAAATAAAATTGAACCCGAACACAGAACTGGTTATCTTTGGAACAATGGAGGTCGGCTCTGAGCTGACTTCGTTCGAAAAGATTTTCCTTAATTATGGCTTAACGGCAAAAAAACATATTAAAATTCTGGAAAAATGCACCAACACCAAAGCTTAAAATGTGGATTTAGAGATACGGAGCGGAAATAGGCCCTTCGGCCCACCGAGTCCGCACCGACCAGTGATCCCTGCACACACACACACACTAGGGACAACTTACACTTTTTACTGAAGCCAATTAACCTACAAACCCCCATGTCTTTTGAGTGTGGGAGGGAACCGGAGATCTCGGAGAAAACCCACGCAGGTTACGGGAGGCCACAAATAGGCCCCGACCTTGGGTGATCACAGAGGAAGAGGACTAAACTTTCTGGTGCATTTCCCCACAGTGAAACATTTTGATTCTGTTGTGGGGGGACGTTTGTGTTGAATTCTATAATGCGTTGTGTCACTTTTCTTTTTTACATTTTGTTTTCTATGGATGTACGAAAACTTAATTATTTATTTTACGTAAAGCACTCTGGCGCTGTGAGGCAGCAACTCTACCGCTGCACCACCGTGCTGCCCTATCATCTTTGTGTCCTATGTCATCTTGGAAATCTTGTTGGATGGTTCACCCTCATTAGTTCTCTGCATGCCCCCATCACATTGCATAGAAGTTAGGTTGATTCTTGTCACGTGTACCGAGGTATTGTGATTTACAACATGTAAACATGCGAGGCTGAGAAATGGCAGATGCAGTTTAATGCAGATAAGTGTGATGGGTGCCATTTTGGTCTGGCACTGTGAGGATGCAACTCTGGCGCTGTGAGGATGCAACTCTGGCGCTGTGAGGATGCAACTCTGGCGCTGTGAGGATGCAACTCTGGCGCTGTGAGGCTGCAACTCTGACGCTGTGAGCCTGCAACTCTGGCGCTGTGAGGCTGCAACTCTGGCGCTGTGAGGCTGCAACTCTGGCGCTGTGAGGATGCAACTCTGACGCTGTGACCCTGCAACTCTGGCGCTGTGAGGATGCAACTCTGGCGCTGTGAGGCTGCAACTCTGGCGCTGTGAGGATGCAACTCTGGCGCTGTGAGGCTGCAACTCTGGCGCTGTGACCCTGCAACTCTGGCGCTGTGACCCTGCAACTCTGGCGCTGTGACCCTGCAACTCTGGCGCTGTGAGGCTGCAACTCTGGCGCTGTGAGGATGCAACTCTGGCGCTGTGACCCTGCAACTCTGGCGCTGTGACCCTGCAACTCTGGCGCTGTGACCCTGCAACTCTGGCGCTGTGACCCTGCAACTCTGGCGCTGTGAGCCTGCAACTCTGGCGCTGTGACCCTGCAACTCTGGCGCTGTGAGGCTGCAACTCTGGCGCTGTGAGGGTGCAACTCTGGCGCTGTGAGGCTGCAACTCTGGCGCTGTGAGGCTGCAACTCTGGCGCTGTGACCCTGCATCTCTGGCGCTGTGACCCTGCAACTCTGGCGCTGTGAGGCTGCAACTCTGGTGCTGTGAGGCTGCAACTCTGGCGCTGTGAGGCTGCAACTCTGGCGCTGTGAGGCTGCAACTCTGGCGCTGTGAGGCTGCAACTCTGACGCTGTGAGGCTGCAACTCTGACGCTGTGAGGCTGCAACTCTGGCGCTGTGAGGCTGCAACTCTGGCGCTGTGAGGCTGCAACTCTGACGCTGTGAGGATGCAACTCTGACGCTGTGAGGCTGCAACTCTGACGCTGTGAGGATGCAACTCTGGCGCTGTGAACCTGCAACTCTGGCGCTGTGAGGATGCAACTCTGACGCTGTGAGGATGCAACTCTGGTGCTGTGAGGCTGCAACTCTGACGCTGTGAGGATGCAACTCTGGTGCTGTGAGGCTGCAACTCTGACGCTGTGAGGATGCAACTCTGGTGGTGTGAGGCCATGGTGCTGCCCCTACACTGTTGAATGGGGGAAGTGGTGGGTGTGGGTGTCAAACCTCTGGGGTTGGCAGTCTACCGTTTTCAAGCAAGAGAGAGTTAGAGTTAGATTTAGCTCTTGGGGCTAACAAAATGAAGGGACATGGGGGGAAAGCAAGAATAGGGTATTGATTCCTGGGGCCGAATGATCTACTCCTGCACTTATTTTCTGTTTACTGGAGGGGGAGAGTGGGGGGATGGGACTGGCCGTGACTGGTGGAGGGGGGTGGGGTGAGGGTGAGGGGTGGTCACTGGGTATGTGGGGGAGGGGGGGTACAGCGGGTGTGGGTACACACTGACCGCTCCGCCGTGTCTCTCGCAGATCTGGACGGAGCTGGCAGAGGCGGTGACGGGACGGCTAGACGAGGTGATCACCACGGCCGTCTCACAGGTACCTCAGCCCCCCCCCCCCACCCCCCCCCCCCCACCCCCCACCCCCCCAACGGCTGTGTGTGGCACTGGTGGTCTGTGTGTGTCTGCGAGGCTGTGTGTGTATCTGGGAGTGTGTATGTATCTGGGAGTGTGTATATGAGAGTGTGTGTTTGTTTATTGGAGTGCGTGTACATGGATGTGTGTGTATCGCCGTGTGTGTATATGAGAGTGTGTTTGTGTATGGGAGTGTGCATATGGGTGTGTGTGTGTGCGTGGTATATGGGAGTGTGTATATGAGAGTATGTGTATAATGAGAGTGTGTGTTTGTGTATGGGAGTGTGTGTGTGTATATATATATATATATACAGGAGTGTGTGTATATGGGAATGTATGTGTACGGGAGTGTGTGTATAGGGTAGTGTGTGTATATATGGGAATGTGTGTATATGGGAGTGTGTGTGTGTATGTGGGAGTGTGTATGTGTATGAGAGTGTGTGCATATGGGAGTGCGTGTATATGAGAGTATGTGGATATGAGAATGTGTGTTTGTGTATGGGAGTGTGTGTGTGTATATATGGGTGTGTATATGGGAGTGTATGTGTATGGGAGTGTGTGTGTATATAGGAGTGTGTGTTTATGGTAGTGTGTGTATATATGGGAGTGTGTACGTGTACGGGTGTGTGTGTATATGTGGGAGTGTGTGTGTGTACATGGGAGTGTGTGTATGGGAGAGTGTGTGTGTGTATATGGTACTGTGTGTGTATGGGAGTATGTGTGTGGCACAGATGCTAGTGTATGTGGTGCTGTTGGGCTGTGTGTGTGTGCACGCGTGCGTACAGTTTGTCAGTGACTGTGCTCAGACCACCATCCATCCTCTGTCACCTTCCAACCACTCCGCCCCTTTCTCTCACCTTCTGCCCCCCTCCTCTTATAACCCCCAATCCTTCCCGATCCCCCGCTCTCTCCACTCCCCCCCTGATGTCTGCCTTCCCTCCCGCAGACCCTTCTGATTGCAGCCACGGAGCCCGTGCGTGGGAACGAGCACTGTCGAGTGCCAGCGCGGGATGGCGGGGGTCACGGAGAGGTGGAGGGGAGGGGTCCCGGTGAGGGGGCGCCGCCCTCCGGGAGCGGTTCCGGGCCCGCTGCTGAGGGGGAGCCCCCGGTCCAGGCACGGAACACGGACACGGACACGGAGTGCGCTGCTGTCTACAGCTTCCTGTCAGCCGCCGTGAGGGGGACGCCTCTGCCTCCCCTCCCACCCCAGGGTGAGTACACACACCACAGCCCCCCTCCCCCGCTCACCACCGCCCCTCCCACCACCGCCCCTCACCACCGCCCCTCACCACCGCCCCTCACCACCGCCCCTCCCACCACCGTCCCTCTCACCACCGCCCCTCACCACTGCCCCTCACCACCGACCCTCACCACCACCACCCCTCACCACCGCCCCTCACCACCGCCCCTCCCACCACCTCCCCTCCCACCACTGCCCCTCACCACCGCCCCTCACCACCGACCCTCACCACCACCACCCCTCACCACCGCCCTTCCACCACCGCCCCTCCCACCACCGCCCCTCCCACCACCGCCCCTCCCACCACCACCCCTCCCACCACCACCCCTCACCACCGACCCTCACCATCGACCTTCCCAACCACCCCTCCCACCACCGACCCTCACCATCGACCCTCCCAACCACCCCTCCCACCACCGACCCTCACCATCGCCCCTCCCACCACCACCCCTCACCACCGCCCCTCACCACCGACCCTCACCACCACCACCCCTCACCACCACCACCCCTCACCACCGCCCCTCCCACCAACGCCCCTCCCACCACCACCCCTCCCACCACCACCCCTCCCACCACCACCCCTCACCACCGCCCCTCCCACCACCACCCCTCACCACCGACCCTCACCACCGACCCTCACCACCGACCCTCACCACCAACCCTTACCACCGACCCTCACCACCACCACCCCTCACCACCGACCCTCACCACCGACCCTCACCACCGCCCCTCCCAACCACCCCTCCCACCACCGACCCTCACCATCGACCCTCACCACCGCCCCTCCCACCACCACCCCTCACCACCACCCCTCACCACCGACCCTCACCACCGCCCCTCCCACCACCAACCCTCACCACCGCCACCCCTCCCACTACCACCCCACACCACCACCCCTCACCGCTGCCCCTCCCACTACCACCCCTCCCACCACCACCCCTCACCACCGACCCTCACCACTGCCCCTCGCCTCTCAACCCTGGGTGAGTACATACCCCCACCCCCTCACACCACGACCCTCCCATCCCCACCCTCCACTCTCTCCCCAGAGTGAGTACACAAACCCCGACTCCCCCCTCACCCCTACCCCTTTCCACCACATCCCCTCCACCGCCTCTGCCGTCTCATCCTACCCATGCTCCCTGCCCCCCCCTCCCCCGCCCGCCGGCCGGATGCCTGTTCCTCGCCCCTGTCTCTCTGTCTGTCTCTCCGTCTCCCTCGCCTCCGTCTCCCCTCGTTCCGTCTCATCACCCTCTCTCTCTCTACCTTGGTCTAACTTCTCTCTCTCTCTCCCCCCCAGCCTCGTTGCTGCTGCTGGAGCTGCTCCACTCTCTCCCCGCGCAGGTTCTCTCCCTGAGCGGCCGCCCTCTCTCCCCCGCCCTCCAAGGGTCCCAGGGCCGGCTCCAGGGTCTCCACCGCCTTCCCCCCCCAGGGGCCCGTCCCGCCAGCCCCCCGAACCCCCGGGTACGGCCCCTCAACCCCTTCACCCTTCCCCTCGGGCTGCTGGTGGGTGAGGAGAGGGACTCCGCCTCCCCTTCAGCCCCCCACCCCAAGCCCAGCGCTGATCCTATGATCACGTCTGACCCCACCTCTGGGATGGAGAGAAGGTTTAAATAGCCCCCCCTCCCCCTGCCCTGATTCCCTCCCCCTCCCCCTCTCCCTTCCCCCTCCCTCTTTCCACCCCTCTCTCCTCTCTCCCCCCCCTCCTCCCCCCGTCTCCCCCCTCTCTTCTCCCCCTCTCCCCTCTATCTCCCCTCTATCTCCCCCTCTCTCCCTCGACCCCCTCCCCTCCTCCGTTGCTTATATCTCTCCGAGCAGGGGTTAATACTTCCCTCCCCTCCCCCCCCCCCGACCCTGACTCTGACCTCGACCTCCTTCCCACCTCCCCTCTCTCCCCCGGCTAATGATGGGGAAGGGGTTTATATCACCTGAAATGTGGGAGGGGGTATTTAACCCTTGCGCCCCCCCCCCCCCCACCTCACCTCCCTATGTATTGATTGTGTGGAGCCAGAAAATACCCCCGGGAGGCTGTGGGTGGGACCACCCCTTGTCGGGACCCATCTCTTCACATAGACTATCTCACCTACATCACATGAGAGGGACAAAGTGCTGGAGCAACTCATCGGGACAGGCAGCATCTCTGGAGAACATGGATGGGTGACGTTTCGGGTCGAGACCCTTCTTTAGACTGGTGTAACTCAGCGGGCCAGGCAACATCTCTGGAGAACATGAATCGGTGACGTTCTGGGTTGAGGCCCTTCTTCAGACCCTGTTCAACCCAGTCTCCGAGGAACAGCCTCTCCTGTGAGCATTTTTGTTCAATAAACCTTTCTAATCGCTTGTAGATTATTTAAGATTGCTTTGAATGGGGATAAAAGTCAGGAACTCACTGGCTGGGACTAAATTAACCATGGGGTCATACAGCGTGGAAACAGACCCTTCGGCCCAACTTGTCCCAGGGGAAAGGCCTGGATAGAGTGGATGTGGAGAGGATGTTTCCACCAGTGGAAGAGTCCAGGGCCAAACGTCACAGGCTCAGAATTAAATGACGTTCCAATAGGAAGGCGATGAGGAGGAATTTCTTTAGTCAGAGGATGGTGAATCTGGAATTCTTTGCCACAGACGGCTGTGAAGGTCAAGGATGGATATTTTTAAGGCAGAGATAAATAGATTTTTGATTGGGCGTATGGGTGTCAGAGAACCCTTATGGGGAGAAGGCTGGAGAATGGGGTTGAGAGGGAAAGATAGATCAGCCATGGTTGAGTGGCGGAGTAGTCCTGATGGGCCGAACGGCCTAATTCTTATGAACTTATGAACTTCCCCATGCCGACCAACATGTCCCATCTACACTAGTCTAACCTGCCCACGTTTGGCCCATATCCCTCTAAACCTGTCCTATCCATGTACCTGTCCATATGTCTCTTAAACATTATGATAGGACCTGCCTCAACTACCTCTTAAGGCAGCTTGTTCCACACACCCACCACCATCTCAGCTCGACACTCGTGTAGAGATACAAAGAACTGCAAATAGATAGACACAAAGCACTGGACTCTGCGGGTCAGGCAGCATCTCTAGAGAGAAGGATTCACTCACATTTTGTGTCGAGATCCTTCTTCAGACGTTAAGGAGAGCTGAACTAGTAAACTGTTCACCCGTATACAGAATCAAAGAACTGCAGATGGACACAGCAAGCTGGAGTAACTCAAGATAGATTACTGGAGTAACTCAAAAGTACTTGAGTAACTCAAGACAGAGAGAACTGCAGATGCTGGTTTATACCAAAATAAGATGGGGGATGTCAATATGCAGATACACTGGGAAAATCAGGTTGTTCAGGACCCCAAGAAAGAGAGTCTGAGAGTGCCTCTGAGATGGATTCTTAGAGCAGCTTGTAATGGAGCCGACCAGAGAAAAGGCAATTCTGGATTTAGTGTTGTCCAATGAACCAAATTTAATAAGAGAACTCGAGGTAAAGGAACCTCTTGGAGGTAGTGATCTTAATATGATTCATTTTAATCTGCAATTTGAGAAGGCAACATACAAACATGTTTCCTTCTCAAAGGGGCGGTTTCCATGCTGGATCTCTAAACTAAACGAAACTAAACTAAAGATGTTGATTATTGCTATGACTTGCACATTGATGCCAACATAGATAACTTAATATTGAGTCAGCAATCACAATCTATAAAGAACCACTCCACTAAATATAGACACAAAATATGCTACCGAAGATGGATACAAAATGCTGGGACAGGCAGCATCTCTGGAGAGAAGGAATGGGCGATATATCGGGTCGAGACATTTTCCTTGAAACACAGAAACATAAAAAATAGGTGCAGGAGTAGGCCATTTGGCGCTTCGAGCCTGCACCGCCATTCAATGTGATCACGGCTGATCATCCAACTCAGTATCCAGTACCTGCCTTCTCTCCATACCCCCTGACCCCCTTAGCCACAAGGGCCACATCTAACTCCCTCTTAAATATAGCCAATGAACTGGCCGCAACTACCTTCTGTGGCAGAGTATTCCAGAGATTCACCACTCTATGTGTGAAAAATGTTTTTCTCATCTCGGTCCTAAAAGACTTTCCTGTTATCCTTAAACTGTGACCCCTTGTTCTGGACTTCCCCAACATCTTCCTGCATCTAGCCTATCCAACCCCTTAAGAATTTTGTAAGTTTCTATAAGTTCCCCCTCAATCTTCTAAGGAGAAGGTTAAATCGGAAGTGGCAGTGATGTAGTTGAACAAAGGGGATTATGAAGGCATGAGAGAGGAGCTGGCCAAGGTAGACTGGAAAGGGATCTTAGCAAGAATGATGATGGAACAGCAATGGCAGGAATTTGTGGGCATAATCCGGAAGACGCAGGATAATTTCATTCCAAAAAGGAAGAAAGATTCTAAGGGGAGTAGGAGGCAACCGTGGCTGACAAGAGAAGTTAGGGATAGAATAAAACTAAAAGAAAAGATGTATAACACAGCAAAGAGTAGCCGGAAGCCGGAGGATTGGGAAACTTTCATAGGATAACAGAAGGAAACAAAACGAGCAATACGGCCTGAAAAGATGAAGTACGAGGGGAAGCTGGCCAGGAATATAAAGGACAGTAAAAGCTTCTTTAGATATGTTAAGGGAAAAAGAGTAGCAAAGTCAAATGTGGGTTCTTGAAGGCAGACACGGGTGAAATAATTATGGGCAACAAGGAAATGGCAGAAGAGTTGAACAGGTACTTTGGATCTGTCTTCACTAAGGAAGACACAAACAATCTCTCAGAAGTACTGGAGGACAGAGGATCTAAAGGGGTCGAGGAACTGAAAGAAATTGTCATTAGGCGAGAAATAGCATTGGGTAGGCTAATGAGACTGAAGGATGATAAATCCCCTGGGCCTGATGGTCTGCATCCCAGGGTCCTCGGGGAGGTGGCTCTAGAAATAGTGGACGCATTGGTGATCTTTTTCCAATGTTCAATAGATTCAGGATCACTTCCTGTGGATTGGAGGATAGCTAATGTTATCCCACTTTTCAAGAAAGGAGCGAGAGAGAAAACGGGGAATTACAGACCATTTAGCTGGCTTCGGTGGTGGGAAAGATGCTGGAGTCAATTATTAAAGAGGTAATAATGGGGCATTTGGATAGCAGTGAAAGGATTAGTCCAAGTCAACATGTATTTATGAAAGAGTAATCATGCTTGACTAATCTTCTGGAATTTTTTGAGTATGTGACAAGTAAAGTGGATAAGGGGAGCCAGTGGATGTAGTGTATCTTGACTTTCAGAAAGCCTTTGATAAGGTCCCGCACGGGAGACTGGTGACTAAAATTGGAGCACATGGTATTGGGGGTAGGGTGTTGATGTGGATAAAAAATTGGTTGACAGACAGGAAGCAAAGAGTAGAAGTGAATGGTCCTTTTCAGAATGGCAGGCAGTGCTGAGTGGAATGCCACAAGGCTCGGTGTTGGGGCCGCAACGGTTTACCATATATATTAATGATTTGGAAGAGGGAATTTGGAGCAACACCAGCAAGTTTGCGGATGACACAAAGCTGGGTAGCAGTGTGAACTGTGAAGAGGATGTTAGGAGGTTGCAGGTTAACCTGGATAGGTCACCTTGCAGATGCGTGGCAGATGCAATATAATATAGATAAATGTAAGGTTATTCACTTTGGTGGCAAAAACAAGGGAGCAGATTATTATCTCAATGGGGTTGGGTTAGGTAAGGGGGAGGTACAGCGGGACCTGGGTGTCCTTGTACACCGGTCACTGAAAGTTGGCGTGCAGGTAAATCAGGCAGTGAAGAAAGCTAATGGAATGATGGCCTTCATAACAAGAGGATTTCAGTATAGGAGTAGTGAGGTTCTTCTGTAGTTGTATAGGGCTGACCACATGCTCTGGTATGACCACATCTGGAGTATTGCGTACAGTTTTGGTCTCCTAAATTGAGGAAGGACATCCTTGTGATTGAGGCAGTGCAGCGTGGGTTCACAAGATTGATCCCTGGGATGGCGGGACTGTCATATGAGGAAAGATTGAAAAGACTAGGCTTGTATTCACTGGAGTTTAGAAAGACGAGGGGGAATCTTATAGAAACATATACAATTATAAAAGGACTGGACAAGATAGATGCAGGAAGATTTTTTCCCAATGTTAGGCGAGTCCAGAACCAGGGACCACAGTCTTAGAATAAAGGGGAGGCCATTTAAGACTGAGGTGAGAAAAAACTTTTTCACCCAGTGAGTTGTGAATTTGTGGAATTCCCTGCCACAGAGGGCGGTGGAGGCCAAATCACTTGATGGATTTAAGAGAGAGTTAGAAAGAGCTCTAGGGGTTAGTGGAATCAAGGGATACGAGGAGAAGGCAGGCACGGGTTATTGATTGACGATTAGCCATGATCACAATGAATGGCAGTGCTGGCTCGAAGGGCTGAATGGCCTCCTCCTGCACCTATTTTCTATGTTTCGGAGACACAAAGTGCTGCAGTAACTCAGTTGGTCAGGCAGCATCTTTGGAGAAAGGAACTGCAGATGTTGGTTGATAGACAAAAAGGATACAAAGTACTGGAGTAACTCAAGATAGACACAAAGGGCTGGAGTAGCTCAAAGGTACTGAGAGAACTGCAGTTGCGGGTTGATAACAAAGATAAGACACAAAGTGCTGGAGTAATTCAGCAGATCAGGCAGTCTGGAAAAAAGGATGGTGATGTTTTGGTTCGGAAGCCTTCTTCAGACACCCATCCTTTTTCCCCAGAGATACTGCCTGACCCGCTGAGTTACTCCAGCGCTTTTTGGTCTATCGTCGGTATAAATCTGCAGTTCCATCCATGCATGGCCCACATCCCGCTAAGCTTTTCCAACCCACGTACCTGTCCTAATGTCCTTTAAGTATTATTGATAGTCCCTGCCCCAACCACCTCCTCTGGCAGCTCATTCCATACACCCACCACCTTCTGTGTGGAATACACACCACCACCTTCTGTGTGGAAAAGTTGCCCCTCAGGTTCCTGTTAAATCCATCCCCTCTTTTGTTAAACCTATGTGCTCTGGTTAAGTCTGAAGATGGGTCTCGACCCGAAACATCGCCCATTCCTTCTCTCCAGCGAAGCTGCCTCACCCGCTGAGTTACTCCAGCATTTTGTGTCTGGTTCCTGACTCCCCTACTCTGGGTAAAAGACTGCATTCACCCTGTCTATTACCCTCATAAGGGGAATACACCTGCACAAGGGGCGGCACGGAAGCACAGCGGTAGAGTTGCTGCCTCACAGTGCCAGAGAACCGGGTTCCTTCTCGACTGCGGTTACTGTCAGTACAGAATTTGTACGTTCTCCCCTTGACCTGCGTGGGATTTCTCCGAGATCTTCGGTTTCCTCCCACGCACAGGTTTGTAGGTTAATTGGCTTGGTATAAATGTAAAATTGTCTCTAGTGTGTGTAGGATAGTGTTAGTGTGCAGGGATTGCTGGCTGCTGTGGACTAAAGGGCCCCTTTCCACACTGTATTTTCTAAAACCAAAGCTAAATAGATCACCCCTCATCCTTCTGCCCATATCTTTTAAATCGTTCCTATCCGTGTTTCTGTCCAAATGTCTTTTAAATATTATTACAGTTCCTGCCTCAACTACCTCCTCTGGCAGCTCGTTCTCTTCACCCACCACCCACTGTGTGTAAAGGTTGCCTCTCTGGTTCCTATTAAATCTATTCCTTCTCACTTACACCTATGTCCTCTGGTTCTCGATTCCCCCATTTCTGGGTGAATGACTCTTTGGCGCAGTGGCAGAGTTGCTGCCTCACAGCGCCAGAGACCTGGGTTCCATCTGTGCTGTCTGTATGTAGTTTGTACGTTCTCCCCGTGACTGCGTGGGTTTTCTCCAGGTCCCTCCCACAGTCCAAAGACGTACAGGTCTGTAGGTTATTGTGTGTGTAGGATGGTGTTAATATGCGGGGATCGCTGGTCGGCACGGACTCGGTGGGCCGAAGGGCCTGTTTCCACGCTGTGTCTCTGAACAAAACTAAACGTGCAGGCTTGTAGGTTAATTGGCTTAGATAAAAACGTAAATTGTCCCAAATATGTGCAGCATTTAATACCCTCCCAGTCACATTAATACCCTCTCTGCCCACATTTAATACCCACCTTGTCGCATTTAACACCCTCCAGCTTTTTGTAACTATCTTCGGTGTAAACCAGTATCAGCAGTTCCTTCCTGCAGAGCACAATGGTGGCTGTGTTTTTTTGGGGGGGGGGGTGGGAGGGACAGAACGTACTCCTCTCCATGGCCGTCCGAAGGGGGGGTGCGTTGGGTGCGACCGCACCCCCCTTTCACCCCCCAGAATAAGAAAAAATCCTGAGGGAAAAGAAATCGAGAGAAAAAAATCCGTGTTTCCAATTTGTCAGAAAAGCGCCCGAAAGTAAGAAAGAATCCTGAGGGAAAAAAAAAAATCTGCCTGCCCAGTCCAGCATCTCCATCCGCGGTGTCGGAGCCTCACCAACGGCCAGCCTGGCGACCAGGAGACCGTTGTCCCGTCGCCGGGCGGGAGTGGCTGCATCTGAACCCAGCAGCTGGAACTCCAACACCAGACACCGCTGCGGCGGGGCCCGCTCCCCCTGCCGCCGGGGCCCAAGCCATCTCCCCCCCACGCCACCCCCCCCCCCTGGTCACACGCCACCCCCGCTAGCCCCCGCTGGGCCCACGCCACCCTCGCTGGCCCCCGCTGGGCCCACGCCACCCCCGCTGGCCCCCACTGGGCCCACGCCACCCCAGCTGGCCCACGCCACCCCCGCTGGCCCACGCCACCCCCGCTGGCCCCCACTGGGTCCACGCCACCCCCGCTGGCCTACGCCACACCCGCTGGCCCCCGCTGGGCCCACGCCACCCCCGCTGGCCCCCGCTGGGCCCACGCCACCCCCGCTGGCTCCCACTGGGCCCACGCCACCCCCGCTGGCCCCCACTGGGTCCACGCCACCCCCGCTGGCCCACGCCACCCCCGCTGACCCCCGCTGGGCCCACGCCACCCCCGCTGGCCCACGCCACCCCCCGCTGACCCCCGCTGGGCCCACGCCACCCCCGCTGGCCCCACGCCACCCCCGCTGGCCCACGCCACCCCCCGCTGGCCCGCGCCACCCCCGCTGACCCGCGCTGGGCCCACGCCACCCCCGCTGGCCCACGCCACCCCGCTGGCCCACGCCACCCCCGCTGGCCCACGCCACCCCCGCTGACCCGCGCTGGGCCCACGCCACCCCCGCAGGGCCCACGCCACCCCCGCTGGCCCACGCCACCCCTGCTGACCCCCGCTGGCCCACGCCACCACCGCTGGCCCACGCCACCACCGCTGGCCCACGCCACCCCCGCTGACCCCCGCTAGCCCACGCCACCCCCGCTGACCCCCGCTGGCCCACGCCACCCTCGCTGGCCCACGCCACCCCCGCTGGCCCCCGCTGGGCCCACGCCACCCCCGCTGGCTCCCACTGGGCCCACGCCACCCCCGCTGGCCCCCACTGGGTCCACGCCACCCCCGCTGGCCCACGCCACCCCCGCTGACCCCCGCTGGGCCCACGCCACCCCCGCTGGCCCACGCCACCCCCGCTGACCCCCGCTGGGCCCACGCCACCCCCGCTGGCCCCACGTCACCCCCGCTGGCCCACGCCACCCCCGCTGGCCCGCGCCACCCCCGCTGACCCGCGCTGGGCCCACGCCACCCCCGCTGGCCCACGCCACCCCGCTGGCCCACGCCACCCCCGCTGGCCCACGCCACCCCCGCTGACCCGCGCTGGGCCCACGCCACCCCCGCAGGGCCCACGCCACCCCCGCTGGCCCACGCCACCCCTGCTGACCCCCGCTGGCCCACGCCACCACCGCTGGCCCACGCCACCACCGCTGGCCCACGGCACCCCCGCTGACCGCCGCTAGCCCACGCCACCCCCGCTGACCCCCGCTGGCCCACGCCACCCCCGCTGGCCCACGCCACCCCCGCTGACCCCCGCTGGCCCACGCCACCACCGCTGGCCCACGCCACCCCCGCTGACCCCCGCTGGCCCACGCCACCCCCGCTGGCCCCACGCCACCCCCGCTGAGCCCCGCTGGCCCACGCCACCACCGCTGGCCCACGCCACCCCCGCTGGCCCACGCCACCCCCGCTGACCCCCGCTGGCCCACGCCACCCCCGCTGACCTCCGCTGGCCCACGCCACCCCCGCTGACCCCCGCTGGCCCACGCCACCACCGCTGGCCCATGTCACCCCCGCTGACCCCCGCTGGCCCACGCCACCCCCGCTGGTCCCCACTGGGCCCACGCCACCCCCACTGGGCCCACGCCACCCCCACTGGGCCCACGCCACCCCCGCTGGTCCCCGCTGGACCCACGCCACCCCCACTGACCCCCGCTGGGCCCACGCCGCCCCCGTCCCCGCCACTCCCTGCAAAGATGTACTGTCCCTGCCTGCTTCAAAGTCTCCAATATCGTCCCTGTACCCAAAAAGGCAAGGATTACTGGTCTTAATGACTACAGGCCTGTCGCACTGACCTCTGTAGTCATGAAGACCGTTGAAAGGCTTGTGCTGGCCAAGCTGAAAAATATCACAATCGCTCTGCTGGACCCTCTGCATTTTGCATATTGGGCCAATAGATCTGTGGATGACACAGTCAATCTGGGCCTACACTTCATCCTCCAGCACCTAGACCGCCAGGGGACCTATGCGAGGATCCTGTTTGTTGATTTTAGCTCTGCATTCAACACCATTGTGCCAGAGCTATTACACTCCAATCTTTCCAAGTTGACTGTGCCTGAACCCCTCTGTCGGTGGATCACCACCTTTCTGACAGACAGGAAGCAGCATGTGAGACAGGAAAGCATATCTCGGACCTGCAAACGTCAGCATAGGAGCACCGCAAGATGCGTACTCTCCCCTTTCCTCTACTCTCACCACACCAATGACTGCACCACCACAGACACCTTTGTCAAGCTTCTCAAGTTTGGGGATCTCTGTACTCTTTTCAGTTTGACATCTTTCCTATAACATGATGCCCAGAACTGAACACAATATTGTAAATGCGGTCTCACCAACATCTTATACAACTGCAACATGACCTCCCAACTATTATACTCAATACTCTGACTGATGAAGGCCAAAGTGCCAAAATACGTTTTGACCACCTGATATACCTGCGACACGATCTTCAAGGAACCATGCAACCATCAACCATTCCTCTGCCCACCTGGCTAATTGATCCGGATCCTGCTGCAATCTTTCACAACCATCTTCACTATCTTCAAAACCACTCACTTCTGTATCATCAGCAAACTTGCTAATCTTGCCCTGTTCTGTGATGTTTCGCAGCGTGCTGGAGTAACTCAGCGGGTCAGGCTGAGTATAGAGGTTGGGAGGTCATGTTGCAGTTGCATAAGAAGGTGGTGAGGCCGCATTCAAGAGTATTGTATTCCGTTCTGGGCACCATGTCATAGGGAGGATGTCATCAAACTGGAAAGGGTACAGTGAAGATTTACGAGGATGTTGCCAGCACTAGAGGGCCAGAGCTATAGGGAGAGGTTGAGTAGGCTGGGACTATTTCATGGAGCACAGGAGGATGAGGGATGATCTAATAGAGGTGTATAAAATCATGATTTGAATAGATATGGTTGAGTCTTTTGCCCAGAGTAGGTGAATCGAGGTGCAGAGGACATACGGTTAAGGTGAAGCCAAAAGATTTAACAGGAATCTGAGGGGTATGTTTTTCACACAAAGGGTGGTAAGTGTATGCAACAAGCTGCCAGAGGAGGTGGTTGAGGCGGGGACTATCGCAACATTTAAGAAACAGTTAGACAGGTACATGGATAGGGCAAGTTCGGAGGGATATGGATCAAACGTGGGCAGGCGGGTCTAGAGCAGATGGGACATGCTGGGCCGAAGGGCCTGTTTCCACCTTGTATCACTCTATGACTATCCATCTTTCCCTCTCAAACCCATTCTCCTGCCTTCTCCCCTTTACCTCTGACACCCGTATCAATCAAGAATCTATCAATCTCCTCCTGAAAAATCCTCCTCCATTGACTTGACCTCCACAGCTGTCTGTGGCAATGAATTCCACAGTTCACCACCCTCTGACTTAAGAAATTCCTGCTCATCTCCTTCCTAAAGGAATGTCTTTTAATTCCAAGGCTGTGGCCACTGGTCCTAGACTCTCCCACTAGTGGAAACATCCTCTCCACATCCACTCCATCCAGGTCTTTAGCAGGCTGGGACAGACGGCAACAGTTTCACACCGTGTCCCAAAGCTTGTGTCCTGTCCTGCATCACCCAAGTTATAGGAGAGGGCAAGCACCATAACAAATTAGCTCACAATGGTTTGGGTAACATTCAGGAATGTCTATGCATGTCACATCATGAATATTACTGAAGAACGGTCCCGAAATATAATCTATACCTTTTTTCCAGGGATGCTGCCTGACTCACTGAGTTACTCCAGCACTCTGTGACATGTCATCTATCCATGTTCTCTAGCGATGCTGCCTGACCCGCTGAGTTACTGCAGCACTCTGTGAAACTTCGCCTATTCATATTCTCCGCAGATGCTGCCTGACCCACTGAGTTACTCCAGAACTCTGTGTCTATTTTCCCTTCACCCATCTGCCCAAGCCCACTCTCCCCCCTCCTTTCCTATGTTCATTTCCACCCATAAAACTCTCTCTGCCTTTACATTTCAATCCACTTTCAAATCTGCTCTACTTATCTACATGCATTTTTCTTCTTAACTTTTTCGTCCCAGCCTTAACTACCTCCTCTGGCAGCGTGTTCCATGCACCCAGCACCCTTTGTGATTCCTGTTAATTTCTGAAATATTGGGCATAGATTTGGTGCAAAAATGCTCCTAAATAAGGCACAGAATGCATCAGAGAGCATCTAAAACTCCAAAAACCCTGGCATCGAGGGACTTCACACTCCGCACTCGTGATGTGCGCAGCGCGCGCATTAATTCACATTATATTTTCTGTAATCCTGTCATGCCACCCCCCTTTTTGGAAAGCTTCGTACGGGCCTGCTCTCTCTCTCTCTCTCCTCCCTCCCTCCGTCTCCTCCTCCCTCCTGTCGGTTAATTGGCTTGTTAAAAATGTCAGTTGTCCCTAATGTCCCTATTACCCACCACACACACATTTAATACTCTCCCTGTGGCAATAAACACCCTCCCTGTGGTAATTAATACCCTCCCAGCCCTCATTTAATAACCTCCAGCATTTTGTATCTTATGTTCGGTGTAAACCAGCTGCTCCTTCCAACACAGCACAGTGGCGGCTGTGGTAAGATGGGACAGGCGGGGGAGGGGTGAGGCATGTAGCTCTTAGGGCTAAAGGAATCAAGGGATATGGGGTAAAAGCAGGAACGGGGTGCTGATTTTAGATGATCAGCCATGATCATATTGAATGGTGGTGCTGGCTCGGGACCGAATGGCCTCCTCCTGCAACTATTTTCCATGTTTCCATGTTTCCCCCTCCCTCCCTCTCTCTCTCTCCCTCTCTCTCTCCCTCCCGCGCTCTCTCTGTTCCTCCCCCACCTTGCTCTCTCCTTCCCTCCCTCCCTCTTTGCTGAGTTTCTCCAGCACTGCTTGTGTTTGTGCTCTTTTTATCCAGTAAGCAATGATTTATTTTGTATTATCAAATTACAACATTAACTTTTGTAAAAAGTTGCAGCATGATCAAGTTCACAAGGTTGTCCATCTCACAATGGCATGAACATTGAATTCTCTCAATGGGGAGTCTACATCCTCTTGGCATGAACATTGAATTCTCTTAATTCTGTTCACCCTTGCTGTCTCCTCCCCTTCCCACCTCTCCCTCAGCCCTCAGGCTCCTCCTCCTCCTTTTTCCCTTCTTCCCCCCCACCCCCTATCAGTCTGAAGAAGGGTTTCGGCCCGAAACGTTACCTATCTCCTTCGCTCCATAGATGCTGCTGCACCCGCTGAGTTTCTCCAGCATTTTGTGTACTGTCTATCTCACAAACTCAGCGGCAGTTCTTTGGCCAGGTGAATAAAACCTGGTATGTGTGTGTTTGTGTGCGCTTATGTTTGATAACAGCGGCCTTCTCTCCACACCTCCCCTCTTCTCCCTCTCCCTCCCTCCCTCCGTCCCTCCCTCCTTCTCTCCCTCCATCCCTCTCAGCCCCCTCCCTCTCACCCCCTCCCTCTCACCCCCTCCCTCTCACCCCCTCCCTCTCACCCCCCTCCCTCTCACCCCCCTCCCTCTCCCCCCCTCCCTCTCACCCCCTCCCTCTCACCCCCCTCCCTCTCCCCCCTCCCTCTCACCCCCCTCCCTCTTCCCCTCCCTTTCTCTCTCTCCCTTCCCACACTTCCCCTCCCATTCATTCCCTCCCTCTGTTCCCTTCCTTTTTTCTCTCTCCCCTCCCTCTCTCTCCCCTCCCTCTCTCCCCCCTCCCTCTCTCCCCCTCCCTCTCTCCCCCCCTCCCTCTCTCCCCTCCCTCTCTCTCTCCCCCCTCCCTCTCTCCCTCCCGCTCCGCTGAGTTACTGTTTTCTGTTTTTTTTCTCCAGTAAGCAACGATTTATTTTGTATTATATAGCACGATTTACACCATTAACCTTGGTAAAAAAGCGTAGGGAAAATTAAGCACAGCGTTGCATTCTGTGTCGCCTCTGCCACACGACACACGAGCATGTCTGTTTCACAAACTCAGTGCCGGTTCTTTGGCCAGCTCAGAAAAACCTGGCGTGTTTGTGTGCTCGTGTGGTTAACAACAGCAAGCGAGAAAGCCGGGGGGGGGGGGTGCAGCGAGGCAGAGAGGACATGCTAGCTTTAGCTGGGCTTGGCTTTGTTTTTGCACCGTCTCCCCGGCGAGATAGCAGCGTCCCACGCCCACGCCCCCAGTTCCAAATCTCCGCTACACCCGCGGTGACGCAGGCAGATCTCCGGGGGAGGGGCGAATATAAAACACCTCGCTCGGAAAATCACCCCTCCGCAGATGCTGCACGACCTGCCCCAGGCTCCTCCAGCGAGCGGTTTTTACACTTCACGCTTCTGTAGCTTGCACAGCGGAGACAATCTGCAGTATCTCGCTGTGCAAGCTACTAAAAACCCCCGCTGCTCAGCGGTCAGCCACCTTAAGTTCACAAGTGCGTAGGAAGGAATTGCAGGTGCTGGTTTACATCCAAGATAGACACAAAATTGTCAATTAGGTCATAAGTGGTAGGAGCTGTATCTCTAAACTACAATAAGTTCACAGTAGAGCAGAATTAGGCCATTCGGCCCATCAAGCCAACTCCGCCATTCAATCGTGGCTGATCTTTCTCTCCCTCCTAGCCCCATTATCTCCGACTCCTCCCCATAACCCCCGACACCCGTACTAATCAATAATCTATCTATCCGCCTTAAAACTACCTACTGACGGCCTCCACAGCCTGTGGCAAAGAATTCCACGGATTCACCACCCTCTGACTAAAGAAATTCCTCCTCTTCTCCTTCCCGAAGGAATGTCCTTTAATTCTGAGGCCTTAGATCAATAATCTATCAATCTCTGCCTTAAAACGATCTAATTCCGCTGTGCAATCTACTCAGAGAACACCCACTTTGCAAAGAGGTTTTGTTTAATTTTGAGATACGGCACGGAAACGGGCCATTCGGCCCACCGCGTCTGTGCTGACCAGCGATCCCCGCACATTAGCGCTATCCTACACACACTAGTGGACACTTTACAATTTCTCCAGTGCTGTGCGGCAGCAATTCTACCACTGCGCCACCGTGCCACACTAAGTGGAGTAGCTCAGCGGGTCAGGCAGCATCTCGGGAGAACATCTATCCACAAAATGCTGGAGTACTTTAGTCTATTGTCACGTGTGCCGAGGTACTGTGAAAAGCTTTTTGTTGCGTGCTATCCAGTCAGACGGCACACGGTTACAATCGAGCTGTCCACAATGTACAGATACGTGATGAAGGGAATAATGTTTAGAGCAAGATAAAGCCCAGTCAAGTTCGATTAAAGACAGTCCGAGGTACCCTAGCTGATGAAGGACTGTACAGAAGCCCGATAATAGAAAAATAGGTGCAGGAGTAGGCCATTCGGCCCTTCGAGCCGGCACCGCCATTTAATATGGTCATGGCTGATGATCTAAAATGAGTACCTCGTTCTTCTAATAGAGATGGCAAGAAGCTGTTCCTGAGTCTGGGGATGCACACTTTCACTGCCAATCCAACTACTCCCTTCACCAGTGATCAACAAGCTCATCAGGAAGGCTGACTCTGTCCTGGGGCTGGAGTTGGATTCATGGGAGGTGGTCTTGGAGGGCAGGCTGCTCCTCAAACTGCGGAGCATTCTGGACAATGCAGCTCCAGAGCCGGCTGTACTTTTAGAGAAGGTTGCAGTAAGATGCTGCAGATGTTCTAATAGTGGGTGCTAGCCAGTGCCGTCTTCTCTGCTGCCGTGTGCCGGGACTCCAAAAGGATCAACAAGCTCATCAGGAAGGCGGAGTTGGATTCATGGGAGGTTGGTCTTGGAGGGGAGGATGCTCCTCAGACTGCAGAGCATCCTGGACAATGCAGCTCACCCCCTCCATGCCACACTGGTCAACCTGAGCACCCACCAACCTGTGCACAAAGGACAATTGCCCGGCACCCCTCCTTTAAACTATGCCCCTCACCTTAAAGCTGTGCCTTCTAGTCTTTGACATTTCCACTCTGGGGAAGAAAGATTCTGACTGTCTACCATATCTTAATTTATAGATTTCTGTCGGGTCTCCCCTCAACCTTCGACGTTCCAGAGAAAACAATCCAAGTCTGTCCAACCTCTCCCTGTAGCTGAATCCCTCTGGTCCAAGCATCCTTCTGGTGAACCTACTCAGCACCCTCTCCAAAGCCACATTCCAGGCCCCCACCACTCTCTGTGTATAAAGACTGCGCAGAATAGACCCTCCTTGTAAAAAGAACAGGTAATTAAAAAGGACACATAGCGCTGGAGTAACTCAGAGGCTCAAGCAGTGTTTCTGGAGAATGTGGAATAGGTGAAGTTTAGGTTCGGGACCCTTCAGACTCCTTCAAGCGTACGGGACTAGATTGGATAGGCATGAACTGCCAAGGCAGCATGGTGGTGCAGCGGTAGAGTTGCTGCCTTACGCACGCACTGGAGACCTGGGTTCAATCCCGACTACCGGTGCTGTCCGTATGGAGTTTGTACGTTCTCCCCGTGACTGATGTGGGTTTTCTCCGAGATCCTTGGTTTCCTCCCACACTCCAAAGACGTACAGGTTTGTAGGTTAATTGGGTGGGTGTAAATGTAAAAAAGGCCCAGGATGGTGTTAGTGGGCGGGGATGGTTGGTCGGCAGACTCGGTGGGGCAAAGGGCCTTTTTTCCACACTGTATCTGTAAACCAAACTAGAGTTGGGCCAAATAGCCTGTTTCCGCGCTGTAGATAATTCTGTGTCCTGCTGCAGGAATTTCACAGGGGAAGTGAGGGAGGAAATGAGTGAAATACGACAGACAGAAAACGGAATGGGGATTCAAAAGGCCTCATCCAGCACCTAAACAGGATGCAGGTTGTGAAAGGGGGTTGGGAGTGGTCACAAGCAAAAAGGGGAAGGTCACAAAATCATACGGTCAAGTGATAGGAGTAGAATTAGGCCATGCGGCCCATCCAGTCCACTCTGCTATTCAATCACGGCTGATCTACCTCTCCCTCCTAACCTCTTCTCCTGCCTTCTCCCCATAACCTCTGACACCTGTACTAATCACAAATCTATCTATCTGTGCCTTAAAAATATCCACTGACTTGATCTCCACAGTCTTCCACAGATTGACCACCCTCTGACTGAAGACATTTCTCCTCATCTCCTTCCTAAAAGAAGGTCCCTTATTTCTGAGGCTACGACCTCTAGCCCTAGACTCTCCCACTAGTGGAAACATCCTCTCCACATCCACTCTATCCAAGCCTTTCACTATTCTGTATGTGTCAATGAGGTCCCCCCGTCATTCTTCTAAATTCCAGCGAGTACAGGCCCAGTGCCGACAAACGCTCATCATAGGTTAACCTACTCATCCTTGTAAACCTCCTCTGGACCCTGTCCACAGACAGCACATCCTTCCTCAGGTATGGTGTCCAAAATTGCTCACAATACTCCAAATGCGGTCTGACCAGCGCCTTATAGCACCTCAGCACTACATCCCGCTGAGATACTCCAGCATCTTTTGTCGACGACAGCAATAGAATATAAATCCCTGTTTTTGTATACAAGCCCTCTAGAAATAAATGCTAGCTTTGCGTTTGCTTTCTTTACCATCGTTTCGACTTGCAGATTAACATTTTGGGAATCCTGCACCAGCACCCCAAGTCCCTTTGCACCTCCGAGTTCTGGATTCTCTTCCCAGGCAAGGCAAGGGAAAGGATCAAGGGGGAGGCAGGGTCAAGGAAGGGGACGTTAGTTCAGCCTTCGGATGGATCGATAGATTTAGAGATAGGAGATAGAAACATAGAAACAGAGGTGCAGGAGTAGGCCATTCGGACCTTCGAGCCAGCACCGCCATTCAATATGATCATGGCTGATCATCTAAAATCAGCACCCCGTTCCTGCTTTTGCACCATATCCCTTGATTCCTTTAGCCCTGGGAGCTAAATTTAACTCTCTTGAAAACATCCAGTGAATTGGCCTCTACTGCCTTCTGAAGCACAGAAATCCTCAGTTTCACAACTCTCTGGGTGAAGACGTTTTTCATCATCTCAGTCCTAAATGGCCTAACCCTTATTCTTAAACTGTGATCCCTGTTTCTGGACTCCCCCACCATGGGGAACATTTTTCCTGCATCTAGCCTGTCCAATCCCTTAAGGATTTTATGTTTCATATCCTTTCTTATCCTTCTAAATTCAAGTGAATAAAAGCCTGGTCGACCCATTCTTTCGTCATATGTCGGTCCCACCATCCCGGGAATTAACCTGGTGAACTTATGCTGCGTTCCCTCAATAGCAAGAATGTCCTTCGTCAAATTAGGCGATCAAAACTGCACACAATACTCTAGTGGTGGTCTCACCAGGGCCCTGTACAACCGCAGTAGGACCTCCTTGCTCCTTCAAGGAAAATGGTAGCAAGACCATGATCAATCTCCTGGGCCAGGTGAGTTGGAACTGAGGTGACGGTCACAAAGTGATAGAGAATGATCAAATTCATCAGAATAGCTTGATACTTGCTGTCATTTAGTTGATAGTCCTTGTACACATAACTGCTCTAACGCATTGGAAACAGGAAAGGCTGTGGAGGCCAAGTCAAGGGATGTTTTTAAGGCAGAGATAGATAGATTCTAGATTAGTGCAGGTGTCAGGGGTTATGGGTAGAAGGCAGGAGAATGGAATTAAGAGAGATAGGAATTAAGGTAGGAGAATGGAATTAAGAGTCATGATTGAAAAGCCCAGACTATCACGCAAACTAAAGCTCCCGTCCACCGACTCTATCTACACCTCACGCTGCCTTGGCAAGGCCAGCAGCATCGTCACGGACGAGTTGCACCCTGGCCACTCCCTCCTCTCCCCTCTCCCATCGGGCAAAGATACAGAGGTGTGAAAACTGACACCTCCAGATTCAGCGACAGTTTCTTCCCAGCTGTCATCGGGCAACTGAACCATCCTACCTACAACTAGAGAGCGGTCCTGAGCTACTACCTACCTCATTAGAGACCATCGGACTATCTTTAAAAGGACTTAACTGGGCATTATCTTGCAATGATTTTTCCCTTTATCATATACCTGTGCGCTGTGGACAGCTTGAATGTAATCATGTGTAGTCTTTCCGCTGACTGGTTCGCATGCATCAAAAGCTTTTCACTGTACATTGGTACACGTGACAATAAATTAAACTAAACCAAACCAAACCAACCTAAACTTAACTAAACTATATTGGAATGAATAGTACATTTTCAGATGAAGAACGTTTGTCTTCATCTCAAAACCTCTCCCTGTAGCTGATCCAAGCATCCTTCTGGTGAACCTACCCAGCACCCTCTCCAAAGCCACATTCCAGGCCCCCACCACTATCTGTGTATAAAGACCACGCAGAATAGACCCTCCTTGTAAAAAGAACAGGTAATAAAAAAGGACATAAAATGCTGGAGTAACTCAGCGGGCCAGGCAGCATCCCTGGAGAACATGGATAGGCAATGTTTTGGGCCGCGACCCTTCTTCAGACTGATTGTGGGGTGGGGGTGGGGGTGGGGGTGGGGGGGATTAGAGGAAAGCTGGAAGTGGGGAGGGTAAGGCCAAACCCTGGCAAATAGGTGAAAACAGGCATTGGGGAATAGGTTAGTATCAAAGACTAGAGGGCATTGGTTTAAGGTGAGAGGGGCAGCGTTTAAAGTTTTAAAGATGTCTTACACAGGGTGGTGGGTGCTGCCAGGGGTGGTGTTAGAGGCAGATGCGATAGTGGTGTTTAAGAGGCTTTTGGACGGGCACTTGTGGCCGAACGGCAGAGTTGCTGCCTCACAGCATTCACAGCGCCAGAGACCCGGGTTCGATCCCGACTATGGGTGCTGCCTGTTCGGAGTTTGTACGTTCTCCCCGTGACCTGCGTGGGTTTTTCTCCGGGATCTCCGGTTTCCTCCCACACTCCAAAGACGCGCAGGTTTGTGGGTGTATTGGCTCGGTATAAATCCCAGTTGTGGAGACACTGGTATCGTTGTCTCGTTGTAGGGCATTGATTATTCTTTTATTCTGGATTTTAATTCGTGTATTGTGGGTTTTTTTAATATATAATTTATGATGCTTTATGTGATATACTCAGATTTTATATGTACATTTTAATATGCAATGCATTTTAATGTAATGTTGTCCCTTGTCCCTAGCGTGTGTAAGAATGTTCGTGTGTGGGGATCGCTGGTCGGCGCAGACTCGGTGGGCCGAAGGGCACTTTTCCGTACTGTATCTCTAAACTAAACAAGTGGATATGGAGGGTATGAACCAATTGCAGGCAGATCCATACATCAGTTTAACTTGGCATCCTGCTTGGCACACACACTGTGGGCTGGCGGCCCCTCCCTGTGATGCAGTGAGATTTGATATTGTTATGGACAGTGAAGAGGGTAATCGGAAAGATACCAATCGGCTGATAAATTGGGTGGAGCACTGGTGGTCTGAAATTAATTGCAATAAGTGGCAACACAAGTAGATAGAGCGATACGGTCCACTTGCCTTCAACTGCCGGGGCTTTTGAGTGCGAGAGTCAGGAAGACATGGTGCAGCTTAATCGAACGCGTTTGGAGTATTGCGTGCAGTTCTGGCCGCCCGCAGTTGCAGGATGTGGAGGCTTTGGACAAAGCTGCAGAGGGAGGTTTACCGGAACCCTGCAGGGAAGAACTGCAGATGCTGTTTTAAACCGAAGATGGACCCAAAAATCTGGAGTAACTCAGCGGGTCAGACAGCATCTCTGGAGAAAAGGAACAGGACGTTTTGGGTCAAGACCCTTCTTCAGACAGAATACCAGAATGTAAACGCAAATGGTCCCTGGCTTAGAGGGTATTGCAGTAGCTACAATGAGAGGCTGGGCAAACCTGCGTGGGAAGGAACTGCAGGTGCTGGTCTAAATCGAGACCCTGAACAAGCGTCGCCCACTCCCTCTCTCCAGAGATGCTGCCTGTCCCGCTGAGTTACTCCAGCTTTTGTGTCTGTCTTTGGACAAATTTGGATTGTTTTCTCTGGAACGCCGGAGGTTGCAGGGAGACCTGACATAAGTACATACAATTCCGAGAGCCGCATATAGGGTAGACAGACAGAACCTTTTTTCCAGGGTGAAAATGTCAAAGACATAATGGTATAGCTTTAAGGTGGGATGGGGGGGTGAAAAGGATCAAAAGCGAGTGATTGAGCAGGCTAAGACTTTATTCCGTGGACGCAGGAGGATTAGGGGTGTATTAAATTATGAGTGGAAGAGTTCGGGTGACGGAGGGTAATCAAGAACCAATGGGCATAGGTTTAATGGGACAGGGGAAAGATTTAATATGGGAACTTTAGAAACACCTTTTCGCACAGAGGCGCGTGGGTATATGGAACATTTTTTTAAGTCAGTTATCTTTAGACTTTAAGAGATACAGCGTGGAAACAGGCCCTTCGCCCCACTGAGTAGGTGCTGACCAGCGATCAACCCATACACTGACACACTAGGGACAATTTACCATCTACCGAAGCCGATTAAATAACAAAGTTGCATGTCTTTGGAATGTGGGAGGAGACTGGGTGAGTTTTCTCTGAGTGCTCCGGTTCCCTCGTACTGGTTTGTAGATTAATTGACTTCAGTAAAATTGTCCCCATGTGTGTAGGATAGAGCTAGTGCATGGGTGATGCTGTTAAATGCTGTGTTTGCTATTAAATGCTTTTATAGTACCAGCATCAAAGGTGCACAGGTTTGGACGTTAGTGTAGATTTTCCTAGTGTGCGTAGGATATTGCTAGTGTATAGGGAGGGGGAGTCGCTGGTTGGCGCGGACTCGGTGGGCCGAAGGGCCTGTTTCCCGGCCTGCATCTGTAAAGTCTAAAATATGTAGTCTTTATATTCTAAAATATATGTCGGTACAGAGGGAGATGTCAGAGAGGAAGGGGAGGCGGCGTAGACAGTTAACGCAGGCAGGTGGGGCCTGTGTAGATGGGGCATGTTGGACGGTGTGAGCAAGTTGGGCCGAAGGGCCTGTTTCCACACTGTGTGACTCTGACTCTGACAAGTGACCAAGATGCTGAGGGTGACCGGCGATCACCTGCCCTGCCCTCCCTTTCCCTGCCGTTCCCTGTACCTCAGCAGGGAACACCTCATCAGTTGTGGCCTCGGGAAGATCGGCATGACGACGGAGCATCGAGCAAGCTTTTTAATTCAGGCCATGGCCGCCCCAGACCCGCAGTGTAGCACAACATACAGCAATGGATAAATAAAGTTTGCAAACCAACTCCCCTGCCCAAGGTTTATAGGTTGGAAACAGCAGGTGGATCATCTCAAAGGTCAGAGTCTGTTGGCGTTCGTTCTTGAGCGGATTTCCTTCGGACAGAAGTTGCAAGGATCTTCAGTACAAGTATCCTTTAGTTTCCAAAAGGCAGTCTTCTTTGTGTTCGATTTTACAATTGATGTCCTTGTTCTCCATGGATGCTGCCCGACCCGTTGAGTTACTCCAGCACGTTGTGTCCTTTTTGGACAGCCTATAGGACCTCACGTAGAATTCCCAAGAACCTCCCATGGACTTCTGTAGCACCTCTCCTGGACCGCCTCAGAACCTCCTATGGAATTCCTTAGAACCTCTCATGGACTTTTTCTAGAAGCTCCCTTGGGCTTCTGCAGAACCTCCCATTGACTTCTGTAGAACCTCTTATGGACCTCCATAGAAAATCCCATGGACTACCTTAGAAACTGCATTAGATTTCCATAGAACATCCTATAGACTTCCACGGAACCTCTCGTAGACTTCCCCTAAAAGCTCCCATGGTCTTCCTCAGAACCCTTTATGGACTTCCATAGAAGCTCCAATGGACTTCCTCAGAAACCTCGTGGATTACCATAGGACATGTCATGGATTTCCTCAGTTCCTCACATGGACTTCCATAGAACCTCTTGTGGACTTCCATAGAACTTCCCATAGACTTTCTTAGTACTTCCATGAACTCCCATGAATCATCTCATGGACTTCATTAATTTAGTCTAGGGATACAGCATGGAAACAGGTCCTTCGGTCCACCGAGTCCAGGTGACTAACGAACCCCGTACATCATCACTATCCTACACACACTCGGGCCAATTTTTACATTTACCAAGCCAATTTACCTACATACCTGTACGTGCTTGGAGTGTGGGAGGAAAGGGAAGACCTCTGAGAAATTGGGGAGAACGTACAAACTCCGTACAGACGGCACCCATTGTCAAGATCGAACCCGGGTCTCCGCAGTAAGGAACTCTACCGCTGCGTCACCGTGCAATCTCTCATGGACTTCTGTAGAACCTCCCATAGACTTTCCAAGAATCTCTCATGGACATCCATAGGATGACTCATGGGCTTCCATAGAGCCTCTAATGGACTTCCTTAGAACCTCTCATGGACTTACACAGGACGTCTCATGGGCCTCCATCGAACCGCCATGGACTGCCACAGAACCTCCCACGGATCTCTGTAGAACCTCGCATGGACTTTCTTAGAACCTCTCATGGGCTTCCCCTAGATGGTCCCATGGTCGTCCTTAGAATGTCTTATGGACACCCATTGGGAGGGTCACATGGACCTCTGGAGAACCTGTATGTACTTCCCATAGAAAATCTCATGGACTTCTGTAGATCCTCCCATGGACTTTCCTCATGACATGCATCACACTCCGTTGCCCTTGCAGTCCGGACACCAGGAACTGCAGATGCCGGTTTGCAAAGAGAGATGGATGCAAAGCGCTGGAGCGACCAAACGGGCCAGTCGGCATCCACGGCGAGCGCGGGAAGGCGACGTTTCGGGTCAAGGACCCTTCTTCAGACCCGTCGGGTGAGCCCGGTATTCGACTGCAACCCTCTCCCCTCTATTGGACTTCCACAGAACCTCTAATGGACTTCCATATATTTCCCCCGTGGACTTAATTGGAACATCCAATGTACTTCTTTAAAACTTCTCATAAACTTCCTTAAAACCCCTAATGAACTTCCTTAGAGCCTCTAATGGACTTCATTTGAACCTCTCATGGACTTCCTTAGAACATCTCAAGGACTTCAATAGGATGTCTCGTGCGCTCCCATAGACCCTCCATGGACTTCCACAGAACTTCCCATGGACCTGTGCAGAACCTTCCATAGACTTCCTTGGATCCTCTTATGAACACCCAAATGATGTCACATGGACCTCAGTAGAACCACCTATAGACTTCTTTAGAACCCCTCATCGACTTCCATAGAACTTCATGTGGACTTCCATAGAACTTCATGTGGACTTCCATAGGATGGAGGAGGATTGGAAGGATGGAGACCCCCTCCCCCCAACTACCCTTGGGGGCTCCTCAACCCCCCCCCCCTCACCACCACCTTCCCCGGTGAGTTCAGTGGTTGCCCCGTGAGCGTTGGTGGGCGTCGCTGCCCGTGTTGGTGATCAGCGCGTTCCTCAGCGCCCGAATGCCCGGGCTCTTCTGGAAGGTCTCGGTGGCGAAGTAGTAGCAGACGGGGTCGAGCACGGTGTTGAGGCAGGCGAGCGGCACAGCGGCGTGATAGGCGCGATGGAGGACGGAGCCATCCGGCAACAGGGCCATCAGCAGGAGGACCATGTGGTAGGGCAGGAAGCAGAGGGCGAAGACGGCCAGGGTGGCCCCCACCGTGTTCCTCACCCGGGGCCAGTCCTGCTGGGCGGCCGGGCTGCGGCGGATGGACCGGAGCAGCGCCAGCGAGCAGGCCAGCAGGGTGGCGAGGGGCACCCCGCACCCCATCAGCAGGGCGAAGACCAGGGCGGGCGTCTGCGTCACGTAGAACGGCCGATTCTCGAAGCAGCCGGTGCAGGTGGAGGTGGTGTTGGCGCTGTGGTTGGTCGTATCGCTGTTGAGCTTGCGGAGGAGGTAGGGCGGCAGGCTGGCACCCACCACCACCAGCCAGACCAGAGCGCTCAACCAGGGCGCCTTCGTCCTCGCCGCGCTCAGGCGGGACCTCATGGGGAAGCAGATGGCGGCGCAGCGGTCCAGGCTGATGCAGGCCAGGAAGAAGATGCTGGCGTACATGTTGACCAGCAAGACCAGGCCGGAAATCTCGCAGGCCAGCTGGGGGGGTGACCCCGGGCGCCAGGCCCCGGCGTAGAAGGCGACGCGGATGGGCAGCGAGGCGGCCAGCAGGAGGTCGGCGCAGGCCAGGTGCTTCATGTAGACGGTGGTTTGGGAGCGCACCGCCGCGCAGCGGAAGAAGAAGAGCAGGGCCAGCGAGTTGAAGGACAGCCCCAGGGCTGAGGTCAGGCCGAAGGCAGCCGCGAATGCCGAGTCGCTCCAGGGGCGTGGGGCCACGCAGCTGCCATTCGACATGGCAGATCACTGGCGGCGGTCTGAGCGAGGAAGGGGGAGAGGGAGGAGTGGGAGGGGGAGAGAGGGAATAGGGGGTCGAGGGAAAGGAAGGAGCACGAAGAGGATGGGTAGAGAGAGAGAGTGAGGAGAGGGGAGAGAGAGAAGGGAGAGGCGAGGGAGGAGGAGAGTAGGGGAGAGAGGATAGAAAGGGAGAGAGGCAGGGAGAAAGGAGGAGAGGAGGAGGAAAGAGAAGAGGGGAGAGGGGGAGCGAGAGTGAGGAGAGGGGAGAGAGAAGGGGAGGGTGAGAGGGGAAGTGAGGAGAGGGGAGAAGAGGGAGGAGGAGAGGAAGGGAGAGAGAGAGGGAAGGGGAAAGAGTATGAGGGGGGGTGATAGGTGAGGAGAGGGATAGGAGAGGGGAATGGAGGCGAGAAAGGGAGGTCGAGAGAGAGGGGGTTGAGAAATGAGCCGGGAGAGAAGAGAGAGTTGGGGATGAGGGGAAATGAAGAGCAAGATGAGATGGGAGAGAGAAGGGGGAGGAGAAAGGAGGAGAGGGTGGAGGGGTATAGGGATAGAGATGAGGGGGAGAGAGGAGGAGAGGGAGAAAGGGGAGATAGTAGAATGGGAGAGATAGTAGATAGGGAGAGGGGTGGGGGAGTGTGGGGGACGAGACAAAGGGAGGTGCAAGAAGAGAGGGGAGAGGTGGGGAGAGAGAGGAAAGGGGAGAGAGAGAAGGGGAGGAGGGGAGAGAGAACGTAGGGGAGCGAGAGCGTTAGAGATGGGCATTGTCCCGGGGGAGTGGGTGTTGATTCACCCTTTCTCAGCCTCCCTCCTTCCATTGCCCCATCCCTCTCTCCCCACCCCCCTCCCTCGCCCTCCATCTCCCTCTCCCTCGCCTTCCATACATCCCCCTCCCTTATTCCCCCTCCCTCATCCCCCATCCCTATCCCCTCCTCCAGCCTCTGCCCTGTACCCCAGTAACCCACTCCCTCAGTCCCTCTCCCCAATCCCCCTCCCCGCCTGTCCCCAACCCCCTTCTCGTCCCCCCCTCCCCATTCCCCCTCTCCCCCCTCCCCAATCCTCCCACCCCCTCCCCCCCCTCCCCAGTAACCCCCTCCTCAAACCCTTCCCCCCCGTCCCAAAGTGACACAGCGGTAAAGAAGGCGTACGGTATGTTTAAGATAGTCACAAAAAGCTGGAGTAACTCAGCGGGACAGGCAGCATCTCTGGAGAGCAGGGATGGGCGACGTTTTGGGTCGAGACCCTTCTTCAGACTAGTTAGGGTTAAGGGAAAGGAGAGATATAGGCAATGATGTGGAGAGATAAAGATCAATGAGTGAAAGATATGCAAAAGAGTCACGATGATAAAGGAAACAGGCCATTGTTAGCTGTTTGTTGGGTGAAAACAAGAACCTGGCCTGACTTTGGTGGGGGAGGGATGGAGAGGGAATGCTGGGGTTACTTGAAGTACGGTGTGCTTGCCTTCATCAGTCGGGGCATTGAGTACAAGAGTCAGGAGGCCATGATGCAACACTGTAGTACTTTGGTACGGCGACATTTGGAGAATTGGGTGCAGTTCTGGTCGCCCCCATTACAGGAAGGATGTGGATGGAGGCTTTGGAGAGGATGCAGAGGAGGGTCACCAGAATGCTGCCTGGGTTAGAGAGTTTCAGCTACAGGGAGAGGTTGGATATGCTTAGATGAACCCGAAATGCTGGAGTAACTCAGCGGGTCAGGCAGGCAGAACAGGAACAGGTGACGGTCCCGGTCGCGACCCGTCATCATCAGATGGAATAAACTTTGATTGTTTTCTTTAGAACGTCGCAGGTTGAAGGGAGATCTAACAGAAGTATATACAATTATGAGAGGCATAGGATCGGGTGGGCGCACAGAGTATCTAGCCCAGAGTAGGGGAATCAAGAACCAGAGGACATAGGTTTAAGTGCGGGGTGAAAGATTTAATAGGGACCAAAGGGGTAACTGTTTCGCACAAAGGGTGGTGGGTGTATGGAAGGGGCTACTGGAGGGGGTAGTTGAGGCTGGGACTATCGCAACGTTTAAGAAACAGTTAGACAGGTACACGGATGGGGCACGTTTGGAGGGATATGGGCCAAACGCAGGCAGGTGGGACTAGTGTAGATGAGACATGTTGGACGATGTGGGCAAGTTGGGCCGAAGAAAGGTTTGCAAATTGTCCCTAGTGTGTGTAGGATAGTGCTAGTGTACGGGTCGCTGGTCGGTGCGGACTCGGTGGGCTGAAGGGTCTGTTTCCTCACTGCTTCTCTAAAGTGTAAAGTAGAGGTACTGACTCACAGAGACCCGGGTTCGATCCTGACTACAGGTGCTGTATGTGCAGGGTTTGTACGTTCTCCCTGTGACCACGTGGGTTTTCTCCGGGGGCTCCGGTTTCCTCCCACACTCCAAAGCCGTGCAGGTTTGCAGGTTCATTGTCTTCGGTAAAATTGTAAATTGCCCCTGGTATGTGTAGGATAGTGTTTGTGTAGAGTGGTGAATCTCTGGAATTCTCTGCCACAGAAGGCAATTGAGGCCAGTTCATTGGCTATATTTAAGAGGGAGTTAGATGTGGCCCTTGTGGCTAAAGGGACCAGGGGGTATGGAGAGAAGGCAGGTATGGGATAATGAGTTGGATGATGAGCCATGATCGTGTTGAATGGCGGTGCAGGCTCGAGGGGCCGAATGGCCTACTCCTGCACCTATTTTCTTTGATTCTATGTGTACCGATGATTGCGGGTGGGCGGGGACTCGCTGGGCCGAAGGGCCAGTGTCCGCGCTGCATCTCCAAACTAAACTAAACTAAGAAGACGGCGTGCAGTGTAGACGGGGGTTGCTGGTCAGCATGGACTCGGTGGGCCGAAAGGCCTGTTACTGCGCTGCATCTCTAAAACAAAACTAAATAAATAAAGCTGCATTGTGCAAGAGTTTGCGGGTGAAACGGTGAGCTCAACTGAATTAACGATGCGGCCAGTTTTTGCGCTGTATCTCTAAAACTAGACTAACTAAATAAAGCTACATTGTGCAAGAGTTTGTGGGTGTCTCACCGAGGCTGCCTGAACGCAGGACGAGTCAGCTGCACTTGCAGCCAAAGATCCTATAGCGAGCTATTCAATCTTTGCTTGCAGCTGCAGATAATGCGATGTGGGGCAGGACGTGGCTTCATGGTGAGCGACATCGCATTTCACAGCTAGACCCAGGGTCTCAGGGCCAGGACTGTACCGAGGCGACCGCAGGAGATGGGCGATAAGGGCGACGAATTGACACAGCGATAGAGTTGCTGCCTCACAGTGCCAGAGACCCCGTTTTGATCCTGACCACGGGTGCTATCTGTACGGAGTTGGTACGTTCTCCCCGTGAGACCCGTGTGGGCTTACTCTGAGATCTTCGTTATCCTCGCACACCACAAAGACGTAGGTTAATTGGCTTGGTATGAATGTAAATTATCCCTAGTGTGTGTAGTGTTAAGGGCCTGTCCCACCAGCATGCAACTCTATGCGATGAACGCAATCAAACTAGAAGCGGGAGCCGCGCGGAGGTCGGGTGATCCCCTGTACAGGGCCGTTCCCACCAGCATGCGCCTGCATGCGGCAAGCGCAACCAAACCAGCAGTGGGGGCCGCGCGGAGGTCGCGTGAGTGGCGCAACGCGGCGCAAAGTGAGGCGAACTTGGAGCGAAGTCTAAGGTAAGTTCGCCAGGACAGAGAGGGGCACACAGAGAAGGGCACCGAGGCACACACACACACAGGGCCACGGAGCCACACACATAGAGGGTCATGGAGGCACTTACAAATAGGTTCACGGAGGCACGATGTCGGGGCGGTGTGTAAATGTCGAGGCGACTGTGAGCCGACAAGCCGTTGCCGCGTAGAATTTTTGGACAGTTTTTCGGAGCCCCGCGCGGTGTCGGGACGAACTCTGCACAATTCCGCACGGCTCCGGCGATCGAAGTGGGACCGGCCCCGCGACGCCGGACGGCTCAAGCGACCACGTTAGGTCGCGCTAATCGCATAGAGTTGCATGCTGGTGGGACAGGCCCTTTAGTGTTAGTGTGTGGGGATCGCTGGGCGGTGCGGACTTGATCGGCCTAAGGACCAGTTTCTGCGCTGTATCTCTAAATTATACTAAATTAAGATGCATAGAAACATGGAAAATAGGGACAGGAGTAGGCCATTCGGCCCTTCGAGCCGGCACTGCCATTTAATATGATCATGGCTGATCATCCAGAATCAGTACCCCTTTCCTGCTTTCTCCCCATATGCTTTGATTCCGTTTGCCCTAAGAGCTATATCTAACTCTCTCTTGAAAACATCCAGTGAATCGGCCTCCACTGCCTTCTGTGGCAGAGATTTCCGCAGATTCACAACTCTCTGGGTGAAAAACATTTTCCTCATCACAGTCCTAATTGGCCATCCCCTTATTCGTATTATTCTTACCAACATTGGATTCTCACATTTTTGATATCCTCCGACTAAACCCCACCACAAACCTCCCACCCTTTTTCTTCACCCCCTCACCCTCCTTGTTTTTCTTCCCCAATCCCCTCTCCTCCCCTGTGCCCCAACTAGACTCCCACCTATTTTCCCCTTACACTCTCCCCGTTCCTCTCCTCCTTTGGTTCCCTCTGGCTTTGACGCTTTATCTTTAAACTAAACAAAAAGCTTTGCACATAACAACTCTTCAACCCATCTATCTCACACCTTCTGCTTTTTGTCGATCTCTGCTTTAAACCGGCATCTGTAACTCCTTCCTATTCACACCTTCTGCTGTTGCAATGCCCCGTTCTGTCCTTTACCCCATATCCTTGATTCCCTTAGCCCTAAGAGCTATATCTAACTCTCTCTTGAAAACATCCAGTGAATTGGCCTCCACTGCCTTCTGTTGCAGATAATTCCACAGATTCACAACTCTCTGGGTGAAAAAGATTTTCCTCATCTCAGTCCTAAATGGCCTTATTCTTAAACTGTGACCCCTGGTTCTGGACTCCCCCAACATCGGGAACATTTTCCCTGCATCTAGCCTGTCCAATCCTTTAAGAATTTTATATGTTTCTATAAGATACCCTCTCATCCTTCTCAATTCCAGTGAATACAAGCCCAGTAGACCCATTATTTCATCACATGTCAGTACCGCCAGCCCAGGAATTAACCTGGTGAACCTACGCTGCACTCCCTCAATCGCAATAATGTCCTCAAATTAGGAGACCAAAATTGCATGCAATACTTCAGGTGTGGTCTCACCTAAATTCCCCCTAAATTCAAATCTTCACGCAATAAAGGCCATTTCTTCACTGCCTGCTGTACCTGCTTGCTTACTTTCAGTGACTGACGTACAAGCACACACAGGTCTCGTTGCACCTACCCTTCTCCTAACCTGACACCATTCTGTCTTCTAATAATCTGTCTTCCTGTTCTTGCCACCAAAGTGGATAACCTCATGGCTGATCATTCCGAATCAGCACCCTGTTCCTGCTTTCTCCCCATATCCTTTGATTCCGTTAGCTCTAAGAGCTATATCAGACTCTCTCTTGAATACATCCAGTGAATTGGCCTCCACTATCTTCTGTGGCAGTGAATTCCATGGTTTCACAACTGTCTGGATGAAAAAGTGTTTGGGCATCTCGGTCTTAAATGGCCTACCCCTTATTCTTAAACTGTGGCCCCTGGTTCTGGACTCCCCTAACATGGGGACCATTTTTTTTGCATCTAGCCTGACCAATCCCTTAATAATTTTATACGTTTCTATAAGATTCCCTCTCATCCTTGTAATACCTATCCCTATACAAGTTGACCAAAACTGAACAAGATACTCCAAATGCAGCCTCACTAATGTTTTATACATGACCCTGCCTTGTTCTGGCCTTTTCCGACCTCCACTTCCCTTCCCTTCCCTCTACTTGCAGTCCGAAAAAGGGTCCCGACCCGAAATAACACCCATCGTTTTTCTCTCCATAGATGCTGCCTGAGCCGCTGAGTTACTCCAGCACTTTGCGTCTGTCTTCACGATGGCGCAGCGGTAGAGTTGCTGTCTTACAGCGAATGCAGCACCAGAGTCCCGGGTTCGATCCCGACTACGGGTGGTGTCATTACGGAGTTTGTACGTTCTCCCCGTGTACTGCGCGGGTTTTCTCCGAGATCTTCGGTTAAATCCCAACTCCAAAAACGTACAGGTATGTAGATTAATTGGCTTGGTGAATGTAAACATTGTCCCTAGTGTGTGTAGGACAGTGTTAATGTGCAGGGATCGCTGGTCAGTGCGTAATCAGTTGGCTATTTCCACGCTGGATCTCTCTACTAAACAAAGCTGAACTAAATATGTTGATTAGTGCTATGACTTGCACATTGATGCCAACATAAATAACTTAATAGTGAGTCAGCAAGCACAATCCCACAGCGTGGAAAAAATACATCTATAAAGAACCACTCCACTAAATATAGACACAAGATATGCTACCGAAGATGGATACAAAAAGCTGGGACAGACAGCATCTCTGGAGAGAAGGAATGGGCGACGTATCGGGTCGAGACATTTTCCTTGAACTGGTTGTCTGCTTTGAACTGCCTTTTTCGCACCTCGCCCTTTCTTATCTCTGATCTCCCTCTCCCCTGACTCTCAATCTGAAGAAGTCTCGAACCGAAATGCCATCGATTCCTTCTCTCCAGATATGCCTGTCTCCTCGGGTTACTCCAATATTGTTGGGTGGCGGGGGGAGGAGGGTGGGAGGAGGGGTGGGGGGAGGGGGGGGAGGGGATGGTGGAGTGATGAGGTATTCTGCCTGTTATTTGAACAACCATGCACACGTTAGCTACTACCATGCATTTCATAGGTCATAGGTGCGGAATTAGGCCATTCGGCCCATCAAGTCTACTCTGCCATTCAATCATGGCTGATTTGTCTTTCCCTCTTGACCCTGTTCTCCTGCCTTCTCCCCATAACCCCCATACTAATCAAGAATCTGTTAATCTCCGCCTTAACAATATCCGCTGACTTGGCTTCTACAGCCTTCTGTAGCAATGAATTCCACAGATTCACCACCCTCTGACTAATGAAACTGCTCCTCATCTCCTTCCCAAAGGAACGTCCTTTGATTCTGAGGCTATGACATTTGGTCCTAGACCCTCCCACTAGTGGAAACATCCTCTCCACATTTACTCTATCCAAGCCTTTCACAAGTTTCATTATGGTCCCTCCTCATTCTTCCAAGCTATGGAGGGTACAGTCCCAATGACTCAAGGGTCTGAGCTCTAGGGAGAGGTTGAGCATGCTGGTACTTGGAGCGCAGGAGGCTGAGGGGTGATCTAATAGAGGTGTACTCTAGCCTGTGTACTCCATTTCTCTGTTTGCTCAGAGTATGAGTTCCCTTATTTAGTTGTGTAGGAAGGAACTGCAGATGCTGGTTGATACCGAAGATAGACAAAGTGCTAGAGAAACTCAGCGGGTCTAGTTTAGGTTTTAACTTAGTTTTGTTTAGAGATGCAGCGCGGAAACAGGCCCTTCGGCCCACTAAGTCCGCACCGACCAGCAATCCTCACACACTAGCACTATCCTACCCAAACTAGGGACTTTTTTTTAATATTTACCAAGCCAATTTACCTACATACCTGTACATCTTTGGAGTGTGGGAGGAAACCGAAGATCTCGGAGAAAAACCCACACAGGTCACGGGGAGAACGCACAAACTCTGTACCGATGGCACCCGTAGTCAGGATCGAACCCGTGTCTCTGGTACTGCAAGTGCTGTAAGGCAGCAAATCTACCACTGTGCCGCCCCCCACTTATGAACTTATATGGACAGGGATACAAGGATGCGAACAATGGAGCTGGTGGGGGGACGAATGTGGGGAAGGGGGGGAAGAATGCAGGAATTCAATCATGGCTGATCTATCTCTCCCTCCTAACCCCATTCACCTGCCTTCTCCCCATAGCCCCTGACACCCGTACTACTCAAGGTTTCAAGATCAGTTTATTGTCACGTGTACCAATTAAGGTACAGTGACATTCAGATTGCCATGCAGTCATACCAATAAAGAGCAACAGATACATCTTTACCACGAACATCCACCACAGCGACTCCCCCACATTCCTCACTGCAGCCGGGGCACTGGGACCGTACGTTGTCAGGGCGATCGTGGCTCCTGCAACAGGCGGTCGAACCCTCCACTTCGGGGCGATCAAGCTCCCGCATCAGCTACCCGTGCCAGGTGATGGGACTCCCGAGTCGGGGCTGGTCAAACCTCCTGCGACTTGCAGCAGGCCACAGTTGGAGCATCGATCCCAGGCAAGGAATCAAAGGCTCCAATGGCAAGTCCATGGTGTGGGGCTCAAAGTCAGTCTCGAGCAAGGCCGCCAGCTCCATGGTGTTAGCCCGCAGAGTGACCGGAGATACAAGCCAGAAAAAAGTTGCACATCCGGCAAGGCAAGAGATTGATTAAAAAGTTTCCCCTGACCCCCTCCCTCATAAAACAAACCCGAGAACATTAAAACATACTCTTTAACACGTACTTAAAATAACAAAACAGAAGAAAGGACAGACAGACTGTTGGCGGGGCAGCTATTGCCAGGGCCACCGGTGGACTCTAGAATCTATCTATCTCTGCGTTAGACTTGGCCTCCACTGTCTCTCCACTGACTGCCTCCACAGCCGTCTGTGGTAAGCTGGGTTAAATCATTTTGTTTCTCTGTTATTAACATGGGCTTTTAAGGCATTAACAGTAAACAACGAGACAAGATGGTGATGGTGCCTTCAAAGGAGTGAGAGGAAGGTGGTTTGATTTTTGTGGTAAGACAGGTGGTTTCAGCTCTTGACAGCATTTGAGGTTTACCTGTACAGGTTTACCTGTACACCACGTACAAGAGACCGCAGCACTCAATGGGCCGAAGGGCCTGTCCCCGTGCTGTACTTTGGGTCAGCTGTTGTAGTTGAGTCCAGTTTACCTCCTTTACTCTGAATTCACTTGCAAGGCAAATCGGTAGTTTTAGTATTTTTAGTGTTAGAGGTACAGCGCGGAAACCGGCTTCTCGGCCCACAGGGTCCGCACCGACAAGTGATTCCCACACACTAACACAATCCTGCACACACTAGTGATCTATTTTACATTTACGCACCCGTCAGCCCTTCAGTCGGTGTCGGCCAGCGATCCCCGCACACTGACACTATCGTACACACACGAGGGACAATTTTACTTTTACACCAAGCCAACTGACCTAGTGTGGGAGGAAACTGGAGCACCCGGAGGAAACCCACATGGTCAAAGGGAGAACGTGCAAACTCTGCACACACAGACAGCACCCCGAGGTCAGGATCGAACCCGGGTCTCTGGCGCTGTGAGGCAGCGACTACTGCTGCGCCACCGTGTCTCGCTAAGGTTGCAGTACAGTGAAAGCAGGGATTCTGCAGAAGGACTTGGGCAGTTTGGGAGAGTGTGCAGAAAGTGGCAGATGGAATAGAGCTCAGCAAATGCTGGAGTCATGCGTTTTGTTCATCGGAATAAAGGCATACACTGTTTTCAATATGGGGAGTGAATCCAGAAATCGGAGGTGCTAAAGGACTTGGGAGCGCTGGTGCAGGATTCCCAGAAAGTTAACCTGCAAGTCGAATCGGTAGTAAAGAAGTCAAATGCAATGCTAGCATTGATTTGGAGAGGGCGAGAAAACAAAAGCAAAGATGTAATGCTGAGGCTCTTTAAGGTGATGGTCAGACTGCATTTGGAGTACTGTCAGCAGTTTGGGGCCCCATATCTGAGGAACGATGTGATGAGGTTGGAGAGCGTCCAGAGGAGGTTTACGAGAATGAATCCAGAAATGAGTGGGCTACCTTGAATTAGAGAAATCAAACGCTACTCTTCATATAATCTGAGACGATTATTCAATATTATATACTCAAAGACAAGTACTAACAAAGATCTAGCAATTATTTCGTTAGATGCTGAGAAAGCATTCGACCAGGTGAAATGGCCCTATTTATTTTCGGTTATGAACATTTTTCAATTGGGCGAGAAGTTTGGTACATGGGTAAAACTTTTATATACTAACCCAACAGCTAGAACATCGACAAATCAAATGTTATCAGCTAAATTTAATTTATCTAGAGGCTATAGACAAGGATGTTCGTTTTCCCCGCTATTATTCGCACTCGCAATAGAGCCATTAGCAGAAAGCGTGAGGCCCCATCCTGAAATATGTGGGTATAACACTGAAGATACTGAGAATAAAATTTCCTTATATGCAGACGATGTACTAATTTACATTATAAAACCTGAAGTTAGTATCCCAAACTTATTAAATTTAATAACTCAATATGGCTCATTTTCAGGATACAGAATTCATTGGAATAAAAGTGAAATCATGCCAATAATGGAAAGTAATCCACACATATTACAACAATTTCCCTTCAAAATAGTAAATGAAAAGTTTAAATATCTTGGAATTTATGTAACAAACACATATACTTCTTTATTTAAACCTAACTTTCCGCCTGTACTGAACAAATTACATAAGAATATTTTATATTGGAAAACATTACCTATCTCAATGTTTGGTAGAATTAATGCAATAAAAATGATTTTTCTCCCGCAGTTATTGTAGGTATGTTACAAAACTTCCCTTTAGCGGTGCTGCAGTTCTGTCACTGGCCGTGTGCGCGACTTTGGCGCCTTTAAGGGGGGGGGCAGGGTTAAAATGCGGTTTTCCCCTTGCCATCCAGAGCTTTCTGATGTCGGAGTGCGATCTAATTCTGGAGATGCGTTCCGACTGCCGGTAAGTCCGTTTTTTTTATTAATAGCCCGACTACTTCATCACTGCAGTAAAATAAAAATTAGCTCCTAATGCCGTGAACGCCGACAACGGGGACCGATTTTACGTAGGGGACAGGTAAGTGAAAACTGTTTATTTTTACATATAAACTTGCTTGTTTAGGGGACTTTAATGAATATTTCATGTTGCGAAACGGTGATTTAGTCCCCATACGAACCGGCAGAATTTTTCCTGTCGATATTGGGTTTAAATTCACCGCAACCGCAACGTTCCAATACATCGCGTTCCAGAAAATCCCACTCGCAAGCTGTTTAAAATGCCCATTAATTTACAGGCACTAAACACTTAATTCCTTCAATTTGGCCTATAAATTAATGACAATTAGATTTAAAAATTATGTTATATTGTGAATTATTGTGTGACTGTTAATTGGACACTTAGGCTTAAAATTTTTTTTTAATTTTTTCTTAAGAAATGGATAGATGTTTAGATCTAGTAATTGAATTTTATAATTGCCTACAATTGGGTAACTAATTAATTATATGCTTTAATTTCAGGTCATCCAAGTAAGATTGTGTCATATTTGTTTCAGAATGCTTCAATCTATAATAACAAAGTTTCTTTCAGTTCTCTTAATTTTTAAGGAAGGTATGGGCTTTTGACTGTCCTCGATCACAACTTTTGTGTTAAGTCAATAGAAAAGCAAAAGGAAGCAAGTTGCTAATTTCCGAGTATGAAAATGGCCATAACTTTTTTAATACTGAAGATATGAAAGTGAATTAGGTGTCAAATTAAACTCATTTTTATGCTTTATCTGATGGGATAAATTGCAGACTTGATTTTTAAAATCTCAAAATTTTGTAACATTGCTAATTATTGTACCTCTTTCAATCAATCCCGATATATCTCCCAAAAACTTTTTAAAAAAAGGTTGACTCTATAGTCACTAATTTTTATCTGGGATTATAAGAACCACAGAATAAATAAAAAGAACTTATGTAAATCAAAAATAAATGGAGATTTAGCCCTACCGAATGATATGCTCTATTTTTGGGCAGTTAACATTAAAAATATGAATTTTTGGTTGGAAGAACTGGACCAACAACCAGATTGGTTAAAAATGGAAAAGGAAGACTCTTTACCTTTTGAAATTGGGTCGATCTTATTTGCTATTACTAAATTAAGCAAAAAAACCTATAGTGAAAACACCATAAAATATAATGGAATACGTATTTGGAAACAATTAAAAAAGACACTAAAATTGGATAATTTACCACTATCTCTTCCCATTATAAACAACCCTACATTTAAACCCTCAATGATGGAGAAAGGTTTTTTACAATGGAAAAATCACGGAATTACAAAGATGGGTCATCTCTACAGGAAAGGTACATTCCTCTCATTTCAGGAACTACAACAAATTTATGGACTTCACTCAAATGACTACTTTAGATACCTACAACTTAGAGACTATGCTAAATCAAATACACAGGACTATAGAAATAGAAAGACAGAAATTCTTGATGAATGTTTGAATAAACACCCTAACATAGAAAAATTGATATCTTATATTTATAATATCCTATTAGATAATGATACACCCATGACGGAAATATATAGGCAATCATGGGAAAATGAACTAGGCCAACCAATAAGGCCAGAAATATGTGACAAAAGCTTACAACATATACATCACTGTTCGTTAAATGCTAGACACTCTTTAATACAATTTAAAGTATTACATCGATTGCACTATTCAAAAACAAAATTAATTAGAATTTTCCCAAGCATCTCCTATTTGTGTAAAGTGTCAGCACTCGGAGGCTAACTAAAGCACACATTTGTAAGCTCTATAAAAATTAATAATTTTGGAAGTTGTCAACATCCAATTGGGCCCCGATTCAAAACTAATAATATTAGGAATACTAGAACAAAATCACGTATTTACAACAAGCCAAAGAAACTTTATCGACTATAGTTTAATAACTGGGAAAAAAATAATATTAAAATTTTGGAAAGGCCCTATAACCCCCACAATTAAAATGTGGACTATGGACATGCCGGAGACCCTACATTTGGAAAGATTAAGATTTGTCTTAATGGACAAACAAGAACTATTTACCAGAATATGGTCTCCATTCATTGACTATTTGAAGGGGCAAACTGGTTTGGCACGGGAACCTGACTGAAACCCGAATCAAGGATTAGATGAAGAATTACATTTTATAATCCAAGGACATATCTCCAATGATGTATAATTAGCTGATTATTCCATTCTCTTTTAATTTTTTGGTTTATTTTCTCTCCCTCTGTATTATTTTCTATCGATATAAAAATTAAAAAAAATATGGAAGTACAATTATTATACAATTGATAATGTAAACAATATTAATAATGTATGACTACTACAAACAAAATGTTTTTTATTATGTATTTACTTCTAAGAAAAATTTTAAAAAATAATTTTTTTTTAAAGAATTAGAGAAATCAACATTCATACCGCTGGGTTGTGAGTTGGGTTAACATATGATGAGGGTTTGACTGCATTGGGCCTGTACTCGCTGGAATTTAGAAGGATGAGGGGGACCTCATTGAAACTTACTGAATAGTGAAAGGCCTGGATAGAGTGGATGTGGAGAGGGTGTTTCCACTAGTGGGAGAGTCTTGGACCAGAGGCCGAAACTTCGGAAAAGATGGACGTACCTTGAGAAAGAAGATGAGGAGGAATTTCTTTAATGAGGTTGGGTAATCTGTGAAATTCATTGCCCCAGACGGCTGTGGAGGCCAAGTCATTGGGTATTTTTAAGGCAGCGATTGACAGATTCTTGATTGGTACAGGTGCCAGGTGTTATGGGGCGAAAGCGGCAGAATGGAGTTCTGAGGGGGAAAGCTAGACCAGCTATGATTGAATGGTGGAGTAGACTTGATGGGCCGAATGGCCTAATTCTTCACCTACAACTTAAGACACGATGGTTGAAAGACATCCTTTGATGTTGCGGGAAATGGATATGAGAAATGTCATCTGTAGATCACCACAGCCGGAAATGAGACTGCTGTTATGTATCTGTCATTTCACCACCGAAACTGTGTGCTTCCCTGCTCAGATCGTAGAGGCACTGCAGAGATCCAGGTTCGATCCCCACCTCTGGGACAATGTTTGCACCTTCTCCCTGTGACCATGTTTAGTTTAGCTTTCTTTGTTTTTGAGTTTTAGAGATACAGCGTGGAAACAGGCCCTTCGGCCCACCGGGTCAGTGCCGACCAGCGATCACCTCCACATTAACACTATCTTACACACACTAGGGACAATTTTAATGATTTTACCAAAGCCATTTAACCAACAAACCGGTACGTCTTTGGAGTGTGGGAGCACCCGGGGAAAACCCATGCAGGTCATTGGGAGAACGTGTAAACTCCGTGCAGGCAGCATCCATAGTCAGGATCGAACTTGGGTATCTGGCGCTGTGAGGCAGCAACTCTACCTTTGCGCCACCGGGGCGAAAGGGGTAGTATAGTTTAGTTTAGTTTAGAGATACAGTGTGGAAACAGGCCCTTTAGCTCACCGAGTTCACTCGGACCAACGATTACCTGTTCACACTAGTCATAGAGTCATACAGTACAGATAAAGGCCCTGAAGCCCAACTCATCAATGCTGACCAAGATGCCCCATCTAAGCAGGTCCCATTCTCCCACTGTCAGGAGTGGGGGAGGAGACGGATACGATAGTGGCATTTACAAAGCTTTTAGATAGGCACATGGATAGGTAGGGAATTGAGGGATATGGCTCATGCTAAGTATAGTTTAGAGATACAGAGTGGAAACAGGCCTTTCAGCCCATTGAGTCCCACGCCAATTTACAGAAACCAATTAGCCTACAAAACTGCACGTCTTTGGAGATCGGGGGGAAACCGGAGCACCTGGAGGAGGCCCAAGTGGTCATGGGGTGAACGTGCAAACTCCGTGCAGACAGCACCCGTGGTCAAGATCGAACTGTGAGGCAGCAACTCTACTGCTGGGCCACCGTGCCGCCCTCAAATTCCACTAGAGTAGGTCACAACCCAACGGTACGTAGAAGCAAAACAAAATGGGTGCAGGACTAGGCCATTCAGCCCTTTGAGCCAGCACCACCGTTCTTGGTTTCTTGGTCCTCCAAAATATTCCAAATGGAATTTAAACTGGAGGTAATCATCATGGCAGATCATCCAGAATCAGTACCAGGTTCCTGCTTTCTCCCCATGATTCTGTTAGCCCTAAGAGCTATATCTAACTCTCTCTTGAATACATCCAGTGAATTGACCTCCACTGCCTTCTGTGGCAGAGAATTCCACAGATTCACAACTCTCTGGGTGAAAAACGTTTTCCTCATCTCAGTCCTAAATGGCCAAACCCTTATTCTTATTATTCTTACGAACTTTGGATTCTCAAATTTTTGATATCCTCCGACTAAACCTCACCACAAACCTACCACCCTTTTTCTTCACCACCCCCAACCCTCCTCCTTTTTCTTCCCCTCTCCCTCCCCTGTGCCCCAACTAGACTCCCACCTATTTCTCCCCTTCCCCTCTCCCCGTTTTTCTCCTCCTTTGGTTCCCTCTAGCTTCCACGCTTTATCTTTAAACTGAACTAAAAAGCTTTGCATTTTACAACTCTTCAACCCATCCATCTCACACCTTCTGCTTTTTGTGCCCCTATTTGGTTGAAACTGGCATATGTACCACCTTCTTCTTCACAACTTCTGCTGTTGCTTTGGGCGTTGGTGAAGCTGCATTTAGCGTGTGCAGGAAGGAACCGCAGATGCCTGTTTACAACGAAGATAGGCACAAAATGCCGGAGTAACTCAGCGGGACAGGCTGAATATCTGGAGGGAAGGAATGGGTGACGTTTCGGGTCGAGACCCTTCTTCAGATGGAACATGTAGAATGGTTCATTGTTAGCTGAGGGGAAGGTGACAACGAGGCTTATACTCAGTAAAATTGAATCCGGAGGACAGTCAAACTAGTCGGAGAACTTGGGCAAGGGATGGATGGAGAGAGAAGGAAAGCAAGGGTTACTCAAAGTGTGTGCAGTTGTGGCCGTCATGTTAAAGGAAAGATGTTGTTAGGCCTGGAAGGGTGCAGAGAAGATTAACGTGGATGTTGGCGGGAATTGGCAGCCTGAGCTATAAGGAGAGGTTGAGTAGGCTACGTCTCTATTCCATGGAGCACAGGAGGATAACGGGTGATATTAGGTGTACAAAATCATGAGAGGAATAGATCAGGTAGACACACAGAGTCTCTTGCTCCAAGTAGGGGAATCGCAAACCTGAGGAAATAGCTTTAAGGCAAGGGGGGAAAGATTTAATAGGAATCTGAGGGGTAATGGTTTTACACAAACGGGTGGTGGGTGTGTTGAACAAGCTGCCAGAGGTGGTAGGGACAATTTACAGAAGCCAATGAACCTGTAAACCTGCACGCCTTTGGAGTGTGGGAGGAAAGCAAAGAAAACCCATGTGGGTCACATGGAGAATGTAAAACTCCGTGCAGACAAGCACCCGTGGTCAGGATCAAGCCTGGGTCTCTGGCGTTGGGAAGCAGCAACTCTACCGCTGTGCCACCATGCCGGCCAGTGATACTCGGATAGACACAAAGTGCTGCAGTTACTCAGAGGACAGGCAGCATCTTTGGAGAGAATGAATGGGTGACATTTGGGGTCGAGACCCTTCTTCAGACTGATGTCAGGAGAGAGAAAGGTACATAGATAAGGAAGTGTAAGGTGTGAAAATAGGACAAAGGGAATGGAGATCAAGGAAAACGTAGAATAGATCATTGTCAGCTGGGAGAAGTTAACAACAAATCAGAGATAAAATATAAACTGAAGATAGACACAAAAAGCTCGAGTAACCCGGCAGGACAGGCAGCATCTCTGGACAGAAGGAATTGGTGACGTTTCGGGTCGAGACCCTTCTTCATGGGAAAGGGATATGAGAGATATAGCTGATGATATAGAGAGAGATATAGAAAAATAAAACGATGATCATAATAAAGTAATGATGATAAAGGAAACATGTCATTGTTAGCTGTTTGTTGGGTGAGAATGAGAAGCTGATGCGTCTTGGGTGGGGGAGGGATAGAGAGAGAGGGAATGCTGGGGTTACTTGAAGTTAGAGAAATTAATATTCATACCACTCTAAGCTGCCCAAGCGAAATATGAGATGCTGTTCCTCCAATTTGTGCTGGGCCTCACTCTGACAATACTTACAGAGAAATGTGAGGTGTTGCATTTTGGGATGTTTAACAAAGGCAGGACCTACATAGTGAATGGTCGGCCTCTGGGGAATGTTGTAGAGCAGAGGGATCTAGGAGTACAGGTGCATGGTTGCTTAACGGTTGAGTCGCAGGTAGATAAGGTGGTCAAAAAGGCTTTTGGCACTTTGGCCTTCATCAGTCAGATTATTGAGTATAGAAGGTGGACACAAAATGCTGGAGTAACTCAGCCATTGAGTACACAAGTTGGGAGGTCATGTTGCAGTTGTATAAGAGGTTGGTGAGACCGCATTTAGAGTATTGTGTTCAGTTCTGGGTTATAGAAAAGATATTGTCAAGCATGAAAGGGTTCAGGGAAGATTTACGAGGATTACACAAAAAGCTGGAGAAACTCAGCGGGTGCAGCAGCATCTAAGGAGCGAAGGAGATAGGCAATGTTTCGGGTCGAGACCCTTCTTCAGACTGGTCCAAAGATTTATGAGGATGTTGACAGGACTAGAGGGTCTGAGCTATAGGGAGAGGCTGAGTAGGCTGGGTCTCTATTCCTTGGAGCACAGGAAGATGAGGGGTGATCTTATTGAAGTGTATAAAATCAAGAGCGGAATAGATTGGGTAGATGCACAGAATCTCTTGCCCAGAGTAGGGGAATGGATGACCAGAGGACATGTGTTCAAAGTTAAGGGGAAAAGATTTAATAGGAATCTGAGGGGTAACTTTTTCACACAAAAGGTGGTGGGTGTATGGAACGAGCTGCCAGAGTTGAGGCTGGGACTATCCCAACATTTAAGAAGCAGTTAAACAGGTACATGCATGGGACAGGTTTGGAGGGATATGGACCAAGCGCAGGCAGGTGGGACTAGTGTAACTGAGAGATGTTGGCCGGTGTGGGCAAGTTGGGCCAAAGGGCCTGTTTCCACACAATCACTCTATGACCCAGATATAAACCGCAACGATGACATTGTGCTATGTTGCCGCTTCACAAGCACATCCGTTGCAAAGGCAACAAAAACATGATGTAAATTAGCTTATCGGTCAGTCCAGGAAAGCTAAACCATAACATAGCAGAAATTGCGGCGCTTGCATCGACCCGAGTGGGTCGAACGCCATCAGTGCTGAGGCGGTGCTGTGGTTAATTTCGGGCAGGGTATTTCAAGAGGTTGGCAGTCGATGGGAAGAAGCTGTTCTTGAACCTGGAGATCACGGTTCTCAGGCTCCTGCACCTTCCTCCCGATGGTAGAAGCGAGATAGGCCCATGAGTTCCAGGAGCCTAATGAGGCCATTCAGCCCTTCCATTTTCGCTCTGTACAACCCCCCCCCCCCCCACCCCCTAATACACCCCTCACACCCCACCATACATCCTCCACACATCCTTTCCATTCGTCACTTTAATTTCATTATTTCATGTACTCTATGACAATTGGCAGATCACTTTCCCACCTGGTCTATTGTATGGTATCGTATCGCACACAATTGTATCAAGCCAATTAACCTACAGACGTCTTTGGAGCGAAACCGGAGCACCCGGAGAAAACCCACGCAGGTCACGGGGAGAACGTCCAAACTCCGCACAGACAGCGCCCGTAGCCGGGATCGAACCGCGGTCTCCGGCGCTGAGGCAGCAACTCCACAGCTGCACAGGGGGACACCGGGAGTGTCTCGTCAGCTTAACCACTGCCTGCCTGGGCGCTGCGGGCGAGAGCTTTTCCTGGCACATGTACCAGAGACTGACGAGTCTGCATTAGTGCGTGGTAAAGGGGCGAGCTGTCGGACGAGACCGGGAGGGAGTCACAAATCGCTGGGGCAACTCGGCGGGTGAGGCAGCATCTATGGAGAGAAGTGCAAAGCTAGCGGGTTAAACGCTCTCACCTCAGCCCGAACTCGCCGCTCCTCGCCTCCTCTTCGCTCACCCCCTCTTGTAATGCCCCTGACCATCAGACAAGAGGGGCTCCTGGAAGGTGGGGGGGGGGGGGGGGGGGGGACGGTGACGAGGGAACGGGGGAATCGGAGCCAGGCAGGCGTGCAGCCTCCGAGGAGATGAGACTTTTCGCAGGAAACAGATGAGATGTTTCGCCCGTACCAGGAAGCCACGCAAACGATCTATGTTGTGCAAACGCTGACAGAGTCGTAGAGTCACAGATATAGAGATAAAGTCAGAGACATGTGTAAGAAAGACCTGCAGATGCTGGTTTAAATCGAAGATAGACACAAGATGCTGGAGTAACTCAGCGGGTCAGGCAGTATCTCTGGAGAGAAGGAATGGGCGACGTTTCTGGTCGAGACCCATCTTCTGACTGGTGTCAGGGGAGGGGCGGGACAAAGATAGACTGTAGTCGGAGACAGTAAGACTGGTGGGAGAACTGGGAAGAGGAAGGGGTTGGAGAGAGAAACCAAGGGCGATCTGAGGTTAGAGAAGTCAATGTTCATACAGCGGGGATGTAAACTACCCAAGCGAAATATGAGATGCTGTTCCTCCAATTTGCGCTGGGCCTCACTCTGTCAATGGAGGAGGTCAAGGACAGGGAGGTCCTATTGGGAATGGGAGGGGGAGTTGAAGTGCTGAGCCACCAGGAGATCAGGTAGGCCAAGACGGACTGAGCGGGGGTGTTCAGCGAAACGATCGCCCAGCCTGCGCTTGGTCTCGTCGATGTAGAGAAGTTGACACCTGGAACAGTGGATACAGTAGATGAGGTTGGAGGAGGTGCAAGTGAACCTCTGCCTCACTTGGAAAGACTGTTTGCGTCCTTGAATGGAGTCGAAAGGGGAGGTAAAGGGTCAGGTGTTGCATCTCCTGTGGTTGCAGGGGAAAGTAGCCGGGGAGGGGGTGGTTTGGGTGGGAAGGGACGAGTTGACGAGAGAGTTTCGGAGGGAAAAGTCTCTGCGGAAAGTAGAAAGGGGTGGAGATGGGAAGATGGGGCAAAAATGTTGGAGGATTATATGCTGTTTGCCAATATGCTGTATGCAAATTACATAATGAAGTTAGACACAGATTTAGTCATGGAGTCACAGAGATATAGTCATAGTCACAGAGACACAGAATCACAGTCACAGAGACACAGACACAGAGACACAGAGACACAGTCACAGAGACACAGAGACACAGTCACAGAGTCACAGTCGTAGAGTCACAGAGATATAGTTTGAGTCACAGAAACAGAGTCACGGTGTCACAGGGTCACAGAGTCGTGGGAATCATAGAATCACAGTCACAGAGTTATAATCACAGTCGCAGAGACACAGAGTCACAGAGTCACAGAGACACAGAGACACAGAGTCACAGAGTCGCAGAGACACAGAGACACAGAGACACAGAGTCACAGAGTCACAGAGACACAGAGTCACAGAGTCGCAGAGACACAGAGACACAGAGACACAGAGTCACAGAGACACAGAGTCACAGAGTCACAGAGACACAGAGACACAGAGACACAGAGTCACAGAGACACAGAGACACAGAGTCACAGAGACACAGACACAGAGTCACAATGTCACAGAGACACAGAGTCGCAGAGACACAGAGACACAGAGTCACAGAGACACAGAGACACAGAGACACAGAGTCACAGAGACACAGACACAGTCACAATGTCACAGAGACACAGGGACACTACGGCACAGAGTCACAGAGACACAGAAACACAGAGACACAGGGACACAGAGGCACAGAGTCACAGAGACACAGAGTCACAGAGTCACAGAGTTATAGTCACAGAATATTAGTCACAGAATCACAGAGTCATAGAGTCGCAGAGACACAGAGACACAGAGACACAGAGTCACAGAGACACAGAGTCACGGAGACACAGGGACACAGAGGCACAGAGTCACAGAGACACAGGGACACAGAGGCACAGAGTCACAGAGACACAGAGTCACAGAGTCACAGAGTCACAGAGACACAGACACAGAGTCACAATGTCACAGAGACACAGGGACACTACGGCACAGAGTCACAGAGACACAGAGACACAGAGACACAGAGTCACAGAGACACAAACACCGAGTCACAATGTCACAGAGACATAGAGACACAGAGACACAGGGACACAGAGGCACAGTCACAGAGACACAGAGACACAGAGTCACAGAGACACAGACACAGAGTCACAATGTCACAGAGACACAGGGACACTACGGCACAGAGTCACAGAGACACAGAGACACAGAGTCACAGAGTCACAGAGACACAGAGACACAGAGTCAGAGAGACACAGACACAGGGTCACAATGTCACAGAGACACAGAGACACAGAGTCACAGGGTCACAGAGACACAGAGACACAGAGTCACAGAGTCACAGAGACACAGACACAGTTACAATGTCACAGAGACACAGAGACACAGAGTCACAGAGTCACAGAGACACAGAGACAGGGTCACAATGTCACAGAGACACAGAGACACAGAGTCACAGAGACACAGAGTCACAGAGACACAGACACAGAGTCACAATGTCACAGAGACACAGAGACACAGAGTCACAGAGTCATAGAGACACAGACACAGAGTCACAATGTCACAGAGACACAGAGTCACAGAGTCACAGAGACACAGAGACACAGAGTCACAGAGTCACAGAGACACAGACACAGAGTTACAATGTCACAGAGACACAGAGTCACAGAGACACAGAGACATAGAGTCACAGAGACAGAGACATGGAGTCACAGTCACAGTCACAGAGACACAGAGACTGAGCCACAGAGTCACAGTGTCACAGAGTTATAGTCACAGAATCACAGAGTCACAGAGCCACAGAGACACAGTCACAGAGACACAGAGTTAGACACACAGAGTCACAGAGTGATACAGCGTGGAAACAGGCCCTTCGGCCCAACTTGTCCACACTGGCTAACGTCCCATCTACACTAGTCCCACCTGCCTGCATTTGGCCCATATCCCTCCAAACCTGTCCTATCCATGTACCTGTCTAAATATTTCTTAAAAGTTGGGATTGTCCCTGTCCCAACTACCTCCTCTGGCAGCTCGTTCCATAAATCCACCACCCTGTATGTGAAGAAGGAACAGGAGCCTGAAAATGGTAACATCCAGGTTCAGGAACAGCTTCTTCGCAACATCCATCAGGCTATTAAACACTACCACCTCCAAATAGGCTCTGAACCACATAGACCTGGGGGAATTGTTTTTGTATTTTTGCACTATTATTGTTTGTTTGTTGTTATTTGTATGTGTATGTGTGGGTGTGTGTTTCTGTGTGTGTACATGTGTGTATATGTGCATATGTGCATATATATATATACACACACACATGTGGGGAGAGAATAAAGGGGGACCCGGCATGGGTGTATTTTGTAACTCTGTCAGTGCCCTTTATCTAGCGGCTATTTGCATACCCTGCGTACGCAAGCAAAGAACTGTTCTGTGACTTGTCACATGTGACAATGAAGTAGTCATTCTTTCATTCATTCATTCATTCATTCATTCATTCATTCATTCATTCATTCATTCAATCATTAATTTATGCTGTAGGGTTATTCCCTTAAATTCATGTTTACATTCCCTCTTGCCGACCCAATCCCTCTCTCCTTCCGATCCCAACCAGTGAAGCCACAGGTTAAGGTATCGAAACACTCCTCCCTATCGAGATCTGAAACTCTTGGAACTGGGAACACAGAGCACAGGACCAGGGCCTTTGGCCCACAATGTCCGCGCCGAACATGAGATGCCAAGTTAAGAAGGGTCACCTATTCCTTCTTTCCAGAGAGATGCTGCTTGTCCTGCTGAGTTACTCCAGCATTTTGTGTTCAGCCACATTAAATTAATCTCCTCTGCGTGCACGTGTTTGAGTTTGAGTTTGGACTTCACTGGACTTTATCTTCCACTGAATGTTATTCATGTTATTCTCTTTATCTTGTATCTGTACGCTGTGGACGGCTCGATTGCAATTGTGAATAATCTCTCCACTGACTGGATAGCACGTAACAAAACACTTTTCACTGTACCACAGTACACGTGACAATAATAAACTAAACAAACCCAAACTGAACTCTTTTTCTTGACAATGATGACCTATTCTCACGTATACCGAGGTACAGTGAAATCTTTTGTTGCCTGCTAACCAGTCAGCGGAAAGATGATATATGATTACAATTGAGCCGCCCACAGTGTTCAGACACAGGATAAAGGGACACCTCCAGATGTTTAGTGCAAGATGACATTTAGTGCAAGATAAGGTCCAGTAAAGTTGATCAAAGATAGTACGAGAGTCACCAATGAGATAGATAGTAGCTCAAGACTGCTCTCTAGGTGTAGGTAGGATGGTCCAGTTGACTGATAATAACTTTCTCCGAGATCTTCGGTTTCCGCCCACACTCCAAATAACTGTCCCTGTATCTGGAGGTGGCATTTTCACACTTCTATACCTTTCGTCCGATGGGAGAGGGGAAAAGAGGGAGTGGCCAGGGTGCGACTGGTCCTTGATGATGCTGCTGGCCTTGCCGAGGCAGCGTGAGGTGTAGATGGAGTCAATGGTAGGGAGGTCGGTTTGTGTGATGGACTGGGCTGCGTCCACAATTCGCTGCAATTGTTTGCGGTCTTGCACCAACATTTCTTGCACGTGATCCATATCCCTCCATTCCCTGCATATTCACATGCCTGTCCAAAAGCCTCATAAACGCCACGACTGTATCTGCCTCCACCACTACCCCTGGCACCCACCGCCCTCTGTGGAAAAAAAAGCTTGCCCCGCACATCTCCTTGAAATGATATTTTTAAGGATATCATGGATATTTTTAAGGCAGAGATAGACAACTTCTTGATTAGAATGGATGTGAACAATTGTGAATGTGGAGAAGGCAGGAAAATGGGATTAGGAGGCAGAGATCAGCCATGATTGAATGGCGGAGTGGGCTCGATGGGCCGAATGGCCTAAAAATTGTGAACTTGTGAACTTGTGAATGTGATACCCCCCCCCACTCTGATCTTAAAGTTCTGCCCTCGAGGATTCGATGTTTCTACCCTGGGTTTTTTCACTGTTTACCCTTTCATAATTGGTAAACTTCTTAGGTCTCCCCTCAGCCTCGAATGCAGGGAAAACAATCCAAGTTTTTCTGAGTAAGGAACTGCAGACGCTGGTTAATACTGAAGATACGCGCAAAGCGCTGGAGTAACCCAGCGGGCCAGGCAGCATCTGTGGAGAAAAAGGATGGGTGACGTTTTGAGTTGGAATCCTTCTTCAAGAGCCTGAAGAAGGGTCCCGACCCGAAAGGCTACCCATATTTTTTTCTCCACAGATGCTGCCCGACCAGCTGAGTGACACCAGCTTTTTGTATCTGTCTTAAAGTCTGTTCAAGTCTCTCCCTGTAGCTGATACCCTCTAATCCAGGCGGCACAGTTTGGGCGGCACGGTGGTGCAGCCTCACAGCACCAGAGGTGTGGGTTCGAGCCTGACCACGGGCGTAGTCGACACGGAGTTTCTACGTTCTCTACGCGACCTTTGTGGGTTTTCTCTGAGATCTTCGGTTTCCGCCCACACTCCAAATACGTGCAGGTTTGTAGGTTAATAGTAAGATTAAACGAGAACCTACCAGTTTGAAGTTTGATCTTCATTTTATGAGGAGTTACGATGAGCGATTACGTGAAGAAGGCCGTCAGTCCGCATGCGCGTCAATTTTCAAAGCAGCGGTGTGAAATCGCAGATAAGAGTAGTTGACCTGAAGATAGTAAGATTTGGAGAGAACGAGAACTACCAGATGACCTTTATAATATGAGGGTTGGGAGAGGTGGGCACGTAATCGCTCATCGTAACTCCTCATAAAATAAAGATCATACTTCAAACTGGTAAGTTCTCATTTAATCTAACTATTTTACTTCGGAGTCACGTGAGTGAGTACTTGAAGATTTCAAAGCTCTGTGATTTCACGCCGGATACGAGTCTAAGCGTCACACACTGAATGGATTGACCATGGATGAGTGAAAAAGATTAATGCATTCAGACATGATGTAGTTAGTTAATAATGCTGATGCTATAATCATGAAAGAAAATAATAGTGACCCCTCCCATCCTGGGGGGAAACTATAGAACTGAATCTAAAACAGAACTAGCAAACACCCCCGGTCCAGCAGTTGGTTTGTTGTGAAACCTGTGGAACGTCTGTTCATTGGCCCATCCTGCAGCCGCTAGGATGTGGTCGAGAGGGACGTCCATTGCACTCATTGCCGACGTAGATGCAGCCCTGGTGGAGTGAGATTTAAAAGTGTCAGTGTTCACTCCTGCACCCGCTAGAACCTCTTTTAACCATCTCAAAATGGTTTGCACTGATACCTCGTGAAAAGGTTTCTTATAACTGATCAGAACAGATAACTCGGAGCCTCTGAGGCTCTTAGTGACCTTAATGTATTGTTGAATATGTGATACTACGCACAACTGTGGATCCACAGGGTATGCCAGGAACACTAGCTTGAGCCCTGACAACCCTGGTCTGCTCTGTTTGACCAAATCATAAATGATGAAGGTTATATTATTTACATAAGTAGTCATGTTGTCCAGTCATAACTTGTGCAATGTCTGGACCCGTTGCGCTGTGACCAGCGCCATTAGCATGACCACCTTGAGTGTGAGTTTTGATAAAGGCAGGGATGAAGCTGGTGCCCACTGGCGAAGCATCCCAAAGTTCCATGTACCGGGGCCTAGGTCGTATAGAATTAAAAATGCCCTTCATGAACCTAGTTATTAAAGGGTGAGTCCCTACCGATTGGTGCCCCAATCCCAGCACTAAGTAAGAGGATAATGTGCTCCTGGCACTATTGATGGCACTGTTGCTTAATTTCTGGTCATAGAATGGGGCAGATAGAAACTCCAGGACATCCGTGATACGTGCTGATTCATACGTGATGTTTGAGATAGAACAGAACATCTCCCAATTCTTGATGTGAGAGATGTACTGTTCACACAAAAACATGGTGGCGGACACTATCTATCTGGTAGGTAGATAGCTGAGACCCAAATGTTCCTCGTAATACACTAGTGCCAGATAAGGTTTGCCAATTTATCACAAGATACAGACTTAATACCACCCATGTGATTGACATAAGCCACCACTGTAGTGTTGTCAATCTGAAATTGAACATGCACATGTTGCATAGCACTGCAATAAGCCTTTAACCCATGGATTGCTCCCAACAACTCTAAGTAGTTAATCCCGTGTTGCTGAAGAATTGATGACTACTGCACATTCCATCTACCACTGCAGCTTGAGATGGTATTTGTTGCTCCCCATCCAAGGGCGCTTGCATTGGTTTGTAAGATAACCGATGGTGTATCGACTAAAATTGTTCTGGAGCAATGACGAATATTCGTTACCCACCATTGTGATTCAGCAATGTCCTCTGCTGGCAATTGCATAGGTCTACCAAATTGGCCTGCATGGAATTTGAGTGCCTGCTCCTTGGAACGTTGTAAATTTTGATAGTGCAAAGGCTCGAAACGCACAGCTGGAAAGGCAGCCACCAGTTTGCCAATTACGCTTGCTACTTGTCAAATTGAATGCTGCTGTTTAACAATTAGATTGTTACAGGCAATTAACTCTAGTTGCTTGCCCCAAGGCAGAGTCACAGACATGTGAATTGAGTTAATGATAAATCCCAGGTAATCAATTACCCTGGTAGGTATCAATTTGGACTTAACTGGATGGATGAGGAACTCAAATCTCTCAAACCCTAACCCTAACCCTAATCCTAACCCTAACCCTAACCCTCTCTCAAACATGAGTTTGGTGGCTGAAATAGATGTTTCAGCTAATTCCTTGGTGTCCCCTATGATTAGAATGTCATCCAAATATGCCATGACAATGTGATTCTGAGCTCGTAGTAGCCCAAGAACTGGTTTTAGTAGTTTAGTAAATAGTCTGGGAGCTGAAGTCAGCCCATTAGGCAATGCTTTGAACTGCTACAATTGTCCCATCCAGTTAAACTTCAAATATCTCCTGTGCTCCCTGTGAATGGGTACCGAGTAGTATGCATCTTTAAGGTCAATGCGTGCCATATAACCTCCTTTAGAAACCAGTTTTATGGCAGTACCAAAGTTATTCATTTTGAAATGTTATACTGCACAAAGGTATTAAGTTCAGTTAAGTCTAGGATGATACGACATTCTCCATCCTTCTTCCGCTTGGTGAATATGTTAGATACAAATTGGTGAGGTTCATGAAGCGACCTCTCAATTACCTCTTTTTTGTGTAAAGTTTGGATTTCAGCTTGTACATCCAGACGTTCCTGTTGTGAAAACACATATGTGCGGTTTGGTGAATGTTGTGTGGGTGGTAGTGAATTAAGAAGGAACTCAATTTGGAAGCCTTGTATACTGTCCAGTATAAACGGATCTGCTGTGATCCAACTCCATTCATTCAAGAAATATTGCAATCTTCCCCCAACTTGTGCCTGAGTCATGTGTAATGTGCTCCACAAGGAACTAGATTCACCTACCTGGCGGCACGGTGCTGGTTTCAGTCCTCGAGACGTGGGGGGTAGGGCTGATGGCGGGTGCCCTCCGCGCATCCTTGCTGCGTGCCGGCTTGGGCCTAACCCTAAAAAAGACCTTTGTGCCTCTTGTTCGAGTCTCCCACCAGTTCCGGTGCATCGCCTGGTGTTGAAGGGAGCGTAGGGGTGCTGCCGGTATGATGGGCCCCTGGGTGTAGTGTGGACTCTCATCAGGCGAATGGTCTTAGCCTCATCGTCCAGCTCTCGGACCTGCTTCGGCAGATCTTCCCCGAACAGGTGACTGGCCTTACACAGCGCAGCATATTTGGGGTTTAGTGCCGGCCGGATTGCGTTTTTCCGCAGGCAATTGATTTCAAAGTGAGCATGACACATCAATACCATTGCGTCCTGCTGTGTGTCCGTCAGGAGCTCCCCATCCACTGACCTGCCAAAGGCCGTGATGCCTGAGGCAAGCAAATTAAAACATTTTTGTATCTTTATCTCCTGAGCTCTGACACCTGCTCCAATGTGACCCCAGATGGAATGGTTCACAGCTGGCACATTCAGGAAGGCACAGTTGGCAGGAGTGTGGTACTTGTTGGTGGTCTCCTCCATTGCCAGATCTTTGAGTTGGTGGGAGGCCAGATAATTGATGGTAGTGGCCAGGTCTTCATCCAGGGGTGCTCCTGATGTTGATGGTATGGCAAGTTTTGATGCCAATAGTGGCACTTCAGACCCATGCCCCCAGGCATGCTCACCAGCTGTGCCTCCGAGCTCTGAGTCAGCTAGATACTGACCCCGTGTGCTCCCCTCCTCAGAGAGGGAGACACTGTGCAGCCCTGTAAAAGGTGCCGCTGGTGCGGGCCCTCGTGGGGACCCGCGCTGATATTGCTCCCTTCTTTGGAGCATAGCATTCTGGAGCCACCTTTCCATTAGGTGCTCCGTGTGGGTTAGTCGTCCGTAGACACTACCCAATGAAGGAGCGGAACCCTTCTGGCCCGACTCATCCGAGTCTACGGGCCTCACAGACTTCTGTGTGGCCTTCTAGCCCCTGCTGGACTACCACGGTGCTTTCTTCTGGCTCCACCGCCAGCGACATGGAAGGCGATATGGACAGCTGCCCGCTACCCGCACTGCCGCGGTCTTCGGTAGCCGGCTTGACCGCGGACCCTCTCATCACCTTCGACATTGCAAGGTTCAAACTTGATAGAAAACAAGAATTATAGAACCAGCCAAAACTACCGCTGGAAGGAGCGATGAGCCTACCAGCCAGTCATTGCGCCATGCGTGACGTAATTGACGCGCTATCGGGCTGGCGGGCTGCTTCACGGAATCACTCACGTGACTCCGAAGTAAAATTGTAAATTGTCCCTCGTGATGTAGGAAAGTGTTCGTGTACGGGATGATCATTTGTTGGCGTAGACTCGGTGGGTCGATGGGCCTGTTTCTTTGCTGTACAAGAATGATTCCAGGAATGAGTGGGTTAGCATATGATGAGCGTTTGACGGCATTGGGCCTCTACTCGCTGTAGTTTAGAAGGTTTGGGTGGGACCTCATTGAAATATACAGAATAATGAAAGTTAAAGATAGAATGGATGTGGAAAGTATGTTTCCACTGGTGGGAGAGTCTAGGACCAGAGAGTGCAGCCTCAGAATTAAAGGGTGTCTTTTAGAAAGGATGTGAGGAGGGATTTATTTTGTCAGAGGGTAGTTAATCTGTGGAACTCACTGTCACAGAGGGTTGTGGAGGCCAAGTCAGTGGATATTTTTAAGGCAGAGAAAGATAAGTTCTAGATTAGAACGGGTGTCAACGGTTATGGGAACAAGGATGGAAAATGGGAATAGGAGGCATCACACAGAGACTGCTGCTGTCCTTTTATCGGTGCTCCATTGAGAGCATTCTAACATACTGTGTATGCGTGTGGTACACCAGCTGCACAGCGGCTCAGAGGAAAGCGCTCCAGAGGGCCATTGACAACGCCCAGAGGATTGTCGGCTGCCCTCTCCTTACCTTGGAGGACTTACACAGTTCCCGCTGCATCAAAAAATCCCAGAATATTATAAAGGACATTTCCCACTCCGGACACTCCCTGTTTGAACTGTTGCCGTCAGGCAGACGGTACAGATCTACAAGGACAAGGACAAACAGACTTAAAAACAGTTTTTACCCCACTGCTACAAAGGCACTAAATGTAGCCGCCAAGGAACGCGGGGACTAAGGGTCTGTGGTTGGTACACTGTGAAATCGACAGAAGGATGTAGGGTTGGGTGTTTATGCATGCTGTTTTCATATTTATTTTAGTTGTTTAAATATTTTACCTTGTATGTATCGTTAGCTTTTAGAAATGTTCGAATGGTGCACATTTTTAAATTTCATTGGACATGGTTTATGTTACAATGACAATAAAGAAACTATTCTATTCTATTCTATATATCAGCGTAGACTCGATGGGCCAACTGGCCGAATTCTACTCCTATAACTTGTGAACTTGTGATTAAAAAAATATACGGGTAAACCTCCTCTGCACCCGCTCCAAAGCCTCCACATTCTTTCTGTAATAGGGGTGACCAGAACTGCACACAATACTCCAAATGCGGCCTGACCAGTACTATGGAGCTGCATCAGGACTTCCTGACTTGTACCCAATACCCCGACCAATAAAGGCAAGCATACTCTATGCTTTCTTCATCACTCTGCCTACATCAGTCTTCATTTTTTGGGCTGATCTGTACTTGTTCCAGCTGTTGTTTAGAAACATAGAAACATAGAAAAATAGGTGCAGGAGTAGGCCATTCGGCCCTTCGAGCCTGCACCGCCATTCAATGTGATCATGGCTGATCATCCAACTCAGTATCCCGTACCTGCCTTCTCTCCATACCCCCTGATCCCTTTAGCCACAAGTGCCACATCTAACGCCCTCTTAAATATAGCCAATGAACTGGCCTCAACTACCTTCTGTGGCAGAGAATTCCAGAGACTCACCACTCTCTGTGTAAAGAATGTTTTCCTCATCTCGGTCCTAAAGGAATTCCCCCGTATCCTTAGACTGTGACCCCTTGTTCTGGACTCCCCCAACATCGGGAACAAACTTCCAGCATCTAGCTTGTCCAACCCTTTAAGAATTTTGTAAGTTTCTATAAGATCCCCCCTCAATCTTCTAAATTCCAGCGAGTACAAGCCGAGTCTATCCAATCTTTCCTCATATGAAAGTCCTGACATCCCAGGAATCAGTCTGGTATATATTTAGAGGGATATGGGCGAAATGTAGGCCACTGGGAGGGGAGGGGGGATAGAGGGGTGAGAGAGAAAGAGAGGGGGGGGGGAGGGAGAGGGAAAGGAAGGGGGGAGGGAGAAAAAGAGAAGGGGAGAGGGAGAGAAGGAGAAGGGGAGAGGAGAGAGAGATAAATGTGAGAGAGAGAGAGCAAGGAAAGGGGCAGAGAGGGATGAAAGAGGGTGGGGAGAGGGGGAGAGGGGAAGGGGCAGTGGGAGGAGTCAAAAGAGAGAGGGGGAGAGAAAAAGAAGGGGAGAGAGGGAGGAGGAAAGTGAAAGTGAGAGGGAGAGAGAGGGAAGGGGAAAGAGAAGGGGGAGAGAAGAGAGGAGGAGGGAAGAGGAGAGGGAAGGGGAGAGAGGGAAAAGGAGGGAAGGGGAGAGAGAGAAAGGGAAGGGGGGAGAGGGGGAGAGAGGCAAGGTAAGGCAAGGCAAGTTTATTTATATAGCACCATTCATACAAGCTGCAATTCATAGCGCTTTACAAAAGAAACAAGAGAATAACATAGTTTAAAAACATTGCAGAACCACAATACAACACAGGACAACAGAATAGCCAATAAACCAATTTCATGAATAGTAAAACACACTCACTAAAACATTAAGGCGATTTTAAAAGCACATAAAAGGGTTAAAACTAGAAGATTAAAATTACCTGCATGTTGGGTCATGAAAAAGCGACATCAAACAACAGTGTCTTTAGGCCTGACTTAAATGTGGTTACAGTCTGTGCACACCTCAGGTGTTCAGGGAGCCTGTTCCTCAGGTGTGGAGCATAGAAACTGAATGCTGCTTCAGCCCTTTTTGTTCTGACCCTGGGAACATGGAGTAAACCTGTCCCCGAAGACCTGAGGAGTCTAGGTGCCTCATAAACAACAAGTAAGTCAGAGATGTATTTTGGACCCAGACCATTCAGAGCCTTGTATGCCAGTAACAGAATTTTAAAATCTATCCTTTTACACACAGGGAGCCAGTGCAAAGATTTAAGGACAGGTGTAATGTGATCCATTTTCTTGGTGTTGGTCAAGACTCTGGCAGCGGCATTCTGGATAAGCTGCAGTTGTTTAATTGATTTTTTACTGAGACCTGTAAAGATACTATTGCAATAATCTAACCTACTGAAGATATATGCATGAACAAGTTTTTCAGTGTCTTCTTTGGACAGAAATCCCTTGATTCTTGCAATGTTTTTTAGATGGTAGTTGGCAGATTTAGTAATGGTCTTTATATGGCTGTTAAAATTCAAATCCGAGTCTATAACTACACCAAGGTTTCTGGCTTTGTCTGTGGTTTTCAGTGCAATTGAGTCAAGTTGAGCGCTTATCTCTAGCCTTATTTTTTTGGGGCCAAGGACAATAATTTCTGTCTTATTTGCATTGAGCTGGAGGAAGTTCTGGTTCATCCACTCATTAATTCGTTTGACACACTGACTCGGTGAATGTAGGGGACTATGGTCATGCGGTGACACTGTGATATACAGTTGTGTGTCATCGGAGAGGAAGGGAGGGGGAGGGAGACAGAGTGGAGGTGTGAGATATGGGGTTGAGAGGGAAAGATAGATCAGCCATGATTGAATGGCGGAGTAGACAATGGGCTGAATGGCCTAATTCTGCTCCTATCACTTATGAACATGAACGTCCGGAGAAGAGTAAGGAAGTTTGGCATGTATCCAACGACTCTACAGATTCACCACAGAAAGCCGACTGTCGGGTTGCATCACAGCTTGCTTTGGGAACAGCTCTACCCAAGACCGCAGAAAACTGCAGAGTTGAGGATGTGGCCCAGTCCTTCACACAGACCAGACTCCCCGCTGCCAACTCCATCTCAACTTCACGCTGTCTCGGGAAAGCAGCCAACATCGTCAAAGACTTGACCCTGTCCCACCCCGCTCATTCCTTCTTCTTCCCGCTCCCGTCCAGCCGAAGGTACAGAAGTTTGAAGAGCGCACCACCAGTCTCAGGAAGAGCTTATTCCCCTCTGTAATCAGACTTCTGGACAGCCCTTCCGAAAGCTAGATTGTAGTCCTGATCTTCCGACCTACCACATTGTGGATGGTGCACTTTTCTTTACCTGTACATTCTCTGTAACTGTAATGCTATAATGCTGTAGCACTTGTGATGGCACATCCTCCCTTAGGGGGGGAGTGGGGAAGGGGGGAGGGAGGGGAGAGGGAGAGGGGAAGGAGGGGAAAGAGGGGCAGGGGGAAAGGAAGAAAGGGGTGCAGGCAGAAAAGGAATAGGATGAAAGGGGGTACAGGAAGAAACGGGGGGCAGGAAGAAGAGAGACAGGAAGAAGGTGGACAGGAAGAAGGGGTGACAAGAAGAAAAGATCTCAGAGAAAACCCATATAGGTCATGGGGAGAACGTGCAAATTCCATACCGACAGCAACCATCATTGTTCAGTTTGAGACCATCAATCTCACGCATTAGGGTTGCCAACTGTCCCGTATTAGCCGGGACATCCCATATATTGGGCAAAATTGGTTTGTCCCATATGGGACTGCCCTTGTTCCGGATTTGACTTCAATGGATTTCAATGGATATTTTCAAGGCAGATCTAGACACATTCTTGATTAGCACGGGTGTCAGAGGTTATGGGGAGAAGGCAGGAGAATGGGGTTAAGAGGGAGATATAGATCAGCCATCATTGAATGGCGGAGTAGAATTGATGGGCTGAATGGCCTAATTCTGCTCCAATGACATATGAACATATGACTACTACTAGTCGGGTCCAGTGTCTGAGCGCCGCGTCCGGCCCTGTCTCACCTGGCCCGACGTAGTGCAGCCCATGGAGTGCAGCAGCAGCGCCTCGCCCGTGGACCCGTCGGTCGGCAACCCGGCCAGCTGTCAGGCCTTCGGACCTTCGCTTATCGCCGACGCCACCACCCCTCCTCCTGATGGCCGATCATCGGTTCATGAGTTGGATAGGGTTCCGGACATTGCGTGCGCGTCGCGCGGCCCGGGCCAAAACTCCTCAGCTGGGCCCACCGGCTGGGCTCTGTGTGCAGTCCAGCACCCGGGCCAGCTCATCATTCACCCAGCCACGGCCCAGTCGGTCAACTAATTGCCGTCAGGAATTTGTCCCGTATTTTGACCTTTTGTCCCTTATATGGGAGTGAGAAAGTTGCGACCCTAGTGGGGCAGGCAGCAGAAACCATGGGGACAAGGGGAAAGATTTAATAATGTGGTCACATTCAGTTTTGGTCGCACTGCTTTAGCAAGGATGTCGTTAAGCTGGAAATGGAATAGAGAAGATCTATGATGTTGTTGCCAGGAGTTGATGCCCTGAGCTATAGGGATGGGTGTTGACAGGCTGGGACTCTATTCCCTGGAGAGCAGGAGGATGAGGGTTGACCTTGAGAGGGGGGTTCGGATGCCTGATAACGGCTGGGAAGATTCAAGTCCTTGAATCTGGAGGTATGCGTTATTCACACTTCCTGCACCTCTTGCCCGATGGGTGAGTGGAGAAGAGGGAGTGGCCAGGGTGACACTAGTCCTTGATTATGCTGCTGGCCTTGCCGAGGCAGCGTGAGGTGTAGATGAAAGCAACGGAAGGGAGTTGGTTTGTGTGGTGATCGCTGGTCGGCGTGGACTCAGTCGGCCGCAGGGCCTGTTTCCGTGCTGTATCTTTTGATCAATCAGTGAATCAGAGTGATAGTATCCCAGTGGAACAATGAAAAATGGGATTAATGTGTGAGGAAAAGCTGTTTTTCACGTAATAGTAGCTATGTTACAAAATGTTGAGATTTTAAAAATCAAGTCTGCAATTTATCCCATCAGATAAAGCATAAAAATAAGTTTAATTTGACACCTAATTTACTTTCATATCTTCAGTATTAAGAAAGTTATGGCCATTTTCATACTCGGAAATTAGCATCTTGTTCCCCATTGCCTTTCAATTGACTTAACTCAAAAGCTGTGATCTGGAAAAGTTGAAAGCCCATAACTTTCTTAAAAATTAAGAGAACTCAATGAAATTTTCACTTATTATAGATTGAAGCATTCTGAAACAAATATGGAACAATCTTACTTGGATGGCCTGAAATTAAAGCATATAATTAGTTAGTTATCTAATTATAGCTAATTACAAAATTCAATGAGTAGATCTAAACATCTATCCATTTCTTAAGAAAAGATAAACTTTTTTAAAATTGCCTAAGTGTCCAAATAACATTCACACAATAATCCACAATATAACATAATTTTTAAATCTCATTTTCATGAATTTCTGGGCCAAATGGAAGGAATTTACTGTTTGATTCCTGTAAATTAATGGCCATTTAAATCAACTAGCGAGTGGGTTTTAGTGGAATGCGGTGGATCGGAACGTTGCGGTTAGCGGTGAAGTCGGGAGGAAAAATACTGTTTGTTCATACATTTTTTGGGACCCCATTTCGCAACATAAAAATATTATTAAAGCCTCCCGAAAAACCAACTTTTAATATAAAAATAAACTATTTACCTTTTCTTCTCCCCTACACAAACTCCTTCCGGTTGTCGGTGCTCACGGCTTTTGAAGGTGATTTTTAAATTACTCTAGTTAATAAATAATTTAGAGTAATTTAAAAATACCTTCATTCATGAAATGTCGGAGCGATTTTTCTTCCGCAACGAAATCGCCCGACATTCATCGATTATCCATGTCTGTTGAAAAACGGCACTTTAAGCCCGCCCCCCTCTGAAAGGCGCCAAAGTCGCGCACACGGGGAGCGGCAGAACTGCAGCACTGCTCAAGGTAAGTTTTGTAACATACCTAGTAATAGGAGTAGAATTTGGCCATTTGGCCCATCGAGTCCACTCCGCCATTCAATCGAGGCTGATCTCTGCCACTTAATCTCATTCTCCTGCCTTCCCACCGTAACCCTTGACACCCGCTCTGATCAAGAATTGGTCTGTCTCTGCCTTAAAAATATCCACTGACTTGGCCTCCACAGCCTTCTGTGGCAATGAGTTCCACAGATTAACTACACACCGACTAAAGAAAATCCTCCCCACCTCATTTCTAAAAGAGCGCCTTTTAATTCTGGGGCTGTGATCTCTGGTTCTAGACTCACCCACCAGTGGAAACATCCTTTCCACATCCACTCTGTCTGAAGAAGGGTCTCGACCCGAAACGTCGCCTATCTCCTTCGCTCCTTAGATGCTGCTGCACCCACTGCGTTTCTCCAGTCTTTTGTGTACCCTCCACTCTATCTATGCCGTTCATTATTCTGTAAGTTTCAATGAGGTCCACCTCGACGTTCTAAACTCCAGTGAGTACAGGCCCAGTGCTGCCATGCTTGTCCTGCATAGTGGAGATGGACCCGTAGAGTAAGTACAGCAGAGGAACAGGCCCTTCGGCCCACAATGTCCGTGCCGAACATGATGCCAAGTTAAACTCATCTCCTCTACCTGCACATGATCCATATCCCTCCATTCCCTGCATATCCATGTGTCTATCCAAAAGCCTCTTCAACGGCACTTTCGTATCTGCCTCAACCACTGGCAGCGCGTTCCAGGCACCCTCTGTGTAAAAAAACTTCCCCCGCACACCTCCTTTAAACTTTGCCCCTCTCACCTTATAGCTATGCCCTCTAGCTATACCCAGGAAAAAAGATTCTGTCGACAGAAAACAAACTCAATGCTAGTATTTATTTCAAGAGGGCTTGTATACTACAACAGGGATGTATTGCTGAGGCTCTATAAGGCGCTGGTAAGGCCACATTTGGGATATTGTGAGCAATTTTGGGGACCATATCTGAGGAAGGATGTGCTGGCTCAGGAGTGGGTCCAGAGGAGGTTTACAAGAATGATTAGTAGGTTAACCTATGATGAGCGTTTGTCGGTACGGGGCCTGTACTCGCTGGAGTTTAGAAGGATGAGGGGGGGGACCTAGAAAGGAGGTGAGGAGAAATATCTTTAGTCAGAGGGTGGTGAATCTGTGGAATTCTTTGCCACAGAAGGCTGTGGAGGCCACATCAGCGGATATTTTTAAGGCAGATATATAGATTCTTGATTAGTATGGGTGAAGAAGGCAGGAGAATGGGGTTAGGAGGAAGAGATAGATCAGCCATGATTGAATGACTGAGTAGACTTGATGGGCCAAGTGGCCAAATTGTACTCCTGTCCCTTATGACCGTACGACCTGATCACCTTATCACCCTATCTATGCCTCTCATAATTTTATAAACTTCTATCTTGTCTGCTTAGCCTCCGACGCTCCAGAGAAAACAATCTACATTTGTCCAACCTCTCCTTGTAGCCAATACCCTCTAATCCGGGCAGCATTCTGGTGAACCTCCTCTGTATCCTCTCCAAAGCCTCCATACCCTTCCAGTAATGGGGGCGGCAGAACTGCACCCAATACTCCACATGCAGCTGACCAAAGTCCTACAGTTGATTCCTGACTTCCTGACTCTTGTACTCAATGCCCTGACCAATGAAGGCAAGCATACCGACCGCCTTCTTTACCGCTCTAACAACTTGTTTAGAGATACAGCACAGAAACATGCCCTTCGGCCCACCCAGTCCGCGCCGACCAGCGATCCCCGTACACTAACATTACCCTGCACACCATATAACCATGTAACATATAACAATTACAGCATGGAAACAGGCCTTCTCGGCCCTTCCAGTCCGTGCCGAACATTTATTTTCCCCTGGTTACACAAAAAGCTGGAGAAACTCAGCGGGTGCAGCAGCATCTAAGGAGCGAAGGAGATAGGCGACGTTTCGGGTCGAGACCCTTCTTCAGAACCCTTCTCGACCCGAAACGTCGCCTATCTCCTTCGCTCCTTAGATGCTGCTGCACCCGCTGAGTTTCTCCAGCTTTTTGTGTAACCCTCGATTCTCCAGCATCTGCAGTTCCTTCTTTAACAATTTATTTTCCCCTAGTCCCATCTACCTGCACTCAGACCATACCCCTCCACTCCTTCCCGTCCATATACCTATCCACTTTACTTTTAAATGTTAAAATCAATCCTGCCTCCATCACTTCTGCTGGAAGCTCATTCTACACAGCCACCACTCTCTGAGTAAAGAAGTTCCCCCTCATGTTACCCCTAAACTCCTGTCCCTTAATTCTCATGTCATGCCCTCTTGTTTGAATCTTCCCTACCCTCAATGGGAAAAGCTTATCCACATCAACTCTGTCTATCCCTTTCATCATTTTAAAGACCTCAATCAAATCCCCCCTTAACCTTCTGCGCTCCAAAGAATGAAGACCTAACTTGTTCAACCTTTCTCTGTAATTTAGTTGCTGGAACCCAGGCAACATTCTAATAAATCTCCTCTGTACTCTCTCTATTTTGTTGGCATCCTTCCTTTAATTAGGCGACCAAAATTGTACACCATACTCCAGAATTGGTCTCACCAATGCCTTGTATAATTTTAACATTACTTCCCTACTCCTATATTCAATGCTCTGATTTATAAAAACCTCCTAACTCCCACACACGGGCCAATTTCCAATTTTACCAAGCCAGTTAGCCTACAAACCCTTTGGAGTGTGGGAGGAAATCGAAGATACCGGTGAAAACCCACGTAGGTCACGGGTCGAAGGTACAAACGGTGGATAGACTGCACTAGTAGTCAGGATCGAACCTGGGTCTCTGCTGCTGTGAGGAAGCAACTCTACCGCTGCGCCACCATTGCCATACATGGAGTTATAGACTTGGAGTCCAAGATTTTTTCAATTTCAAAATAGACTTTATTCAGGTAATAAATATATAAATACACGAACCGTGTGAAAAATTAATCCAACATTTTTGGAGGCTATACAAATTGTTCAATGCAGTCTATATACAGTTCTCAAATGTCACAAATCTGTCCCCCACCCATGGAGTCCAAGATCCCTCTGTACATGAATGCTGTTGTCTTCCCATTAACTTCCGGCTGCCAAACACTTTAATTTCACTTCCCATTCCCACACTGACCTTTCTGTCAGAGTGAGGCCAAATGCAAATCGGAGGAACTGCACTTGATATTTCGCTTGGGCAGTTTACAACTCAGCGGTATGAATATTACTTCCTCTAACTTCAAATAGCCCTTGCATCCCCTCCCTCTCTGTCCGTCTCCCATCCAAGTCGTGCTTGCTTCAAAGTCGTCTTGTTGAGACCTTGTCTACAGCTAACAGTGGCCTAAGATAGGCACAAAATGCTGGAGTAACTCAGCGGGACAGGCAGCATATATGGAGAGAATAAATGTGTGATGCTTCTGGTAGCGACTGATGTCAGGGGAGAGGCAGATACATAGATAACGAAGTGTAGGGTGTGAAAACAGGACAATGGGAATGCAGATCAAGAAAAATATAGAATAGACCGTTGTGAGCAAACAGAGATAAAATGTAGTCGGAGATATTAAGACTGGTCAGAAAACTGGGAAGGGGGAGGGATGGAGAGAGAGGGAAAGCAAGGGTTACTTGAAGTTAGAGAAGTCAATGTTCATACCGCTGGGGTGTAAACTGCCCCAGCAAAATATGAGGTGTTGTTCCTCCAAGTGGGGCTGGGCCTCACTCTGACAATGGAGGAGGCCCAGGACAGAAAGGTCAGTGTGGGAATAGCCTGTTTCCTCTATCATTGTTACATTTTTGGTGTCTTTCATCTATTTGTTCGATATCTCTCTGCATCACCGTTTATGTCCCTGGCTTCCCTCTCACCCCAACCCTCAGTCTGAAGAAGGGTCTCGACCCGAAACGTCACCTATTTCTTTTCTCCAAGGATGCTGCCTGACGCGCTGAGTTACTCGAGCTCTTTTTCTCTGTCTTAAACCAGCATCTGCAGTTCTTCCCTACACATTATCTGTAAATATTCCCTCCACATTTGACCTCCCAAATCGCAGCACCTCTCTCCTTGCCTTTGAGTTTTGTGCAATTCGGAATCCATTATCTCTGCACCTATCCAGCTAAATAATATTTTGCAATGAAAGCAATGTTTTCGACACCCGGCCTGTGATAAACAGTACCGGACATCTTCCTGCCAATCAGGAAACCATCTTGCGCCACCTCTCCCTGTTTCCTGCTTCTGAACCAACGTTCCACCCACAGAACTCCTTCCTAATGTACCACAAAGTTCACCCTGCTATATAGCGTCACGCACAGCACGGAAACATATCGTTTGGCCTAGCTTGCCCGCGCCGACCAACATGCCCCATCTACACTAGTCCCACCGGCCCGCGTTTGGCCCTCTGACCCTTTGACCCTTTCCTGTCCATGTACCTGTCCAAGTGTTTTTTGTCTTTGGTGCGGCACGGTGGCGCAGCGGTAGGGTTGCTACCTGACAGTGTTTACAGCGCCAGAGACCCAGGTTCGATCCCGACTATGGGTGCTGTCTGTGCGGAGTTTGTACGTTCTCCCTGTGACCATGTGGGTTTTCTCCAGGTGCTCCGTCCTTCCACACGCTAAAGACATACAGGCTTTTAGGTTTGGTATAAATGTAAAAATTGTCCCTAGTGTGTGTAGGATAGTGTTAATAGAGGGAGTGCAGAGAAGGTTCACCAGACTGATTCCTGGGATGTCAGGACTGTCTTATGAACAAAGACTGCATAGACTCGGTTTATACTCTCTAGAATTTAGGAGATTGAGAGGGGATCTTATAGAAACGTATAAAATTCTTAAGGGATTGGACAGGCTAGATGCAGGAAGATTGTTCCCGATGTTGGGGAGGTCCAGGCCAAGGGGTCACAGCTTAAGGATAAGGGGGAAATCCTTTAGGACCGAGATGAGAAGGAATTTTTTCACACAGAGAGTGGTGGGTCTCTGGAACTCTCTGCCACAGAGGGTAGTTGAGGCCAGTTCATTGGCTATATTTAAGAGGGAGTTAGATGTGGCCCTTGTGGTTATGGGGATCAGAGGGTATGGAGAGAAGGCAGGTACGGGATACTGAGTTGGATGATCAGCCATGATCATATTGAATGGCGGTGCAGACTCGAAGGGCCGAATGGCCTACTCCTGCACCTAATTTCTATGTTTCTATGTTTCTATGTTTCTCTACTGCTACGCCACCGTGCCGCCCAACTAAACTAAACTAAACTAAACTAAACTAAACTAACTTAAAGTAAACTAAGGTAAACTAAACTAAGCTAACGCAGGCAGCATTCTGGTGAACCTCCTCTGCACCCTCTCCAAAGCCTCCACATGCTTCCTGTAATGAGGCGACCAGAACTGCACACAATGCGCGAGATGGCGAGCGGTTGGTGGGTTGGTGTTGGACCACATGCCTCTCTGCGGGAGGACAGTGAGCATTGTGGCGTCACTGTTCTGACACAGAGTCTGTGAGGCAGACTGTGTTGGGTGTCTCTTGTCGTGGTCCCTTCCACAGAATAGCAACGCTTCCCCACTCTGTTACCAGTGTGGTCAGTGCTCAGCTGCAAGTCACAGCCATCGGCCGATAGGATCTAGGCTGGTGCGGTGTGGGTTTTTTTCAGTCAAGTTCAGAGATTCAGCTTGGAGACAGGCCCTTCGGCCCACGAATCCACGCCTACAAACGATCCCCGCGCACTAACACATCTTACCCACACGAGGGAAAAGTTACATTGATACCAAAGCCAACCTTCTCATTCTCTCTGTACGTTCTCCCGGTGAGCTCATAGATGGTTTCCTCCGGGTGCTCCGGTTTCCTCCCACACTCAAAATTGTGAATTGTCTCTAGCCGTAGAATCATAGAGTGATAATGTGTAGAAACAGGCCTTTCGGCTCAACTTGCCCACACCAGCCGACATGTCTCTGCTACACTAGTCACTCCTGCCGGCGTTTGGCCCATATCCTTGTAAACCTGTCCTATCCAGTCCTGCGCCTATCTAAATGTTTCTTAAATACTGTGACAGTCGCTGTTTCAACGATCTCCTCTGGATGCTCGTTCCATACACTCACCACCCTTTGTATGAAAAGGTTACCCCTCAGATTGCTATGAAATTTTTTCCTCTTCACCTTAAACCTATGTTCTCTGGCCCTCGATTCATCTAATCTGGGAAAGAGACACTGCGCATCCGCCTGATCTATTCCCCTCGTAATTTTATACACTGTGTTGGATAGCGCTAGTGTGCGGGCTGGTCAGCGCAGACCCGTTGGGCCGTAGGCCTACTCCCACACTGTTTCCCGAAAGTCTAAAGTCCACATGTCTTCCTCTGGCATTGCAGTTCACAACTCTTCCCTCCAAATCTGATACGTTTGTCTCCTTTTCAACTGGGCTTTGTCCAACCATCTGCCCAGATCCCCTCACCTGTATCCACCTATCACTCACATGGTTTGTCCCGCCCTCACCTCTCTTCCAGCTTTAGCCCTCCCCACTTCCACAATCAGTCTGATGAAGAGAAACATCACCTTTCCATTTTCACCCACAGATGCTGCCTGACCCCGGGAGCTCGTCCAGCACTTTGTGTCCATTGCTCAAGATGCTGGTATCTTGAGTACAATCATAAGACATAGGAGTGGAATAAGGCCATTCGGCCCATCTATTGAACATCCATTCAAAAAGGGGGCGCCGCACGAAGGCTGCCTCGCCAATGGTCTGACTGTCTTTTCCTTCTTTTATGTTTGAAGTTTGTTGTAAAATGTTTTAGTTTATTTTTAGTTTTGTATTATGTGGCGGGTGGTGGTGGTGGTGGTGGGGGGCGGAGGTTGGGGGAACATTTAAAATCTTTCCTCGATGGAGATGCGTCTCTTTCTGTGTCATATCTCCGTCCACACTGCGGCATAACATTGTGGAGTTGGTGGCCTCTTGTTTGAGACTGCTAGTGCTCCAAAACCGTGTAGACTGCGGACTTTAACATGTCGGAGCAGGCGATCCCTTTGCCAGAGGTCGGCCTTTGTTGCTCCAACCTGGGGGAGCTGCGGACTTTAACATTGTGAAGCTCCCTGTCCCTGGTTAGGGACCGACCGGAATTCCAAGCCACAGGAGTTTTGACCACCCCGATGTGGGAGCTCAATCGCCGGCTGAGGATGGTTCGACTCCCCTGACCGCCGGAGGAAAGGAGGAAAGAAGATAAGACGTTATTAGAAACATAGAAACATACAGATTAGGTGCAGGAGTAGGCCATTCGGCCCTTCGAGCCTGCACCGCCATTCAATATGATCATGGCTGATCATCCAACTCAGTATCCCGTACCTGCCTTCTCTCCATACTCTCTGATCCCCTTAGCCACAAGGACCACATCTAACTCCCTCTTAAATATAGCCAATGAAATGGCCTCAACTACCCTCTGTGGCAGAGAGTTCCAGAGACCCGCCACTGTCTGTGTGAAAAAAGTCCTTCTCATCTCAGTCCTAAAGGATTTCCCACTTATTCTTAAGCTGTGACCCCTTGTCCTGGACCTCCCCAACATCGGGAACAATCTTCCTGCATCTAGCCTGTCCAACCCATTAAGAATTTTGTAAGTTTCTATAAGATCCCCTCTCGATCTCCTAAATTCTAGAGAGTATAAACCGAGTCTATGCAGTCTTTGTTCATAAGACAGTCCTGACATCCCAGGAATCAGTCTGGTGAACAATCTCTGCACTCCCTCTATGGCAATAATGTCCTTCCTCAGATTTGGAGACCAGAACTGTACGCAATACTCCAGGTGTGGTCTCACCAAGACCCTATACAACTGAAGTAGAGCCTCCCTGCTCCTATATTCAAATCCTTTTGCTATGAAAGCTAACATACCATTCGCTTTCTTCACTGCCTGCTGTACCTGCATGCCTACTTTCAATGACTGGTGTACCATGACACCCAGGTCGCGCTGCATCTCCCCTTTTCCTAATCGGCCACCATTTAGATAATAGTCTGCTTTCCTATTTTTGCCAACAAAGTGGATAACCTCACATTTATCCACATTATACTGCATCTGCCAAACATTTGCCCACTCACCCAGCCTATCCAAGTCACCTTGCAGTCTCCTAGCATCCTCCTCTCAGCTAACACTGCCCCCCAGCTTAGTGTCATCCGCAAACTTGGAGATATTGCCTTCAATTCCCTCATCCAAATCATTAATGTATATTGTAAATAGCTGGGGTCCCAGCACTGAGCCTTGCGGTACCCCCACAAGTCACTGCCTGCCATTGTGAAAACGACCTGTTTACTCCTACTCTTTGCTTCCTGTTTACTAATCTCTTATGTGGGACCTTGTCGAAAGCCTTCTGGAAGTCCAGATACACCACATCCACTGGTTCTCCCCTATCCATGCTACTAGTTACATCCTCGAAAAATTCCACAGGATTCGTCAGACATGATTTACCTTTCGTAAATCCATGCTGACTTTGTCCAATGATTTCACCACTTTCCAAATGTGCTGCTATCCCATCTTTAATAACTGACTCTAGCAGTTTCCCCACTACCGATGTTAGACTAACTGGTCTGTAATTCCCCGTTTTCTCGCTCCCTCCCTTCTTAAAAAGAGGGGTTACGTTTGCTACCCGCCAATCCTCAGGAACTACTCCAGAATCTAAAGAGTTTTGAAAGATTATCACTAATGCATCCACTATTTCCGGAGCTACTTCCTTAAGGACTCTGGGATGCAGCCTATCTGGCCCTGTGGATTTATCGGCCTTTAATCCATTCAATTTACCCAACACCACCTCCCGACTAACCTGGATTTCAGTCAAGTCCTCCTTTGACCCGCGGTCCCCTGCTATTTCCGGCAGATTATTTATGTATTCCTTAGTGAAGACGGAACCAAAGTAGTTATTTAATTGGTTAACCATATCCTTGTTCCCCATGATCAACTCACCTGTTTCTGACTGCAAGGGACCTACATTTGTTTTAACTAATCTCTTTCTCTTCACATATCTATAAAAACTTTTGCAGTCAGTTTTTATGTTCCCTGCCAGTTTTCTTTCATAATCTATTTTTCCTTTCCTAATCAAGCCCTTTGTCCTCCTCTGCTGGTCTCTGAAATTCTCCCAGTCCTCTGGTATGCTGCTTTTTCTGGCTACTTTGTATGCATCGTCCTTTGCTTTGATACTATCCCTGATTTCCTTTGTTATCCACGGATGCACTACCTTCCCTGATTTATTCTTTTGCCAAACTGGGATGAACAATTTTTGTAGTTCATCCATGCAGTCTTTAAATGTCTTCCATTGCGTATCCACCGTCAACCCTTTTAGAATTGATTTCCAGTCAATCTTGGCCAATTCACGTCTCATACCCTCAAAGTTACCTTTCCTTAAGTTCTCTGAATTAACAATGTCACTCTCCATCCTAATGAAGAACTCGACCATATTATGTTCACTCTTGCCCAAGGGGGCACGCACAACAAGATTGCTAACTAACCCTTCCTCATTGCTCAATACCCAGTCTAAAATAGCCTGCTCTCTCGTTGGTTCCTCTACATGTTGATTTAGATAACTATCCCGCATACATTACAAAAAATCCTCTTCCTCAGCGCCCCTGCCAATTTGAGTCACCCAATCTATATGTAGATTGAAGTCACCCATTATAACTGTTTTGCCTTTGTCGCACGCATTTCTAATTTCCTGTTTGATACCATCCCCAACTTCACTACTACTGTTAGGTACTGTACACAACTCCCACTAGCGTTTTCTGCCCCTTAGTGTTTCGCAGCTCTACCCATACCGATTCCACATGCTCCAAGCTAATGTCCTTCCTTTCCATTGCGTTAATCTCCTCTCTAACCAGCAACGCTACCCCACCTCCTTTTCCTTTCTCTCTATCCCTCCTGAATATTGAATATCCCTGGATGCCTTCCATCACAGTGGGGAATGTGGAGGAGTTGCTGTGGTGGATGTTTATGTCAAATTTTATGAAGTTGTGTGTCTTGTTGCTTTTATCTTATGATTGTATGGCAAACCAAATTCCTCGTATGTTGCAAAACATCCTTGGCGAATGAATTACAATTATGATTATGAATCACGGCTGATCCATCTTTCACTTTCAACCCTATTCTCCTGCCTTCTCCCCATTACCTCTGATGCCTGAACTAATCATGAACCTATCTATCTCTGCCTTAAAAATATCCATTGTCTTGGCCTCCACAGCCATCTGTGGCAATGAATTCCACACTCACCACCCTCTGCCGTACGAAATTCAGAAGAAATGCCTCCTCATCTCCATTCTAAAGGGCCTGTCCCACTTGGCAATTTTTTCAGCGACTACCAGCATCATTGACTGACGTATCAGGTCACCGAAAAGTACGCGGCGTGGTGACGTATGATGCGGCGTGGTGACATATGACGCGGCGTGGTGACGTATGACGAGCGGTGTTTTTTCAAGTGTCGTAATTTTTTTTTGACACCGCTGGAGTTTGGAATGTTCAAATTCTTTTGGCGACACTGATAAGGCACCGGCAAAATCGCCAAGTGGGACAGGCACTTAAAGGTACGCCCTTTTATTCTGAGGCTGTGCCCTCTGGCCCTGGACTCTCCCATAAGTTGAAACATCCTATTCACACCCGCCCTATCCTGGCCGTTCACTGTTTGGTAAAGTTTCAATGAGGTCCCCTGGGCCTGTACTCACTGGAGTTTAGAAGGAAGAGGAATAGGAAACATACGGAATAGTGAAAGGATGTGGATGTGGAGAGGATGTCTCCACTAGTGGGAGAGTCTAGGACGAGTCATAGTCTCAGTATTAAAGGACTATCTTTTAGGAAGGAGATGAGGAAGAATTTATTTAGCCAGAGGGTGGTGAATCTGTGGATTTTTGTGCCACAGATGGCTGTGGAGGGCAAGTCAGTGAATATATTTAAGGCAGAGATAGATAGATAGATTCTTGATTGGTGCGGGTGTGTTACATCTTGCCTGTAACAGGGTGGCACTACGGTAGACCTGCTGCCTTACAGCGTCAGAGACTCGGGTTCGATCCCGACTACGGGTGCTTGTCCGTACGGAGTTTTGTACGTTCTCCACGTGGGTTTTCTCCGAGATCGTCGTTTTCCTCCCACACTCCAAAGATGTGCAGGTTTGCAGGTCAATTAGCTGTGTATAAATGTACAACTGTCTCCAGTGTGCGTAGGATAGTATCAGTGTATGGGCTGATTGCTGGTCAGTACGGACTCGGTGGTGTCTAAACTAAGTTCAATTAATCCTGGAGCCCAGAACTGAGCGCAGTGCTCAAATACACAATAATGGTTGGCTATTTTTCCAAACTGCAGATGATATTGGCTGAAGGATCTTACTGAAACCGGAAACCTTCCGTTAAGTCGGGACGGTATGGACCTGACATCTGCTTCCTCCTCATCACTGACCAATCTTTCTGTTTCCTTTGCTAACCACATATCTGTTGTTGCGACAGTACCTTACCCCACAGGGATGTGGTGTGTTCCACGTACATACGGAGTGTGTGAGGTTGCAGTGCAGCCAGCCCCTGTTCAAATACTGAAAGGGGCTGCTCCTTACCTTCTGGCTGCACGTCACACCCACCACCCTCATCTTGCAACACCCTGTGTGTAGGGGAGGGGGTAGGGCTGAAGATGTCCTGGTTGGGTAGCATCCTTAGCCTGGCCAAGCTGGCCATCCTCGAGTCACGGTGCCAGGCGGAACAGGGCTCTGCCCGAGCTGGCTGCTTGCCCCTTTTCCGGGGTTATGTCTGCACCCGGTTGTCACCAGAGAGGGACTAGGCGCTGTCCACGGGCAACTTGGGGGATTTCCGGGACCGCTGGGCTCCGCGGGAGGTGGACTGCATCCTTAATAAGGATGGGGAAATAGTCGTTCAATGGTATATTTGATATTGTTTGACGTACTACGGTGGTGGGTTTTATTTCATTTCGGAGTCACGTGAGTGACTTTGTGAAGAACCCGCCAGCACGCATGCGCGACATATCGTCGACGCGCGTGCGACCGACGGGCAGGGAGGAGCGTTGCTCCTCCACTGCTGGACCTGCAGGTAAGTGGAAAACTAACCCGCCGTCCGTTTTTTCTTACAGGGACTCTGTTTTCAGAGTACTCCAGGCCGCTTCAACACTGACTGCGGACTGCAGTATGCGGGCAGTCAGCGGCGGCTCTAATACATGGAGTCGGGAGAGCCCGTTGACCCAGGTAGGTCCGGGTTCACACTCGCCGGCGGAGGACGGCAGAGGCAGCCGACTCTACGCCGCAGCCCGCAGGTCGCGGGCTGGCGGCATTTATAAGTAAGTAGGGGCTTGCTGACTCGCCGTATGCAGTAAGCAACGGCTGAGCATAAGCCCGATTTTACACCACAGCCCGTAAGGATCTGCGGGCTGTCGGCATTTTTAAAGAAGTATGGGCTTGCAGACTCGCCGTGTGCAGTAGCAACGGCAGAGCATAAGACCGATTTTACACCGCAGCCCGCAAGGATACTGCGGGCTGTCGGCAGTTATTTTTAACTAGGGGCTTGCAGACTCGCCGTGTGCAGTAAGCAACGGCAGAGCACAGCCCGATTTTACACCGCAGCCGCAAGGATACTGCGAGCTGTCGGCAGTTATTTTATAACTAGGGGCTTGCAGGCTCGCCATTTGCAGTTAGCAATGGCAGAGCAGCAGCCCGACTTACACCGCAGCCCACACGATACTGCGGGCTGTCGGCATTTACTAAGAGTAAGGGGTTAGCCCCAACTCAACTCTACACAGCATTATCCCAGTGCTGTAATTTAGAGGGTATGGAGTTGCAGCCATTATCATGTTGTCTCTAAGCCCAACTTATTTTTACAATGGGGCAACTTGTTGACCCTGTGGGTCCGGGCTCAACACTCACCATTGCTCAACAATGGCAGAACGACAGCTCACCACCAGCCCTTCATAGGGCCACTCAGGTAAGTACAGGCAACCTTGAGCTGGTTGTCCCTGCTGTTTTGAATGTGTTTTCTCCAACAGGGACATGGATAATGAGGAGTACAGGCCGCAGGACTTCCGAAAGGAATCGCCGGCCATTATTCCCGGAGCTCTCTACAACGACAGCACCCGCTAGACGGGCCGGGAAAAAGGCGCAAAAGTCGGGGAGCCCTGTGATTACAGGACCCGACCCACTGACACAGCTGTGTACAAGCGGGGTACCCGCAGAGCAGGAAGTCGGTATGGCGCCGGAGCAGGTAGACCCTGACTCCATTTTTTCACTATCTCCAACAGGGAGAGAATCATTGGCTGATATGAGCAGGGTTTCACGTGCTGCTGCACGGCCCTTCTCCCCGAGCCCTCGTGAAAGAGCCAGGGATAGAGCTCAACAACAAAGCCCTTTTAGGGCAGGAATTTCACCAGAGACCGCTAGATTGCGGACTGGTGGTTTACCGAGACCCGAGTCCACTGGCAGACCAGGGAGGGCCAGTGTTGACTCACCACCTAATTGGACCAGGTGGATTCATACAGGTGGAGTCTCGCCACGGTCACTGCATCCCCCTATAGCGGCAGGACGGGACCGTACGCCGCCTGAGTCCAGGAGTAGGACAGGTGGCAAGCCCGCGCGGATGTCGGGTTGCCACGCCGCAGGCGTCAGGTGCCGACTTCACACCGCATATGCCCTTTGAGGCAGTCGGGCCTAGCTCATCCAAGGAGGCGTATGAGCAGATCCACGCGGGAGTCGTACAGCTTCGCTGAGGCGGCTGGCAGCGATTTTTGTCACGGCACCGAGATTACCTCGATGAGGTACGGGCCGATGATAGGAGCCTCAGGAGTTCCTTCGGGCATGAGGGCTCTGACCTCCCATTTACGCACCATGAAGAGCGCATTGAACGGATGGAGAGGATGATGGAACGGATCCTGCAGCAAAATCAACTGCAGGAAATGTCCAGTTCCGGGAACTTTTGGATATATCCCCACCGTCAATTGGTAGCATGAGGCAGCCAGGAGAAGAGGATATCTTGGCACACGAACCAGTGGCAACTGAGGTTCCTCAGGTAAGTACTTTTGGACGTGGCAGCCAAGTTTGCGTTACCCGAATCATCGGGACAACCTCTCAAAACTAAACTGGCCGCTACCAACCACCAGCTACAGGATCAGGTCCTTGCGGAGGCCATGAATGGGTGCAAGGCACCGAGTAATTGTAACTCACTCAATGTACCTATTGTAAACATGCCTATTTGGAGCAATATAAGCCCGGGCATAAGAGCACAGGAAGTAAGAATTACAGATAATCCTAAAACTGCTCACATCTGGGATTACCGCTTTTGCGACGTCGGTGGACGGGATGGACTTGAACACCGAACAGGAGGATGCTCTTGAATTATTATGTAACACGCAATACGAAATAAATGCGTTTCGAAAAAGTGCCATCAAGCTCACGCTAAATCCCAAATTTGCGGGGCTATGCAGAGCATCTCCAACACCACCACCCAGACAACTATTCGGGGAAGACCTTCTGAAGCAGGTCAAGGATTTAGACGACCATGCCAAGACAGTGGGTCTTATGAGGTCGCACACCTTGACCAGACAAACGGCCAGGAAAACTCCATATTCCAGGCCACGGGGTCAAACCGGAAGGCCAGCAAGGACCTACATACCGGCGCCTCCAGATGTGAGTCAACGCCCACCATTCCTGGAGCTGCCCGCAACGTCGGCAGCACCCGCTCTGCGGGTCGGGATAAAAACGCGGAAATCAGGGGAGCCCTGCGCAGTCAGGACCTGATTCTCCACCACGACTGACCATGGTGCCATAAGTGGTAACCGCACAGGAGCAGGGTAGGTAAGACCCTGACTCCCTACCTCTGTCACTTAACCATAGCGACAGTGGAGCAAAGGTGCGTAACGTGCTATATTCTTGGCACGTTCTCTCTCCCCAAATATGCAGGTCACCAGAGAGAGGACCAGGGGAAGTATCGCACAGCAGTCGGTAAACCCGCCATAGAGCCGGGGTCAACTTCCACTGGAGCAGGCCACCAGATCGTGGACCGGGGAAGGATTGAGGCCTGGGTCTGGAGGACCACATGTGCGGCCGGCACAGACTCAGCACCGAGGGAGCCTGCCTGGTTGCAGGTCGGAGTAGCCTCATCTCGGTCACCGCACCCCCTTTAGCGACAGGACGTGACCGAACGACGCTTTGTCCCAAAGGAGGACACCGACTCAGCACCGAGGGAGCCTGCCTGGTTGCAGGTCGGTGTAGTCTCATCTCGGTCACCGCACCCCCTTTAGCGGCAGGACGTGACCGAACGACGGGTTGTCCCATAGGAGGACACAGACTTAGCACTGAGGGAGCCTGCCTGGTTGCAGGTCGGTGTAGTCTCATCTCGGTCATCGCACTCCCTTGTAGTGGAGGACGTGACCGAACGTCGCCTTTGGAGGACAGGCGGCAAGCCCGCGCGGACGTCGGGGTACCACGCTTCGGCGGCCGGGACCGACTCACCACCGCTATCATGTCTTATCAGACCAGCGGGCCGCCTCCGTCCGGAAGACGGCGGAGCAGCGGCAGGTCCGCGCGGGAGTCGCTTAGCCACGCAGGAGCGGCAGGCAGCGACATCCTGTCTTGCACCCTTGTAATCACCTCGACGAGGTGTGGGGCAATGACAGAAGCCTCAGAGATTCTCCAGAACCTGAGGAAGTCGACTTATTGTCCGCAGATGCGGCAGTGGTCGCATGGCTCGGATGGAGCGCATGATGGAGCGTATACTAGAGCACAGTCTCTGCAGCTGGACCAGATGTCCTCCAGTTCTGGAGGAACCTGTAGTACCTGAGGAAACCCAGGAGAAACTGCAGAATGTGGTCTCCAAGTGTGGCGATGGACGAGTTCTCGCTACATTGGGGGAAATGGATTTCTATGCTTTCCCCATCCTGCCTCATCAGACAGGTGTTGCAGAAAATGTACCCAGGTCTGGAACATACAGGACCATGGACGTCATACAAATCGTGCAGAGAAAGTCCACTGGGAAGCACTACCTCACCTACACAGGATATGAGAGGATTTTGTAGTCGGACCAAGACGACCTACATATCTGCTACGATCTCCAATGTGCTCATTATGATGAGCCCTCAGTTGCAGTGCTGCATACAGTGCCAGTAGTGCACTGTCATCCTAGCTCAACATCGGAGTGGGATCTCACCAGCTGGTATCCAAACTACGAGGGATATGTTCTATCCATCCCTTCCCGACCACGATATAATATCTGAGAGATTAGGGTGGTGTTGACCCTACTCAGAAGGTGGTCGCTTATCACGGAGGTACCACTGGACTTACTCACCTTCAAAAGTGGTGATGGCAATAGCACTGAATACAGCACAACGGGTCCAGACTCTGCAGGAATTAAACCTGGATAGAATGATCGACCCATAATAATGTAACTGCTTTATGAAAGAGTTACTTAAACTATACAGACCTGCGACTACAGGTGTGGAAATGGGATCTGTTGTCACCCATGGAAACCCACGTCACAGAATGACGGTGCAGACTATCTCCAGATGGCTTAAGGTGGTATTCGATGCAGCAGGTAAGACACTAAACATTTTGAAATGTCATTCTACCAAGGCTGCATCCACATCAGGAACGAGGACCATGGAGGTGTTCATGGAGCATGTCCTCACGAAAGCGGGCTGGGCCAATGAAACTACATTTCAGTGGTTTCATAACTAACCTGTGGCCTTTTCCCGCAACGTTACGCACGTTAAGTGCTGTCCCTAAACGTTTGTCCCCGAGTTCAGGGGTTTATTGTTGTACTAACAATAATGTTATTATTTTTCAGCTTGTTCAAGTCTGAAATACGTTAACATACTTCCTCCATCAGTATTACGGCAGTGTGTGAGCATGGACGTGGTCCAGGGCGTGTAATCACAGAGCTTTGAAGTCTTCACGAAGTCACTCACGTGACTCCGAAATGAAATAGTAAGATTAAACGAGAACTTACCAGTTTGAAGTTTGATCTTTATTTTATGAGGAGTTGCGATGAGGGATTTCGTGCCCTCCGCTCCCAACCCTCGATCATAAAGTCAACTGGTAACTAGAGTCTCTTCAATCTTACTATAACAAGTCATTTCTTTGGTTTGTTGGTTCTGTGATTCCACACCGCTGCTTTGAAGAGATGTCGCGCATGCGTGCTGGCGGGTTCTTCACGAAATCCCTCATCGCAACTCCTCATAAAATAAAGATCAAACTTCAAACTGGTAAGTTCTCGTTTAATCTTACTATTTTGAATTACTTCGTATTGTACACATTATTGTAAATAATTGAATAAATTATTTTTGGTTATAATAAAAAATAAACAGAGCTGTGTTCTCTGTACTTCCTTCCACCCCACACGCTGAAGCTCCTGCTGTTACAATCGAACACACCTCAGCCTACCCCAACTCACTCAAGGTCCCTTAGACCTCAGCTTGGTTTTGGAACAGCTCCATCTAAGACCGCAAGAAATCACAGCGAATTGTGGACGTGGCCCAGGCCATCGCACAAGCCAAACCTCCCTTCCATCAACTCCATCTACACATCACGCCGCCTTGGCAAGGCCAGCAGCCTAATCATGGACCAGTCTCACCCCGGCCACTCCCTCGTCTCCCCTCTCCCATCAGGCAAGAGGTACAGAAGTGTGAAAGCGCACACCTCCAGATTCATGGACAGTTTCTTCCCAGCTGTTATCAGGCAACTGAACCATCCTATCACAACCAGAGAGCAGTCCTGAACTACTATCTACTTCATTGGTGACCCTCGGACTATCTTGATCGGACGATGCTGGCTTTACCTTGCACTAAACGTTATTCCCTTATCATGTAAATGGATCGATTGTAATCATGTATTGTCTTTCCACTCACTGGTCAACACACAACAAAAAGCTTTACACTACACGGGACAATAAACTAAACTGAAAGAATTGGTTCTACCCCCTCCCAACAGTGGTCCCACTAAACCGTGTCCCTGACCAAAACCCACGTGATGAGTCTGAACTGCTTGAAGAAGGGTCCTGACCTGAAACGTCACCCATTCCGTTTTCTCCAGAGATGTTGCCCGACCCGCTGAGTTACTCCAGTCTGAAGAAGGGCCTCAACCTGAAACGTCACCGTTTCATGTTCTCCAGAGATGCTGCCAGAGCCGCTGTGTTGCCCCAGCAGTGTCTGGACGTAAACTTAGACTTGGAGGTACAGCGTGGAAACAGGCCGTTCAGTCCATCGAGTCTGCGCCGACCAGTGATCACACCGACACAAACACTATCCTGCACACGCTATGGACAATTTACAAATTTTCCCGGTCGATTAATCTGTTTGTCTTTGGAGTGTGGGAGGAAACCGGAGCACTCGGAGAAAACCCACGCAGGTCACAGGGAGAACATCCAAACTCCTTGCAGACAAGAGTCCATGGCTGGGATCGAACCCGGGTCTCTAGCACTGTGAGGTAGCAACACAACCTCTGCGCCACCGTGCCTCCCAACTTATCTAGAGACGCATAGTGCTGGAGTAACTCAGTGGAACGGGCAGCATCTCTGGAGGTGGATAGGTGACGTTTCGGGTTCAGACTAAAACGTCGCCAATCCGTGTTCTACACAAATGCTGCCCAGCACTGTGTCTTTTTTTTGTGAATCAGCATCTGCAGTTTCTTGTTTCTACCCGAACAGATCTTCACTCTGCGTATAACCCGTGCCCTGGGAGAGTCATAGAGTGATACAGTATGGAAACAGGTCCTTCGGCCCAACTTGCCCACGCTGGCCATTATACATGTCCCAGCTACACTAGTCCCACCTGCCTGCATTTGGTCCATATCCCTCCAAACCTGTCCTATCCATGTACCTGTATAACTGTTTCTTATACGTTGGGATAGTCCCAGCCTCGAATACCTCAGCTTGTTCCATACGCCCACCACCCTCTGTGTGAAAATGTTACCCCGCAGATTCCTATTAAATCTTTTCCCCTTCACCTTGAATCTATGTCCCCTGGTCCTCGATTCCCCTACTCTGGGCAACGGATTCTGCGCATTTACCCAATCTATTCCTCTGATGAGCCAGTGTAGAGGGAGCTTCACCCAGTGTGTATACCCCGTGCTGGCTCTGCCCTGGGAGAGAGTGAATGAGTGAGTGAGTGTGAGTGTGAGTGTGTGTGTGTGTGTGTGTGTGTGTGTGGCGGGGTGGGTTAAAAGGAGATTCACTCTTGAGTCAGTCGCTTTTTGTAAACAAAATTAAATTTATTCAGCTATTTACATTTGTATTTACACATGAAACCATAACAAACCCACCCATATTTAGCACAAATATTCTTTACAACCAAACATCACATGACTAGACACAAAATGCTGGAGTAACGCAATGGGACAGGTTGCATCTTTAGTATAGTTTGGTTCAGAGATACAGCGCGGAAACAGGTCCTTCTGGCCCATCGCGGTGTGTTTAACCCGCTGGTAATGCAGGTGCCCAAAAGGGGCTGCTACTTGCCTTCTGGCTGCACTTCACATCCACCATCCTCATCTTTGGACACCCTGTGCATGGGGGAGAGGTTAGGGCTGAAGATGTCCTGGTTGGGTTGCTCCTGGGCCTGGCCAAGCTGGCCATCCTCGAGTCACTGCGTCAGGTGGAAGAGGGCTCTGCCCGAGCTGGCTGCCTGCCCCTTTTCCGGGGTTACATCCGCGCCCGGGTGGTGTTAGAGGGGGACGATGCGCTGTCCACGGGCGCATTGGGGGATTTGCGGGAGCGCTGGGCACCGCGGGGGGTGGAATGCATCCTTAGCAGGGATTGTGAAAGTTATTTAATATTTAGAATTTAAGAATATTTGTTTGACTTTGTACGGTGGTGGGTTTGTTTTATATTGTACTTATCATTTTGGAAAATAATTGATTTAAATTATTTTTGGTGATGATTAAATAAAAGAAAAGAAAGAAAAAGAAAGCCAGTGTCGAGGGCGCTTCACTCAGTGTCTAACCCGTGCTGTCACTGCCCTTTTTTAAATACAAATACTTTTATTCAGAAAAACATGGGAAAAAGTAACACGGTTTGCTGCAGTTTACAAAACAACAGTCATCAATGTTAAAATAATGTCGTCATCATCAGTATTACATTCGACCTTCCGCAGCGACCAGCGTTCATGGAAGGCCTCCAAAGTCCCCGTGGACACTGTGTGTTCCCTCTCCAGGGACAGGGAATGGGCATCTTGGCCAGGACCAGGAGCAGATGGAAAGGGAGCTACCCCCCTCCCTCCCGATCCTCCACCCTCTGTACCGGGAGCCCAAATATCAGGAGCGTGGGGCTAAAATGTAGGCAAAACGTGAGGAGCGGCCCCTTCAGATAGTCGAACAGGTGCTGCAACCTCTCACACTCCATGTACATAGAAACATAGAAAAATAGGTGCAGGAGTAGGCCATTCAGCCCTTCGAGCCTGCACCGCCATTCAATGTGATCATGGCTGATCATCCAACTCAGTATCCCGTACCTGCCTTTTCTCCATACCCCCTGATCCCTTTAGCCACAAGTGCCACATCTAACGCCCTCTTAAATATAGCCAATGAACTGGCCTCAACTACCTTCTGTGGCAGAGAATTCCAGAGACTCACCACTCTCTGTGTAAAGAATGTTTTCCTCATCTCGGTCCTAAAGGAATTCCCCCTTATCCTTAGACTGTGACCCCTTGTTCTGGACTCCCCCAACATCGGGAACAATCTTCCAGCATCTAGCTTGTCCAACCCCTTAAGAATTTTGTAAGTTTCTATAAGATCCCCCCTCAATCTTCTAAATTCCAGTGAATACAAGCCAAGTCTATCCAATCTTTCCTCATATGAAAGTCCTGACATCCCAGGAATCAGTCTGGTGAATCTTCTCTGTACCCCCTCTATGGCAAGGATGTCTTTCTACATAATGTTCTACATACTTATGTTCTACATAAGGAACACGCTCTTCCTCGCCACAGAAGTAACAGGTGGCAGGTGAGTCCATGAAAAGGCTCAGGTGCCTGAGGTTTCCGGGGTGACGTCCGCGCCTGGGTGGCACGAGAGAGGGACTACTCGCTGTCCAACGGGAACTCTGCAGCATTTCCGAGACCGCTGGGCACCGCGGGGTGTAGAGTGTATCTTTGACACGGATTGTAACATATTTGTTTTACAGTGTAAACATTTGGGAATATTTATTTGGACAATTGAGTGATTTTGTATTATGCTGGTGGGTATATATTGCACCGTGTATATTATTGCAATAATTGATTAAATTAATTTTTGTTAAAAAAAAAAGGAGTGCATGTGACAGGATGGTGCAGAAGGGGCTTCACCCATATAATACGATTCTAAATAATAGTTACAAAACAAAACCGTGTTTTCAAATAACTGTAGTATAACCCTTATAGAAATCCCCCAGGGTGCCCGATGACAGTCCCTCTATAGTACCACCTGGGCACGCATGTAACCCCGGAAAAATATCAGGTAGCCGGCTCGGGCAGAGCCCTCTTCCATTTGGCGTTGTGACTCGCAGATGGCCGGCTTGGCCAGGCCAAGGATGCAACCCGACCAGAACATCTTCAGCCCAACCCTGTCCACTGGGCACAGGGGTGTCCATACATGGTTGGATGCCACTAAGTAGATGGCGATGCCCATAATCGTTTGTGTGTTGCAAGGCCACCAGGGTCCCCTTCCATTCTTATCAAGGCGTGTGCGGACCTCTCCTTTCGAGACGGAATTTTTAGGAAGGCTCCGCTCCTCCAATCGGTGGTGGCCGGTGCCATCTTCTTCGCTGCCGTGTGCCGGGGCAGGAGGGCGAAGGCTACGGACACCAACGGGATCAACAAGCTCATCAGGAAGGCCGGCTCCACTCGTCACATTAATTTCATGTTTCATGTAGGGGAGGGGAGGGGGGATCACAGCGACAAAGGTGATGTTATTCCTCCAAAACAAAACTAAAATCGGAGGTACAGGAGCAGAATTGGGCTGTTTGGCCCATCAAGTCCACTCCGCCATTCAATCGCGACTGATCCATCTCTCCCTCCAAAGGCCGATCCAGGCCTTTCACTATTCTGTATGTTTCTGAGTCTCCGATGGGGCAGTTGGAGGGGGGCGGGGGGTGGGGTTAGGGGGTCTTGACGGTGGAGATGAAGGTGACGTTCTCTGCCTCGGTGGGCACCGGGGTCCCAGTGTCCTTGCGGTGGCGGTGCCGGTGGCGGCGGTGGCAACGGCAGGAGAACGCGGCGCCCACGGTCGCCACCAGCTGGGTCTTCTGGAAGGCCTCTGTGCTGAAGTAGTAGAGGACGGGGTCGAGGGCGGCGTTGGAGGAAGCCAAGAGCTGGGCGGCGTGATAGAGGTAGTGGGCGGTGCGAGGTGACCGTTGAACCAGGCCGCCGTAGAAGGGCAGTATGGCGTGGTAGGGCAGGAAGCAGAAGGTGAAGATCAGCAGGTTGGCCAGGATCATGTTCTGGGTTTTGCGTGCCTTCTGGAGGTGGGCTGCCGGCCTGCCGCTGCTCCTCACACTCCTCAGCGCCAGCAGGGAGCAGACCAGGAGCAGGGCGAAGGGCAGCCCGAAGCCGATGGAGAGGGTAAAGCACACAGTCAGGGGGCGGGTCACTGCATCGTGCTTGCTGCAACGTGAGTTGTTGTCCCTGTTGCTGCCCAGCTTCTTGATGAGGTAGGGTGGCAGGCTGGCACCAACCGACAGCAGCCAGACCAGGGCACTGACCCAGGGGGCGGCATGGTGAAGGCGACGGAGGGGCAGGCGCAAGGGCCACAAGGTGGCGATGCAGCGGTCCAGGCTGATGCAGGCCAGGAAGAAGATGCTGGTGTACATGTTGACCAGGAAGATGAGGGTGGTGACCTCACACACCAGCTGTGCCACATCCCCGCTCCCGTTAATGTACGCCAACCGGAAGGGCAGGAAGCCGACCAGCAGGAGGTCGGCCGTGGCCAGGTTCCTCATGTACACCGTGGTGCCCGAGCGCAGGCGGATGTGGTGGCAGAAGACCCACAGGGCGCCCACATTGAGGACCAGGCCCATGGCGATGATCACAACGTATAGCAGGGTGAAGGGCAGCCATGCCGGCTCCCACTCTCCCGCTGTCCCATTGCCCGGCGGCAGCTCCGTGGCGTTGCCCTCGGACAAATTCCTGAAACCAGAGAGGCAGCGGGTGAGGGATGGGCAAGCGGGAAAGGCTCATAGAAGCAGTTGTAGGCCATTCAGACCTTCGAGCCAGCACCACCGTTCAATATCACCATGGCTGATCATTCAAAATCAGTACCCCGTTCCTGCTTTCTCATAAGGTCATAAGTTCATTGGAATAGAATTAGGCCATTTGGCCCATCAAGTCGACCACCATTCAATCATAGCTGATCTATCTCTCCTTCCCAACCCTATTCTCCTGCCTTCTCCCCATAACAATAGACAATAGGTGCAAGAGTAGGCCATTCGGCCCTTTGAACCAATGTGATCATAGCTGATCATCCACAATCAGTATCCCATTCCTGCCTTCTCCCCATATCCCTTGACACCACTATCTTTAAGAGCTCTATCTAACTCTCTCTTGAAAGCATGCAGAGAACCGGCCACCACCGCCCTCTGAGGCATGCAGGTACAGCAGGCAGTGAAGAAAGCGAATGGCATGTTGGCCTTCATAACGAGAGGAGTTGAGTATGGGAGCAAAGAGGTCCTTCTGCAGTTGTACAGGGCCCTAGTAAGACCACACCTGGAGTATTGTGTGAGGTTTTGGTCTCCAAATTTGAGGAAGGACATTCTTGCTATTGAGGGAATGCAACGTAGGTTCACCAGGTTAATTCTCGGGATGGCGGGACTGTCATATGCTGAGAGAATGGAGCGGCTGGGCTTGCATACTCTGGAATTTAGAAGGATGAGAGGGGATCTTATTGAAACATATTAAGGGTTTGGACATGCTAGAGGCAGGAAACCTGTTCCCGTTGTTGGGGGAGTCCAGAATCAGGGGCTACAGTTTAAGAATAAGGGGTAATCCATTTAGAAAGGAGATGAGGAAACAGAGAGTTGTGAGTCGGTGGAATTCTCTGATTCAGAGGGCAGTGGAGGCCGGTTCTCTGGATACTTACAGAGAGAGCTCGATAGGGCTCTTGAAGATAGCAGAGTCAGGAGATATGGGGAGAAGGCAGGAACGGGATACTGATTGTGGATGATCAGCCATGATCACATTGAGTGGCAGTGCTGGCTTGAAGGGCCGAATGGCCTACTCCCACACCTTTTGTCTATTGTCTATAACCTCTGAAACAAAGAGGGAAGAGACAGAGACTTTAAGCCTTTGCCCTCTGTCACAGTGAGGAGGTGTTTGGTGAACTCACTGTGGTGGATATTAAATTTGTGTTTATTGTGTGTTCTGTCATTAAAAAAAAAATTATATGTATGACTGCAGGGGAACGAAATTTTGTTCAGACCGAAAGGTCTGAATGACAAATAAAGAATCTAATCTAATCTCTGATACCCGTACTAATCAAGAATCTCTCTATCTCTGACTTAAAAATATCCACAAGACTTGGCCTCCACAGCCTTCTGTGCCAAAGAATTCCACAGATTCACCGCGCTCTGGTTAAAGAAATGTCTCCTTGTCTCCTTCCTAAAAGAACATCCTTTAATTCTGAGGCCACGACCTCTAGTCCTAGACGTTCCCACTAGTGGAAACGTCCTTTCCACATCCACTCTATCCAAATCTTTAACAATTCTGTAACTCCTCAAACTGCAGAGCATCCTGGACAATACAGCTCACCCCCTCCGTGACACACTGGTCAACCTGAGGAGCACCTTCAGCAACAGACTGGCTCCACCAAGATGCAGCATAGAATGCCACAGGAGATCCTTCTTCCCTGTGGCTATCAAACTGTACAGCTCCTCCCCCTTCTGTCATGGGGTAGACTGAGACTGACTCCACTCCCCCTCCCTAATCTTTGCACATCCCCCCCAAGCCTTTCCACTCGTCACATTAATTTCATGTTTCATGTAGGGGAGGGGAGGGGCAGGGAGGGAGGGATCACGGTGACAAAGGTGACGTTATTTCTCCAAAACAAAACAAAACTAAAATCGGAGGTACAGGAGCAGAATTGGGCTGTTTGGCCCATAAAGTCCACTCCGCCATTTAATCGCAGCTGATCCATCTCTCCCTCCAAAGGCCGATCCAGGCCTTTCGCTATTCTGTATGTTCCCGAGTCTGCGATGGGGCAGGAGTAGGGGAGTGGGGGGTGGGGTTAGGGGGTCTTGACGGTGGAGATGAAGGTGACATTCTCTGCCTCGGTGGGCACCGGGGTCCCAGTGTCCTTGCGGTGGCGGTGCCGGCGGTGGCAACGGCAGGAGAACGCGGCGCCCACGGTCGGCACCAGCTGGCTCTTCTGGAAGGCCTCTGTGCTGAAGTAGTAGAGGACGGGGTCGAGGGCGGCATTGGAGGAAGCCAGGAGCTGGGCGGCGTGATAGAGGTAGCGGGCGGTGCGAGGTGACCTGTCATACAGGCTGCCGTAGAAGGGCAGTATGGCGTGGTAGGGCAGGAAGCAGAAGGTGAAGATCAGCAGGTTGGCCAGGATCATGTTCTGGGTTTTGCGTGCCTTCTGGAGGTGGGCTGCCAGCCTGCCGCTGCTCCTCACACTCCTCAGCGCCAGCAGAGAGCAGACCAGGAGCAGGGCGAAGGGCAACCCGAAGCCGATGGAGAGGGTGAAGGACACAGTCAGGGGGTGGGTCACCGCGTTGTGATCGATGCAACGGGATTTGCTGACCCTGTTGCTGCCCCGGTTCAAGATGAGGTAGGGTGGCAGGCTGGAACCAACCGACAGCAGCCAGACCACGGCACTGACCCAGGGGGCGGCATGGTGAAGGCGACGGAGGGGCAGGCGCAAGGGCCACAAGGTGGCGATGCAGCGGTCCAGGCTGATGCAGGCCAGGAAGAAGATGCTGGTGTACATGTTGACCAGGAAGATGAGGGTGGTGACCTCGCACACTAGCTGTGTCACGTTCCCGCTCCCGTTAATGTACGCCAACCGGAAGGGCAGGAAGCCGACCAGCAGGAGGTCGGCCGTGGCCAGGTTCCTCATGTACACCGTGGTGCCCGAGTGCAGGCGGATGTGGTGGCAGAAGACCCACAGGGCGCCCACATTGAGGACCAGGCCCATGGCGATGATCACAATGTATAGCAGGGTGAAAGGCAGCAATGCCGGCTCCCACCCTCCCGCTGTCCCATTGCCCGTGGCGTTGCCCTCGGACAAATTCCTGAAACCAGAGAGGCAGCGGGTGAGGGAAGGGCAAGCGGGAAATGCTCATAGAAACACAAAAACATAGAAACAGTAGTAGGCCATTCAGAGCCAACACCGCCGTTCAATATCACCATGGCTGATCAGCCAAAATCACTGCCCAGTTCCTGCCTTCTCCCCATATTCCTTGACACCGCTTTCTTTAAGAGCTCTATCTAACTCTCTCTTGAAAGCATCCAGAGAACCGGCCTCCACCGCCCTCTGAGGCATGCTGGTACAGCAGGCTGTGAAGAAAGTTGAGTGGAGAAGAAAGTTGAGTGAGTATGGGAGCAAAGAGGTCCTTCTGCAGTTGTACAGGGCCCTAGTGAGACCACACCTGGAGTATTGTGTGCGGTTTTGGTCTCCAAATCTGAGGAAGGCCATTCTTGCTATTGAGGGAATGCAGCGTAGTTTCAAATGCTTAATTCTCGGGATGGCGGAACTGTCTTATGCTGAGAGAATGGAGCGGCTGGGCTTTATTCTCTGGAATTTAGAAGGATGAGAGCAGATCTTATTGAAACATATTACGGGTTTGGACATGCTAGAGGCAGGAAACATGTTCCCGTTATTGGGGGAGGCCAGAGCCAGGGGCTACAGTTGAAGAATAAGGGGTAAGCCATTTAGAATGGAAATGAGGAAACACTTTTTCACACAGAGAGTTGTGAGTCTGTGGAATTCTCTGCCTCAGAGGGCAGTTCTCTGGATACTTTCAAGAGAGAGCTAGATAGGGCTCTTGAAGATAGCAGAGTGAGGAGATATGGGAAGAAGACAGGAACGGGGTACTGATTGTGGATGATCAGCCATGATCACATTGAATGGCTGTGCTGGCTTGAAGGGCCGAATGGCCTACTCCTGCACCTTTTGTCTATTGTCTATAACCTGTGACACCCATACTAATCTAGAATCTCTCTATCTCTTAAAGGACTTAAAAACACCCACAAGACTTGGCCTCCACAGCCTTCTGTGCCAAAGAATTCCACAGATTCACCACGCTCTGGTTAAATAAATTTCTCCTTGTCTCCTTCCTAAAAGAATGTCCTTTAATTCTGAGGCTACGACCTCTAGTCCTAGACGCTCCCACTAGTGGAAACGTCCTTTCCACATCCACTCTATAGTAATCTTTAACAATTCTTTATGTTTCTTCCCATATCTCTTGATTCCGTTTGCCCTAAGAGCTGTATCTAACTCTCTCTTGAAAACATCCAGCGAATTGGCCTCCACTGGCTTCAGCAGCAGAGAATTCCACAGATTCAAAACTCTCTGAGTGAAAAAGTGTTTCCTCATCTCAGTCATAGTTGGCCTTCCCCTTATTCTTAATCTGTGACAACTGGTTCTGGGCTCCCCCAACATGGGAAACATTTTTCATGCATCTAGCCTGTCCAATCCCTTAGGAATTGTCTATGTTTCTTTAAGATCCCCTCTCATCCTTCTAAATTTCAGTGTCCGGTCGGCAGGTGCCCTCCATGCCACCCTGGTATGCAGACTTACCAACCCTTGTCCAGTGCCCACACACCCCTGGTCAATATAATCCCACAGTCCTGGTATAACTAACTAGCAAAGATTACCACAAGAACACCTCTGTTATAACTATAGTCCTGCCACCTCCTGTCCATGCCCTGTGGCCTGGTCAATATAACCTCACTGAAATCTCATTGAAACTTACCGAATAGTGTAAGGCCTGGATAGAGTGGATGTGGAGAAGATGTTTCCACTAGTTGGAGAGTCTAGGACAAGAGGTCATCGCCTCAGAATAAAAGGACATACTTTTGGGAAGGAGATGAGGTGGAATTTCTTTAGTCTGAGGGTGGTGACTGTGGAATTCATTGCCACAGACGACTGTGAAGCCAAGTGGAGGTGTCAGAGGTTATGGGGAGAAGGTAGGAGAATAGGGTTAGGAGGGAGAGATAGGTCAGCCATTATTGAATGGCGGAGTGGACTTGATGGGCCGAATGGCCTCATTCTATTCCAATCACATGATATTATGATCATACCACCTTGGTAAATCTGCAGTCCTGGCACAGAAGATCACTCCCTACCCTTTGCCCACATATCCCTGGTCAATATAATCCTACTGTCCTGGTATAACTACCGAGCAAACACTACCACCCTCTGCCCTTTGCCCATAGTGCCCTAGCCCCACACAACCACACCACACTGATATAACTACAGTCCTGGCACAGATTTACCACCCACTGCCCTGTGCCCACACACCCCTGGCCATGATAACCGCATCAGCCTGGTGTAAACACAGTCCCACCACCTCTAACCCTGGGCCCTGCTCGATATAGCCACACCAGCCTAGTATAACTACAGTCGTGGCACACTCTGTCACCCTCTGCCGTGTGCCCACACAACCTAAGCTAATATAGCTGCACATCCTGGGTTTGTGCACACGCCACTGGTCTGTATACACATACACCTCTCTGGTCTGTATCACACAAACACACTGCCATGGCCTGTATACACACACACACCACTGCTCTGTATACACACCCACCGCCCTGGACTGCATATACAGACACATATACCTCTATGGTCTGTGTAAGTACACACACACACACAGCCATGGTCTGCATATTTACACACACACACACACACACACCACTGGTCTATATACTGTATACGCACACACACCACTGGTCTATATATATACGCACACACACACCACTGGTCTATATACTGTACACGCACACCACTGGTCTATATACTGTACACACACACCACTGGTCTATATATACGCACACACACATCACTGGTCTATATACTGTATACACACACACACACCACTGGTCTATATACTGTGCACACACCACTGGTCTATATATACGCACACACACATCACTGGTCTATATATACGCACACACACATCACTGGTCTATATATACGCACACACATACACCACTGGTCTATATACTGTATACGCACACACACACCACTGGTCTATATACTGTATACGCACACACACACCACTGGTCTATATATATGCACACACACACCACTGGTCTATATACTGTACACACACACACACACCACTGGTCTATATACTGTACACACACACACACCACTGGTCTATATACTGTATATACACACACACACCACTGGTCTATATATACGCACACACACACCACTGGTCTATATACTGTACACCCACACCACTGGTCTATATACTGTACACACACACACACCACTGGTCTATATACTGTATACACACACACCACTGGTCTGTCCACACACCCAGCTATAGGCCTTTATAGGTCATTATAATTACATTTTGTCGTCCTGTATACTCACATTGCTACGTGCTGGGGAAGAGGGAGCTCTAGCCTGTAATGCTGGGGGTCTGGTGCACAGGTAATGCCACACCACGGATGGCACAGGCCTCTCTCACCCTTCGTGGCGTCGCTCAATCTTCACCCAAAAGCTGCAGGTGCAAAGGGTTAAACCAGAGAGAATATTGGCCAAATAAGTATATCACAAAATGGTGGATCACTGCATTAGCAAAGCCTGCTTGTCCGCTTTACTGTGTAAAGCTACAAAGCCGTGAGTATTATGGCTCCAGGGGGTCTGGGCCCTGGGAGGAAGTTGAGTACAGGGTGATGTCCAGATGTCCCCTCCATTGTTAATATGTGTGAAGGTTTTGCAGAAAGAGCTGAGCTGGGTTGCAAATGCATGATCAGGATTGGTTCTACAATGGGGTGTTGTAAAGTATTGATAATTATGTGGCAGAGTATTTGCATTATTAACTTGTGATTGGTTAAAGTATGGAGCCTTGCTCAACGTGTTTATATTACCTGGAAAAATGTTTCTTTACTTTGGCGAACTGTCTTCCAAGTAGAACCTTCTGTGGAAACAATGTAATGGGGCACTTTGTGATTCGGTTAAGGAACAGTCAATAAATATATAATATTATCTTTATTTATGATTGGTTTGTAGGGGTTGCCCCCCCCCCCCATGTATGTTCGAGTCACGGGTCCAATACGGTATAAAAGAGGATCAGAGTCGATCTTCTCGAGGTGCACTTGAGACTGTGTCTGGAGGTGTCTATTTGCACGAGGCTGAAGGGCTTGGACGAGTGGAGATAAGGATCGGACCCGCGGCGTTGGTTAGGTTTCGTATAGTAGGTATGTTACAAAACTTACCTTGAGCAGCGCTGCAGTTCTGCCGCTCCCCGTGTGTGCGACTTTGGCGCCTTTCAGAAGGGGGCGGGCTTAAAGTGACATTTTTCTTCAGACTCGGCAAATCGATCAATGTCGGGCGATTTCGTTGCGGAAGAAAAATCGCTCCGACATTTCATTAATGAAGGTATTTTTAAATTACGCTAGATTTATTATCTAGAGTAATTTAAAACCACCTTCAAAAGCCGTGAGTGCCGATAACGGGAAGGATTTTGCATAGGGGAGAAAAAAAGGTACACAGTTTATTTTTATATTAAAAGTTGGTTTTTATGGAGGCTTTAATAATATTTTCATGTTGCAAAATGGGGTCCAAAAAAATGCATGAACCGGCTGTATTTTTCATACCGACTTCACAGCAAACCAAAACGTTCAAATCCACCGCATTCCACTAAAACCCACTCGCTAGTTGATTTAAATGGCCATTAATTTACAGGCATTAAACACTAAATTCCTTCCATTTGGCCCAGAAATTCATGAAAATGAGATTTAAAAATTATGTTATATTGTGGATTATTGTGTGAATGTTATTTGGACACTTAGGCAATTTAAAAAAAGTTTATCTTTTCTTAAGAAATGGATAGATGTTTAGATCTACTCATTGAATTTTGTAATTAGCTACAATTAGATAACTAACTAATTATATGCTTTAATTCCAGGTCATCCAAGTAAGATTGTTTCATATTGGTTTCAGAATGCTTCAATCTACAATAACTGGAAATTTCATTGAGTTCTCTTAATTTTTAAGAAAGTTATGGGCTTTTAACGGTTCGAGATCACAGCTTTTGAGTTAAGTCAATTGAAAGGCAATGGGGAACAAGATGCTAATTTCTGAGTATGAAAATGGTCATAACTTTCTTAATACTGAAGATATGAAAGTGAATTAGGTGTCAAATGAAACTTATTTTTATGCTTTATCTGACGGGATAAATTGCAGACTTGATTTTTAACATCTCAAAATTTTGTAACATTGCTACGTATAGGAAGTTCGTTTGTGAGTGAGAAGAGACAGTTAAGGGCATTTCCCACTTAGACCCCATTTGCACGACAGTCTAAAATAGGTTGGCGCATCGTGACGCTTGGTTAGGTGTGGTGACACATGCAATGACGAGCGGTAACACGCGGTGGAATCTTCAAATTCCTGGGGCCACATTTGGGTGTCTCATCAGCCCTGTCACACGCTGACATATAGAATATAGAATAGTTTCTTTATTGTCATTGTAATATGAACCATGTACAACAAAATTTAAAAATGTCAACCAGTCAGTGCAACATTCAAACCATAAAAGCTAACGATACATACAAGGTAAAATATTAAAAAAAAGATAAACAACTAAAATAAATATAAAATATGAAAATAGCACGCATAAACACCCAACCCTACATCCTTCTGTCGATTTCACAGTGTACCAACCACAGCCCCTTAGTCCCCGCGTTCCTTGGCGGCTACATTTAGTGCCTTTATAGCAGTGGGGTAAAAACTGTTTTTAAGTCTGTTTGTCCTTGTCCTTGTAGATCTGTACCGTCTGCCTGGCGGCAACAGTTCAAACAGGGAGTGTCCGGGGTGGGAAATGTCCTTTATAATATTCTGGGATTTTCTGATGCAGCGGGAACTGTGTAAGTCTTCCAAGGTAAGGAGAGGGCAGCCGACAATCCTCTGGGCGTTGTCAATGGCCCTCTGGAGCGATTTCCTCTGAGCTGCTGTGCAGCTGGTATACAACACGCATACACAGTATGTTAGGATGCTCTCAATGGAGCACTGATAAAAGGGCAGCAGCAGTCTCTGTGTGATGTTATTCTTCCTGAGCACCCTCAGGAAGTGCAGTCTCTGCTGGACCTTTTTCAGCAGTGCAGAGGTGTTCATGCTCCACGTCAGGTCCTCCTCAATATGGATTCCCAGGAAGCGGAAATCCGCCACCCTCTCCACACAGGACAGCTGTGACAGCTAGATATGCTGTCCTGTGGGTGACGCCCGGTTAGGGTTAGGGTTGGGGTTAAGTACCACAGATGGGCGGTAAAATATTCTTCCTTCAATGCATGGATTTTAATCATTAATATATTAAAATGAATACAATCAAATCAATAGTGCAAATGAAAAGGTGTCTGAGTTGTTCAGTTTTATTTATAGATGTCTTGGGTCCGCTTCTAGATCCCATCACCGTCTCTTTTCACAAGGATGGATTCAGTGAGTGTAGACTGATCTCCTCTCTCCCCGCTTCCCCCCCCCCCATCGCTCCTTCTTCACTCCCCCCTATACTTCTCCCCTCCCCTCTCCCCCCTCTTCCTTCCTTCTTCCCGCTCCACTACCCCCACCCTCCCCTCACATCCCCTTCCACCCCTCTCCCTCCCTTCTCCCATTCTCCACCCCCATCCCACTTTCCTTGACGCCCCCCCATTTGTGGACCCAGCCTGCGACCAGCGAACCCCCGCACACTATCCTACACACGCTACGGACAATTTATACAAACCTGTGCACCTTTGGAGTGCGGGAGGAAACCCGAACCCTAGCCCTAACCCAAACCCTAACCCTAACCCTAACCCTAGCCCTAGCCCTAACCCGAACCCTAACCCTAACCCTAACCCTAACCCAAACCCTAGCCCTAGCCCTAGCCCTAACCCTAACCCTAACCCTAACCCTAACCCAAACCCTAGCCCTAACCCTAACCCTAGCTTCTGCCTGCTCCTCATGGCAACTAAACTGTTTGCCACGAGTTGTTAGGGGGATCTAGCTGTCACAGGCTGGGTCCACAAATGGGGGGTGTCCCCCTCACCTCATCCCTTCTCCCATTCTGCAACACTCCCCCCCCCCCCCCCCCCACACTTTCCCCAACCCCCCCCCCCCCCATTTGTGGACCCAGCCTGTGACAGCTAGATGCCACTAATAGTACTGCACAAAGGCCACACGATCTGTTTTTGTAACATTGAATATGGGACAAATGCTGACTTTGGGAACCCCCGCCCCCTCCCCTTGCTTCAAAATGGGTGGTGGGCATTTAGACTGAGTGGCCGGCACAGGTGGGTGGCACTGGTACATTGACAACATGGCCTGGACCCAGTTGAAGAGCCCGCTGCCTCTGGAGGTTTGGAGAGACCATTGGAAGAGAGATCTGCTTGTGGGACAACACGTGGCCAACAGTTTAGTTAACACGAGGAGCAGGCAGAACATTGGGGGTTCGAGTCCAAACCCTGGGGCCCCTGTGTCACATTTAGGTCACATTAGCCCCTGTATCTCATTAGAGATACAGTGCCCTTCGGCCCACCGAGACCGCACCTACCAGCGAACCCCTGCACACTATTCCACCCATGCTAGGGACAATTTATACTTATACCAAGCCTATTAACCTAGAGTTAGAGTTACAGTTAGGGTTTGGGTTTCCTCCTGCACTCCAAAGGCACACACGTTTGTATAAATTGTCCCAATCATGTGTGGGATAGTGTGCGGGGGGGTCGCTGGTCGCAGGCTGGGTCTACAAATGGGGAGGCGTCAGGGAAAGTGGGGGTGGGGGGGGAGGAATGGGAGAAGGGGAGAAGGTGATGTGAGGGGAGGGGGTAGTGGTAAGTGGGAGAAGAGTGGAGTGGGGAGAAGGGAGGAAGAGGGGGGAAGGGAAGAAGGGGGGGGAGAGGGAAGAGGGGAGGGAAGAAGGGTAGGGGGGGAGTGGAGAAGGAGGGGTGCGGGCGGGAGGGGGGAAGGGCGGAGAGGGGAGTTCAGTGTACACTCACTGAATCCATCCCTGGTGATCGGATCAGGAAGCGGACCAATACATCCATAAATAAAACGGCACGACTCAGACATCTTTTCATTTGCACAATTGATTTTATTGTATTAAATTTAATATAATAATGTTTAAAATCCATACATAGCAGGGTGAAAGGCAGCAATGCCGGCTCCCACTGTGGTGGATGTTTATGTCAATGTATTTGGTGTGGCCTATTGCTTTTTATTGGCATGACTGTATGGCAAATCAAATTCCTCATATGTTGCAAAACATACTTGGCCAATAAAATATGATTAAGATTATGATTATGATTGATATCCAGCAAGAGCCAAAATAAAGAAATCTGATGGGCAAGTTTTTTTCCACACAGAGGGTGGAGATTATCTAGCGAGCAGGTAGAGGTACAGCATGGAAAGAGGCCCTTCGGCCCACCGAGTACGCGCCGACCATCGATCACCCAGGGACTCCCAATACACCACCCAATCGATCACAAATGGATACATCCTAGTCATAAGTTATAGGAGCAGAATTCGGCCAGAATGCCGCCTGGATTAGAGAGCATCAACTACAGGGAGAGGTTGGACAGGCTTGAATTGTTCTCTCTGGAATGCCAGAGGTTGAGGGGAGACCTGATAGAAGGTGAGACCTAGATAGGATAGACAGTTATGGAAACATAGAAACAGAAAATGGTGCAGGAGTAGGCCATTCGGCCCTTTGAGCCAGCACCGCCATTCAATATGATCATGGCTGATCATCCTAAATCAGTACCCTGTTCCTGCTTTCACCCTATATCCCTTGATTCCATTAGCCCAAAGGGCTATATCTAACTCTTCTCTTGAAAACATTGTGAATTGGTCTCCACTGACTTCTGTGGCAGGGAATTCCACAGTTTTTCCTCATCTCAGTCCTAAATGGCCAACCCCAACCTCGTAAACTGTGAACCCGGGTTCTGGACTCCCCCAACATTGGGAACATTTTTCCTGCATCTAGCCTGTCCAATCCCTTAAGAATTTTATATGTTGCCATAAGATTCCTCTCATCCTAAATTCCAGCGAATGTAGCCCTGTCGAGCCATTTGTTCATCACATGTCAGCCCCGCCATCCTGGTAATTAACCTGGTGAACATACGCTGCACTTCCTCAATAGCAAGAAAGTCCTTCCTCAAATTTGGAGACCAAAACTGCTCACAATACTCCAGGTGTGGTCTCATCGGGGCCCTGTACAACTGATCCTTTTTTCCCAGATACAAGTGACAATAAATCAGCATCACTCCCCCTGAATTGTCCAAAGTTGCCCCAAAACCTCCTCACCTCACCCGGTCCAAGATATTCCCGCCATTATTTCTCCCCCCCTCACCACTCTCCCAACTCCAAACTAACCTGTAATGAAGAATGGTTCGACTGGGCTTATATTGACTGGAATTTAGAAGGATGAGACCCACACAACTAGCACTATCCTACACATGCTAGGGACAATTTACAATGTTTTACCAAAGCCTACAAACCTACTCGTCTTTGGAGTGTGTGAGTAAACTGGAGCATCTGGTGGAAACCTGCGCAGGTCACGGGAGAACGTACAAACTATGTAAAGACAGCACCCGTAGTCAGGATCGAACCGAGGTTTCTGGCGCTGCGAGGCAGCAACTCTACTGCTGCACCACCATGCTGCCCTTTTATTATGGAAACAGGCCTCCATCAGTCCATCATTAGCCTTAGTTCCATGTTTTGCACTTTCCCTTCCACTCTCTACACACTAAGGCCTATTTTTACAGAGGGCCAATTAAACAAGAAACCCACACATCTTTGGGACTTTTAGTTTTGGGTTTTAGAGATTTTCCAAAAGCCATTTTGACCACAATATCTACCCATGGCACCACCTTCAAGGAACTATGTGCCTGCACTCCAAGATCCCTCTGCTCTACAACACTCCCCATAGCCCGACCATTCACTGTGTAGGTCCTGCCCTTGTTAGTCTTTTCAAAATGCAACACCTGACATTTCTCTGTATTGCAGTTGAGACATGTTCCTACACCTACAGTATGTATCACCAACACTTTGTTCTGGATGAACCCTATTGAAGCTGTGGCCAAGAAAGCCCACATCAACATCTCTACCTCTTCAGAAGCTAAGAAAAGTCATCAATGGAGGCCTCATTGGAGACCCTCGGAATATCTTTAATCGGACGTTACTTGATTTTACCTTGCACTGAAAGTTATTCCCTTTATCCTGCATCTATCTGCACACTGTGGACGGCTCGATTATAGTCATGTATTGTCGTTCCGCTGACTGGATAGCCTGCAACCGAGAGGTGGCACAGCGGTTGAGTCGCTGCCTTACAGCGCCAGAGACCCGGGTTCAATCCTGACCACGGGTGCTGTCTGTACGGAGTTTGTACGTTCTCCCTGTGACCGCGTGTTTGTAGGTAAATAGGCCTTGGTAAAATTGTAAATTGTCGCTAGTGCGTGTAGGACAGTGTTAGTATACGGGGATCGCTGGTCGGTGCGGACTCGGTGGGCCAAAGGCCTCTTTCCACACTGTATCTCTAAACTAAACTAATGCATCCTATCCAGATACATCAGTCTTGTTTGGCAATTGGTTTACCCAAGGCACTGTAGAGAGTTGTATATCATAAGGTCATAAGTGATAGATCAAGTCTGCTCTGCCATTCAATCATGGCTGATCTATCTCTCTCCTAACCCCATTCTCCTTCCTTCTCCCCATAGCCCCTGACACCTCTACATGTGGATGTAGTCTAGTCCGTCACACAGACCAGACTCCCCACCATCGACTCCTTCTGCACTTCAGGCTGCCGCGGAAAGCAGCCAACATCATCAAAGACATAGAAACATAGAAACATAGAAAAATAGGTGCAGGAGTAGGCCATTCGGCCCTTCGAGCCTGCACCGCCATTCAATGTGATCATGGCTGATCATCCAACTCAGTATCCCATACCTGCCTTCTCTCCATACCCCCTGATCCCTTTGGCCACAAGTGCCACATCTAACGCCCTCTTAAATATAGCCAATGAACTGGCCTCAACTACCTTCCGTGGCAGAGAATTCCAGAGACTCACCACTCTCTGTGTAAAGAATGTTTTCCTCATCTCGGTCCTAAAGGAATTCCCCCTTATCCTTAGACTGTGACCCCTTGTTCTGGACTCCCCCAACATCGGGAACAATCTTCGAGCATCTAGCTTGTCCAACCCCTTAAGAATTTTGTAAGTTTCTATAAGATCCCCCCTCAATCTTCTAAATTCCAGCGAGTACAAGCCGAGTCTATCCAATCTTTCCTCATATGAAAGTCCTGACATCCCAGGAATCAGTCTGGTTCCACTCACACCCCGGACATTCCCTCTTCTCCCCTCTCCTGTCGGGCAGAAGTTACAAGAAGGCTGAATGCACGCAACATCAGAATCAGGAACAGCTTCTTAACCTCTGTTATCTGACTGCTGAACGGCCCTTTCATCAGCAAAGGATGAATTCCTGATCTCCGAATCTACCGTACTCAGCACAGCACGGACACAGGCCCTTCAGCTCAACTCATCCAAGCCAGTCAAGATGCCCCATCTACAAGATGCTCACCCTCTCTCTTTCTCCTTCGCTGGCCCTCCCTCCCTCCTTCTCTCTATCTTTCCCCTCTTTCATGCATACTCCCTCTCCCTCTCTCTCTCTTTCTCCCTTTCACGCGCTCTCATTCTCTCCACCTCTCCCCCTTCTCTCTCCACCTCTCTCACTTTCTCCCTCTCTCCTCTCCCCCTTCTCTCTCGCTCTCTCTTTCCCCCCCATCTCCCTTCCCCCTCTCCCTCCTCCTCCCTCCCTTTCCCTCTCCAATCTTTGGAACTGGTCCCATATGCCCACATACCCCTCTAAACGTTTGCTATCCATGTACCTATCCAAATGTCTTTTAAATGCTGTTAGAATCCCTGTCTCAACCACCTTCTCTGGCAACTCGTTTCATACACCCACCCTCATCTGAGGAACCCTTAACTTTTAAAACCTGCACTTCCAATGTCGCTGTAACTCCATGCACACACTCTCTCTCTCTCTCTCAATATATATATATACATTATATCTTTCTCTCTTTCTTTTCACTCTCTCTCTCTCTCTCTCTCTTCCTCTCTGTCTCCATTTTCTGTCTCTCTTTCGCTTCTTCCCCTCCCTCTCTCTTCTTTCCTCTCTATCTTTCTCTTTTCGAGTCTTTCTCTGCCCTCCCCTCCCTCTTTCCCTCTCTCTCCCCTTTCACAGCACCATAGAGGTGTAGAGCACGGACGCAGGCCCTTCGGCCCACCCCGTCGGCTGCTCGTTCTAGACATGAACTAACCTCCGGGGTGTGAGATGATAGCGCGGTGCTTGTAATGTCTCCCCTCTCGCCTTCAGGCTGTGCCCTCGCTTTCTGCTCTCTCGGTCTCTCGCCCACGCCTCGGTCCGTCCGTACTGCCCGGTGTCCCACTTGTCCGCCAGACGCGCTTTTTGCCCGCGTTAAGGAGGACCGCCGTTCTTCAGTCGAAACTGCATTTTATTTCCCCGTTCCCCCCCTCCCCTCCCTTTCGCTTTGTGCAAGAGCGGCGGATTGAAAACAGGATGCCTAAACGAGTTACTAGACGCCGGCTATCTCTCCTCCCACTCGCAAAGACGCAGCCGCGATGGGGAGAGAATGAGGGAGAGACGGAGGGAGAGAGGGAGGGAGGGGTGGGGATGGACAAGGAAGAGAGGGAGGGTGGGGAGCGAGAGCACGAGGGAGGGAAAGAGGGGGAGAGGGAGAGAAGGAGAGACGAGGAATAGACAGGGAGGCATGGGGAGACAAGGATAGGGAGGGTGGGGTGGGGCAGATGGGGAGGGAGAGGGGGAAGGAGGGAGGGAGATGGGGGTGAGGGAGGAAAGGATGGAGAGAGGGAGGTGTGGGGAGGAAGGGGAAGGATAGGGAGAAAGAGAGGCAGTACCCTTAGACAGGATCGAACTCGGGTCTCTGATGGTGTAAGGCAGCAAATCTACCGCTGTGCCACTGTCAAAAAGATAATAAAGAAGAAAAAAAGTCAATTGTGTACACAAACTCACATTCACACGCGCACACACACATATATATACTTTCTATGTGTGTGTGTGCATGTATACACACTGAACTTTTATATATATATATGTATATATCAATGGACACAATGAGCTTTGGATGACCTGCGAAGGAATGGGTAGACTGGGCTTGTATTCGCTGGAATTTAGTCAAGTCAATTTTATTTCTATAGCACATTTAAAAAACAACTCTCCTTGACCAAAGTGCTTTACATTGGTGGAGGTACTAACGTTATACAACAGTGGTTCACAGATTAAGTACATACATAAATACATACATATAGCCCTCCCTCAGAGGACGTCAAGAAAGGCTTGAGAGTAGAGGTGAGAGTAGAGTTTTAAGTCTTGACTTAAAAGAGTCGATGGAGGGAGCAGTCCTGATGGGAAGAGGGATGCTGTTCCACAGTCTAGGAGCTGCAACCACAAAGGCGCGGTCGGTCGCCCCTGAGCTTATGCCTAGACCGCGGGATGTTCAGTAACCCCAAGTTGGCCGATCTGAGGGACCTGGAGGTGGTGTGGTGGGTAAGCAGACATTTGATGTAGGTGTGGGCAAGCCCGTTAAGGGCTTTGTAAACATAAAGAAGGATGTCGAAATTTATTCGGAACCACACAGGGAGCCAATGGAGAGAGGGATTTAGAAGGTTAAGAGGGGGGAGTACAGAACCAGGGGTCACAGTTTCAGAATAAGGTGTAGGCCATTTAGGACTGAGATGAGGAAAAATGTTTTCACGCAGAGAGTTGTGAATCTGTGGAATTCTCTGCCACAGAAGGCAGTGGAGGCCAATTCATTGGATGTTTTCAAGAGAGAGTTAGATTTAGCTCATAGGGCTAAAGGAATCAAGGGATATGGGGAAAAAGCAGGAACGGGGTACTGATTTTACATGATCTGCCATGATCATATTAAATGGCGGTGCTGGCTCGAAGGGCTGAATGGCCTACTCCTGCACCTATTTTTCTATGTTTCTATGTTCTATGTTTGGACTGTACTCATCTGTGCTCTATGTTAAAAGTCTTCTCAATCAAAGAGTTCAGTTTAGTTTATTGTCACGTGCATCGAGGTACAGTGAAAAGCTTTTGTGTTAAAGAAGGAACTGCAGATGCTGGAGAATCGAAGGTTACACAAAAGCTGGAGAAACTCAGCGGGTGCAGCAGCATCTAAGGAGCGAAGGAGATAGGCGACGTTTCGGGTCGAGACCCTTCTTTTGTTGCATGCTAACCATACAGCGGAAAGACAATACATGATTACAATCGAGCCATGCACAATGTACAGGTACAGGATAAAGGGAATCACATGAACACCATTTAGTGCAAGGTACAGCCAGTAAAGTTTGATCAAAGTTAGTTTTGTTGTAGGAAGGAATTGGTTTAAACCGAAGATGGACACAAAATGTAGGAGTAATTCAGTGTGACAGGTAGCATCTCTGCAGAGGCGGAACGGGTGACGTTTCGGGTCAAGTCCCTACTTCAGAGTGAGAGTCAGGGGAAATGGACATGAGGGATATAGACGATGATGTAGAGAGATATATAACAATGAATGAAATATAGCCAAGAGTGAAGGGAGTTTTAGTATCATGTGTCCCAGATAGGACAATGAAATTCTTGCTTGCTGCAGCACAACAGAATATTGTAAGCATAATACAGAATAGTTCAGTATGTCTATTTTGCTTAGAGCATATATATATATATACATAAATAAACAAGTGCAATAGGCTGTTATAGTTCAGAGTTTATGCAAGAAAGTAACGATGATAAAGGAAACATGCTGATGTTAGCTGTTTGGGTGAAAACGAGAAGTGGGTGTGACTTGGGTGGGGGAGGGATGGGGAGAGAGAGGGATGCAGGGGTTACTTCAAGTTAGATATTTCTTTGTCATACCACTGGGCTGTAAGCTGCCCAAGAAAAATATGAGATCCTGTCCCTCCAATTTGTGATTAGTCTCACTCTGACAATGGAGGAGACCTAGGACAGAAAGGTCTGTTTGGGAATGGGAAGGGGAATTAAAGTGTCCAGCAAACCGGGAGATCAGGTAGGTCCAGGCAGGCTGAGCGAAGGTGTTCAGCGAAACGATCGCACAGCCTATGTTTGGTCTCGCCGATGTATAGGAGTCCACATCTTGAACAACGGATAGAGTAGATGAGGTTGGAGGAGGTGCAAGTGAACCTCTGCCTCACCTGAAAGGACAGTCGGGGTCCATGGACAGAGTCAAGGGAGGAGGTACAGGGACAGGTGTTGCACCTCCTGCGGTTGCAGGGGAAAGTACCAAAGGGAGGAGGTGGCTTGGGTGGGAGAGGATGAGTTAACTAGGGAGTTGCAGAAGCAATGGTCTTTGCAGAGGCCGGAAAATAAATAATCCAGCTTCTTGTGTCTATTTCAGCTTTGTAGGTTGATTGGCTTGGTAAATTGTTCCCAGTGTATAGGATTGTGCTAGTGTACGGGGATAGCTGGTCGGCACGGACTCGGTGGGGTAAAAGTCCTTCTTCAGTCCTGCATCTCTAGTTCTGTTTAGTATGGAGCTGAAGTGCGGAAGCAGGCCCTTCGGCCCATTGAGTCCACACCGACCAGCACCGACCGTGACCGACCTATGAGCTAAATCTAACTCTCTCTTGAAAACATCCAATGAATTGGCCTCCACTGCCTTCTGTGGCAGAGAATTCCACAGATTCACAACTCTCTGGGTGAAAAAGTTTTTCCTCATCTCAGTCCTAAATGTCCTACCCCTTATTCTTAAACTGTGACCCCTGGTTCTGGACTAACCCCTCTTATCCTTTTAAATCCCTCGCTCCACTGGCTCCCTGTGTGGTTCCAAATAAATTTCAAGATCCTTCTTTATGTTTACAAAGCCCTTAACGGGCTTGCCCCCACCTACATCAATGTCTGCTTAACACTAAGCTACACACACTAGGGACAATTTTACATTTATAGTATCTCATGCCAATTAACCTTCAAACCTGTACTTCTTTGGAGTGTGGGAGGAAACAGAATATCTCGGAGAAAACTCACGCAGGTCTCAGGAAAAACTCCGTACAGACAACACCCGCAGTCGGGTTGGAACCCGATCTCTGACGCTGTAAGGGCTGTAAGGCAGCAGCTCTACTGCTGTGCTACAGTGCCACCTCTAAACTAAGCTGAACTGAGTATTGACACAGAGGGATCTTGAGGTCCAAGTCCATCATGTAATGGGAGGGTCTGATGCAGAATTCATGCAGAAGTGGTCTGACGAAACAGATGAGATCTTCGCCACTGCTTTGAGTCAGTGGACTGGTGTGTATTCAAGGATTCTGTGGGTCACCCAGATGAATAGGCCACTCTATCACATATGTAGAGTTCTGTGTACCAAAAGAAGACAACACCTGTGTTTGCCTCTACACCAATGTTACTGTTTGCGGGCCTCATTGTCACCTTCCCTTCAGCCTTCTTTCTTGCCTAAAGTTGTAGGACAATTTGTTCGATTTAATCTTACTTGATTGTGCACGCCAAGTTGATTGCATTCGTTGAAACAGGGCAGACCACATGAAGGTTGCAATCTCCCACCCCTCCCTTCAGCCAACAATGAACCACTTCCTTGAGTACTGCTTTGATCTGTCCTTTTCACACATTACACGCTCTTTCTATCCTTCCATATCTCTAGATTCTCTCTCCCCTGACTCTAAGTCTGAAAAAGTGTCTCGACCCAAAACGTCACCTAGTCCTGTTTCTCCGGAGATGCTGCCAGACCTGCTGAGTTACTCCAGCATTTTGTGTCTATTGCAGGTTTGTAGGTTAAATTGCTCGATATAAATGTAAATTGTCCCTACTGTTTAGGATAGCGTAGGTGTCAGGTATCGCTGGTCGGCGCGGACTCGGTGGGCCAAAGGGCATGTTTCCCATTGGACTTCAATGCTGAGAACTATATTCTGCACTCTGTATCTTCCCCTTTGCTCCACCTGTTGTATTTGAGTTTGACTTGATTGTATGTAAGTATAGTATTATCTGATCTGTTTGGATAGCATGCAGAACAGGACAGCACATAGAAACATAGAAAGAGACATATTAGGTGCAGGAGTAGGCCATTCGGCCTTTCGAGTCTGCACCGCCATTCAATATGGTCATGGCTGATCATCCAACTCAGTATCCCGTACCTGCCTTCTCTCCATACCCTCTGATCCCCTTAGTCACAAGGGCCACATCTAACTCCCTCTTAAATATAGCCAATGAACTGGCCTCAACTACCCTCTGTGGCAGAGAGTTCCAGAGACCCACCACTCTGTGTGTGAAAAAAGTCCTCCTCATCTCGGTCCTAAAGGATTTCCCCCTTATCCTTAAGCTGTGACCCCTTGTCCTGGTCCTCCCCAACATCGGGAACAATCTTCCTGCATCTAGCCTGTCCAACCCCTTAAGAATTTTGTAAGTTTCTATAAGATCCCCTCTCAATCTCCTAAATTCTAGAGAGTATAAACCGAGTCTATGCAGTCTTTGTTCATAAGACAGTCTTGACATCCCAGGAATCAGTCTGGTGAACCTTCTCTGCACTCCCTCTATGGCAATAATGTCCTTCCTTCCACAGTGGCACAGTGGGAGAGTTGCAGTCTTACAGCGCCAGAGACCCGGGTTCGATCCTGTCTACGGGTGCTGTCTGTCCGGGGTTTGTGCGTTCTCCATGTGACCTCTTGGGTTTTCTCCGGGTGATCCAGCTCCATCCCGCATTTGTAGGCTAATTGGCTTGGTAAAATTCTAAATTGTCCCTAGTGTGTGTGTAGCATAGTCAAGTGTTATGGGCCTGTCCCACTGAGGCGATTTTTTGGGCGACTACAGGTGACTGCCGCAAAATGTTCAACTTGTTGAAAGATTTTGGGCGACAGTGGCGATAATGTTTGCTGTCGTAGGTTTCCGCCAGGTGTCGCAGGTGAATTCCATTAACACTAGTCCCGGGCAGTCGCCTAAGAAGTCGCCCAAGTGGGACAGGCCCTTTAGTGTGCGAGTATCGCTGGTCGGCATGGACTCCGTGGGCCGAAGGGCCTGTTTCCCCGCTGTAGCTCCGAACTAAACTAAACGAAGCTTTTCACTGTACCTCGGTACATATGACAATAATAAACTTGAAACTAAAGCTAAACCGTGAAAGTGCCCTCACTTATAGATAAAAAGACGTGCAGTAAAGAAGGCGTAAGGTATGTTTGCCTTTATCGGTCAGGGCATTGCGTACAAGAGTCAGGAAGTCATGATGCAACTCTATAAGACCTTGGTTTGGCTGCATTCGGAGTATTGCGTGCAGTTCGCCATAAGAGGAAGGATGTGGAGGGTTTGGAAGGGGTGCAGAGGAAGTTTACCAGAACGATGCTTGGATTAGAGAGCTTTAGATACAAGTAGAGATTACACACATCTGGAGTGTTTTCTCCAGAACACTGGAGATGCAGGGGAGACCTGACAGAAGTATATATAATTATGAGAGGCATAAGGGCAGCATGATGGCGCAGAGGTAGCATTGCTGCCTTACTGCACCAGAGACCTGGGTTCGATCCTGACCACAGGTGCTCTCTGTACGGAGTTTGTGCATTGTCCCCGTGACCTGCGTGGGTTTTCACTTGTTGTGGTTTAGTATTCCTAAACGACAGTATTCAGTATTCTATAACGACAGAAGCTGACTCCTTTACAGTAATTGACCTATGTGCAGTCTTTTACCCCATAATCCCTGCATAAAGACCGATAGCCTGTTGTTCCGAGGCTTTGCCAGCAGTGGTGGAATAACATGCCAGCCTGCTAAAGTACTGTAACAGCAAAGGGCTACATTTATCGAATGTTAAGCAGTGAAACTAGCTGCTGTAAGGTAAACAAGCTACTTTATCTGATTAGGGTTTTGGAATTATGGCATAACCCTTTACGAGCTCAAGGACAGATTCAAAACCACATTACAATCAGGCACAAAGCGCTTCTAGTTCATGGTATCTTGTAACATTGAATTTATTGATGTTAATCTCTTAAAGAAGCTAAACACTGATCTGCAGATCCCACAGTCATGGATAAATGGCATGAATCAATTAAAAGGGACATTTGTCTGAGTTTGCGGTAACAGACTGAATTCTTAGAACTCTTTATTATTATTCTTCATTGTTTATCCAAGCTCTGCATAAAGAAAGTTGACAGCTCCGTTCTCAATTCTTGATAATCTTTGTATGTAATCGTGTTAACTGTTTTACAACTTTTGTATATTAAAAAAACTTTCTTACTATGAAATAAGTATTGATCATAAAGATCAACAAAGAGGAACCTGTATTATAATAAGAAGAGTGTTGTCCCTAAATTCCTGATCAATCCTCTAAAATAAGACCTTGCTACCCACATTTCCCAAGAAATTGAGAAAATCCATAAGGTTGACAGTGACATGCATGGGTACAATGAAGTAAATTGCAAATGGCTTGATGGCCTTTGGAATACTATGGTACAGTTGGTGTGATGAACTTTGCAATACTATATTACACTATGGCTCAATCGTTTTAAGGGCCTGTCCCACTTGGCCGTCATTTCCGCGCCATTTACGCAACCTCCAGAAATGTGGTTGTCGCGTGTGTAGCGTGTGGGTAGCGTGGGACGGGCGCATGGAGAGTTGAGGGGGAGTGCAGAGTTGCATGCGATATTGCGCGGTGCTTCAGGATTTCGTGCTGCACGAATTCCTCGCGCGGCACCTGTGTGACATATCGCGTACACACGCTGATGCATTGGGTATGCATGCTGATGCATTGGCGTTGCATGCGAGCGTCCCGACGTCTCACGTGTATCGCGTGGTGATGCATGGTTACGTCACCTTGCGTAACCATGCATTGCCGCAGGGTATTCTAATGATGTCACACGCACCAGGCGGCATGATGACGCGTGATTTGCGCGCGACCTCGCACGTAATCACACGCCGACCTATTTTACATATGAGGCGTAAATGAGGCGCAAATGACGGTCAAGAGGGACAGGCCCTTTAGTAATCATCGCTCTAAATTTTTTATTGTTAATTGCTTGCGACCATTATGTACCTACCGGGGATTGTGAATGTTATCATAAACTAATAAAGAGGAAGGAAAGTGGTTTCTATAAGACGAACAAGGTTCTGGTCAATTGCTGTCTACATGTAATTAATTCACAGTAAGGTCCTGTCCAGTCTCAGTCAAAGCTATACTTAAACTCTTAAACTACTTTACAAGGCAGACCCTTTAAATAGGTCACTGTAAAGAAAAAATCAATTAAAAAAATATCCCCAATTCTCATCCAACACCTTATTCTGAATTTCACATGGCCAGTGCGTAATTCAGATCTCTCTTGAATTCAATTCAAAAGGTAAGATATAGGAAGAAAGCAAACTTAAAATACTGACAAGGTCAGCAATCCTAATGCCAGGTTGTGTGGCGAAGAAAACGAACATTCTCTTTGCTGAGCCACATATCCTGTTTAATAAGTCGAGAAGACAGAGTTAATTTCCACATAGCTAACCAATACATTTCACAAGAGCAAAGAAAAAGAAAATAACTTCTTAAAGAGACACTACCTTTTAAAACACATGAGATTCTACACAGCTTTATCACGTAAATGAGCAAGCTCATTCAATGACATCCCATTTCATCTTAATTATATGATTAATTCAACATTCACCCAGAACTGGTTCCACAAACAAGTAACAGTCTTTAAACTCTCTCACTCTACACCCTCTTTCCGTGCCATTCACTCACAAATTTCCACACCTCATGCAATATGCTAAATATCGGATATTCGCACACGTTAAAGCAATAAAATTCTCACTCAAGAGTAAAACACAGTTATGTACTCCTCAAGGAAATCATGCAAAACGCTTAAAATTTGAAACACACAAAAATGAGAAATTTACATTTTAGTATATGATATTATCAGGCAAAGGCACTATGCCTTGTGCTGTTGCGTTGCTAACCTTGACTAAGATGGCTTTGGAGAATTATAAAACAGAAGCCATATACTTCCTAAAGTTAATTTAAGAAAATTAAAAAAAAAACAATAAGATAACTGTCCTGTATACAGGATTCATACATATTTGTCAGCCGCCATTCACCAAAAATGTTTATACTTGTTCATAAATACAACACATACTGACGAACGGTCTCAACCCAAAACACACTCTGGACTCTCTCTCTCTAAAACACATGTCATTTCATTAAAAGCTTCAGTGTAAGCTACTTTCCACATTCTCTTCCCTCCTTATCAATACAAATTTAATATGAAAGATGCAGGAAGGCATAATTATGTAATAACATTTGTCAGCTCCTCCTTATATCCCTGCTAAAATGAATTTCAATTTTCGCAAATACATTTGTCTTGATTTACATTTTATACAGAAACCAAATTGAAGCACATTGTTGCTGTTTCTTTACAATTGTTCTTTCTTTATATTTCTCAATAATCCTCACAACATAATTAATTAACTTTACTGTCTGAAAGAGCCGTTATGTCTACTATAATCTCTGGTTCTGTGGGGATGAATGTGCAGAATTCGTAATCTGCTGTGTGGGCAATAATGTCAGTTGGGACATTCCCCCGGGAGACTTTGTTGTGGCCGCTTGTATGGGCATTTCACTTAATAATGGCCAATCTTCCTTATCAGTTCTTCCTTCTTCTGGGGGTGCCCCTTCCTCCCTCTCATCCTTCTAAATTTCAGAGTGTACAAGCCCAGCCACTGCATTCTCTCAGCATATGACAGTCCCGCCATCCCCGGAATTAACCTTGTGGGCCTACGCTGCACTCCCTCAAATGCAAGAATGTCCTTCCTCAACATTGGAGACCTGAACTGCACATAATATACAAGGTGTGGTCTCACTAGGGCCCTGTATAACTGCAGAAGGACCTCTTTGCTTCTATACTCAACTCCTCTTGTTATGAAGGGCAACATGCCATTTGCTTTCTTCACTGCCTGCTGCACCTGCATATTGACTTTCATTGACTGATGAACGAGGACCCCCAGATCCCATTGTACTTCCCCTTTTCTCAGCTTGACACCATTTAGATAACCTCACATTAATCCACATTAAACTGCATCTGCCATGCATCTGCCCACTCACCCAACCTGTCCAAGTCACCCTGCATTCTCATAGCATCCTCCTCCAAGTTCACGCTGCCACCCAGCTTTGTGTCATCTACATATTTGCTAATGTTACTTGTAATCCCTGCATCTAAATCATTAATATATATTGTAAATAGTTGCTGTCCCATGCAGTATCCCACTAGTCATTGCCTGCCATTCTGAAAGGGACCCGTTAATCCCTACTCTTTGTTTCCTGTCTGCCAACCAATTTTCTATCCATGTCAGCACTCTACCCCCAATATCATGTGCCCTAATTTTGCCCACTAATCTCCTATGTGGGACCTTATCAAATGCTTTCTGAAAGTCCAGGTACACTAAATCTACTGGCTCTCCCTTGTCCATTCTCATAGTTACATGCTCAAACATTTCCAGAAGATTAATCAAGCATGATTTCCCCTTCATAAATCGGTGCTGACTCAGACCGATCCTGTTACTGGTGTCCAAATGTGCCGCTATTTCATCTTTTATAATTGACTCCAGCATCTATAATATCTTTAGCAATCAGCTCAAGCATTTTCTACACTTCCGATGTAAGGCTAACTGGTCTTTAATTCCCTATTTTCTCTCTCCCGCCTTACTTAAAAAGTGGGATAACATTAGCTAACCTCCAATCCACAGGAACTGATCCTGAATCTGTCACATCCGTGCTCTCCAGAGATGCTGCCTGACTTACTGCATTACTCCAGCACTTTGTGTTTTCTGCGCAAGATTCCAGCATCTGGAATAGTAAACACGGAATAGTTAAAGGCCTGGATAGAGTGGATGTGGAGAGGATGTTTCCACAAGTGGGAGAGTCAAGGACCAAAGGGAACAGCCTCAGAATCAAAGGACGTATGTACTTTTAGAAAGGAGATGAGGAGTAATTTCTTGAGTCAGGAGGTGGTGAATCTGTGGAATTCATTGCCATAGAAGGCTGCGGAGGCCAAGTCAATGGATATTTTTACGGTGGAGGTTAACAGATTCATGATTAGTATAGGTGTCAGGGGTGATGGGGAGAAGGCAGGAGAATGTGGTTTAGATCAGATTTAATGGCAGATTAGACTTGATGGGCCGATTGGCCTAATTCTGTTCCAAGAACCAATGAACCATGTGCAGTTCCTGTGTCCACCATATAAAAAACCCAACTTTTTAGAAAAAGTGAGAGAAAACAGGGAATTATATACCAGTTAGCCTTACATCGGTAGTGGGGAAGATGCTTGAGTCGATTGTTAAAGGTGTTATAGCAGCGCATTTGGAAAGCAGTGACACGATCGGTCAAAGTCAACAAGGATTTCTGAAGGGGAAATCATGCTTGACTGATCTTATGGATTTTTTTGAGGATGTAACAAGTAGTATGGATAAGGGAGAGCCAGTGGGTGTGGTGTGTCTGGACTTTCAAAAAGCCTTTGACAAGGTCCCACACAAGAGATTAGTGGGCAACATTAGAGCACAAGGTATTGGGGGTAGGGTATTGGCATGGATAGAGAACTGGCTGGCAGACAGGAAGCAAAGAGTTGGAATTAACGAGTTATTTTCACAATGCATGGCAGATGCAGTTTAATGTGGATACATATGAGTTTATCCACTTTGGTGGCAAGAACAGGAAGGCAGATTATTATCTGAATGGTGTCAGATTAGGAAAGGGGGCGATGCAACGAGACCTGGGTGTGCTTGTACATCAGTCACTGAAAGTAATCATGCAGGTACAGCAGACAGTGAAGAAAGTTAATGGCATGTTGGCCTTCAATGCGAGAAGATTTAAGTTTAGGAGCAAGGAGGTCCTACTGCAGTTGTACAGAGCCCTGGGGAGACAGCACCTGGAGTATTGCGTGCAATTTTGGTCTCCTAATTTGAGGAAGGGCATTATTGCTATTGAGGGAGTGCAGCATAGGTTCATCAGGGTATTCCCGGGATGGTGGAACTGACATATGATGAAAGAATTGGTCGACTGGGCTTGTACTCACTGGAATTTAGAAGGATGAGAGGAAAACTTAAAGAAACATCAAATTCTTAAAGGATTGGACGAGCTAGTTGCAGGAAAAATGTTCCCGATGTTGGCGCAATCCAGAACTAGGGACCACAGTTTAAGAATAAGGGGTCGGCCATTTAGGGCTGAGACGAGGAAAAACGTCTTCACCCAGAGAGATGTGAATCTGTGGAATTCTCTGCCACAGAAGGCAGTGGAGGCCAATTCACTGGATGTTTTCAAGGCAGAGTTAGATTTATCTCCTAGGGCTAAAGGAATCAAGGGATATGGGGAAAAAGCAGGAATGGGGTACTGATTTTAGATAATCCGCCATGATCATATTGAATGGTGGTGCTGGTTCGAAGGGCCGAATGGCCTAATGCTGCACCTATTTTTCTATGTTTCTATGTTTCTAAGACATTTGGACAGGGATGTGGATAGGAGAGTTTGAGAGGGATGTGGGCCAAACACGGGTAAGTGGGACTAGTGTCGATGGGATATCTTGGTCGGCATGGACGAGTTGGGCTGAAGGGGCTGTTTCCATCCTGTGTGACTTCACTAACAGTCTTCATTGGGGGGGATGGTGGTGGGGAAAATCAAAAAACACAAATTCCTGGGCGTGCATATCTCTGAAGATCTTTCCTCTTCACAGCACATTGATCCAATCATAAAGAAGGCTCATCAATGCCTCTACTTCCTTTGAAGATTGAGGAGATTCGGAATGTCAGAGAGGACTCTCTTGAACTTCTACAGGTTTACAGTAGAGAGCATATTGGCTGCTTGCATCACGGCCTGGTTCGGCAACTCGAACGCCCAGGAGCGAAGGAGATCGCGAAAAGTGGTGAACACTGCCTGGTTCATCACGGGTACCGACCTCCCCACCATCAAATGCAGCCAACATCGAGCGTCAGAGACCCACACCATCTTGGCCACACTCTCATTTCACCCCTGCCAACGGGAAGAAAGTACAGGAGTCTGAAAACTGACCAGGTTCAGGATAGCTTCTTCCCAACAATCATCAGTCAATGAAACACTGCAAACTCCAACTAAACTGAACTACATAGACTATTGTGTATATGTATATATATATTATGTACATATATTCATGCACAAATTCACGTACATATGCACTCACACACACATATACACACACATATATACACACTCACACACACACATATATACGTATACACCCATACATATGCATAAACACACGCACACATATATACGTATGCGCACACATACATATAACATAACCACAGATATATACACACATGTACACACACAGAGACACAGACACAGACACACACACACACACACACACACACACACACACACACACACACACACACTCGTAAACACATATACACACACACACACATATACACACACACATATATACACACACACCCATATCCACACACACATCTGGACTCTTTGACTCTGTGACTGTTGTCTGCGTAGTCCGTGCTGAGCAGAACTATCTCTGGGTCTGGAGTGGTCCAACACTGCCCCCTCCTGGTCCGCCAGACAACTCACCACCAGAAACAACTGCCTCCTCACCACACGCCCACTTCTGAAGAGTTTAATTGTTACATTACTGGGACCGGAAAAATTAAATTCTAACTTGCTGCAGCTTTAAACACCACAACACAGCACCAGAGACGCGGGTTCGATCCTGACCACGGGCGCTGTCTGTACAGAGTTTGTACGTTCTCCCCGTGATCCGTGTTTTCTCTGAGTGCGACGGTTTCCTTCCACATACCAAAGACATACAGTTTGTAGGCTGAAGGGTTTCGGCCCGAAACGTTGCCTATCTCCTTCATTCCTTAGATGCTGCTGCACCCGCTGAGTTTCTCCAGCTTTTTGTGTGCCCTCGATTTTCTAGCATCTGCAGTTCCTTCTTTAACAGTTTGCAGGCTGATTGGCTTGGTATAATAGTATCTTGTCTCTGGTGTGTGTAGGAGAGTGCTAGTGTCGGGGATCGCTGGTCGATGAAACTCAGTGCTGCAAAGGGCCTGTTTCCGCATTGTATCTCCAAACTAAAGTAAACAAAACTAAACTAAACTCAACAATTAAATGTTCCAAAACAAAAACACAAAGCGATGGAATTACACAGCGGGTCAGGCAGCATCTCTGGAGAACATGGATAGGTGACGCTTCGGGTCATAAGATCACGATCATGAGTGAGAGGAGCAGAATTAGGCCATTCGGCCCGTCAAGTCTACGCCATCCAATCATGGCTGATCTATCTCTCCCTCCTAGCCTCATTCTCCTCCTTCTTACCGCAACCTCTACACACCCGTACTAATCAAGGATCTATCTATCTCTGCCTTAAAAATATCCACTGTCTTGTCCTCCACAGTCTTCTGCGACAAAGAATTCTACAGATTCACCATCCTCTGAGTAAAGAAATTCCTCCTCATCTCCTACCTAAAAGAATGTCCTTTAAGGGTCGAGACCCTTTTAGTTTAGAGATATAACGCAGAAAAATGCCCTTCGGCCCATCGAGTCTGCACCAATCAGTGATCCCCACACATTAACACAAGCCTACACATACAAGGTAACAAATTTACACTTATGCCAGTGTACAACCCAAGCCAATGAACCTACAAACATGTACGGTGTTGGTGTGTGGGAGGAAACCGGAGCACCCAGAGAAATCCCTTGCATGTCACGGGGACAATGTACAAACTCCATGCATAGAAACACCCATAGTTAGGATTGAACCCGGGTCTCTGGTGCTGTAAGGCAGCAACTCTACCGCTGGGCCACTGTGCCGCCCTAATTGGGAGTAGTGTAGATGGGGCGTGTTGGTCGGCATGGGCAAGTTGGGCCGAAGGGCCTGTTACCATGCTATATGATGCTAAGGTAATGTTAATAGTGTAGACTGACGCTAAGATAAGATTATGGCCTTTGCACGTTCTCCTGGTGACCGCGTGGGTGGTCTCCGGGTGCTTCGGTTTCCTCCCACATTCCAAAGATATATCGGGTCACTGCACATTGTCTCCTACTGTTGGGGTGGGGGGTAGAATCATGGGGCAGGTTAGGGTTGCATCAGTGTAAGAATGGAAGGTTGGTGGACATAATGGGATGAAGCGCCTGATTCCATGCTGTATCTCTTTGACACAGAAGTCAAGAGTCTTTATTTCCACCAGTTATGAATTAAAGCAATTAAAATCTTATTTGTTGCAGCTTTACAGGCATAGGTTACAAAATTTTGAGATTAAAAAAAATCAAATCTGCAATTTATCCCATTAGATAAAGCATAAAAAGAAGTTTAATTTGACACGTAATTCACTTTCATATTTTCAGTACTAAAAAGGTTATGGCCATTTTCATACTCGGAAATTAGCATCTTCTTCCCCATTTCTTTTCCATTGACTTAACTCAAAAGCTGGGGTGGAAGATTGCAACCTTCACATGGTCCGCCCTGTTCTGACTAATGCAATCAACTCAACGTGCACAAACGGAAGATACAATAGAACAAGTTGTCCAACAACTTGAGGAGGAGGAGGAGGAGGAGGAGGAGGAGGAGGAGGAGGAGGAGGAGGAGGAGGAGGAGGAGAAGAAGGAGAAGAAGAAGAAGGAGAAGAAGAAGGAGAAGAAGAAGGAGAAGAAGAAGAGAAGAAGAAGAAGAAGAGAAGAAGAACTCAAAAGCTGTGATCGAGGACAGTCAAAAGCCCATAACGTTCTTAAAAATTAAGAGAACTGAAATACATTCAGTTATTATAGATTGAAGCATTCTGAAACAAATATGAAACAATCTTACTTGGATGACCTGAAATTAAGGCATATAATTACTTAGTTACCTAATTGTAGCTAATTATAAAATTCAATTAGTAGATCTAAACACCTATCCATTTCTTAAGAAAAGATTAACATTTTTAAATAGCCTAAGTGTCCAAATAACATTCACACAAGAATTCACAATATAACAAGATTTTTTAATCTCATTGTCATGAATTTATAGGCCAAATGGAAGGAATGTAATGTTTTCCCGTACATTAATGCCCATTTTAATCATCTTGCGAGTGGGATTTTGTGGAACACGATCGATTGGAACGTTGCGGTTGCAGTGAATTTAAACCCCATATCGGCAGGAAAAATACTGCCAGTTAGTATGGGGCCTAAATCACCATTTCGCAACGTAAAATTGGGATTAAGATCATCCTAAGTAGCACGCTTATATGTGAAATATAACTTTTGCTGTTCCGTACGTGAAATCTGTCCCCGTTGTCGGCGTTGATGGCATTAGAAGCGGATTTTTATTTTACTGCAGCGCTGAAATTGTCCTGCGGTTTAAAAAAAAATCACAGAATGGCAGTCGGAACAATTCTTCAGCATTGGCTGGTAGCCCGAGAAAATAAAACTCCGGCAGGCAGGATAAAACCGCATTTTAACCCCCCCCCCCTTCAAAGGCGCCAAAGTCGCGCACACGGCCAGTGGCAGAACTGACTCTCGGTCTGAAGAAGGGGCTCGACCCAAAACATCACCTATTCATTTTCTCCAATGATGCTGCCTGACCCTCTGAGTTACTCAAGCTTTTTGTGCCTCTTCAGTTTAAACCAGCTTCTGCAGTTCCTTCTTGCACATTGGTTTAGTTTAGTTTTGTTTAGTTTATATGAGTTGTTCATAAGGTCATAAGGTCATAAATGATAGGAGCAGAATGAGGCCATTTGGCCCATCAAGTCTACTCTGCCATTCAATCACAGCTGATCTCCTAACCCCATTCTCCTGCCTTCTCCCCATAACCCAGAGCACCCTGGGATACACTGCCTGGGGTGGTGTTGGTGGCAGATACGATAGTTGTGTTTAAGAGGCTTGTGAGGTGAGACTGGGCCATGGTCACAGGACAGAGAGGAAGCGTATTAGTGGAAAGTCCATTGCAGTTTAGTGCTGTGGTGGTTTGAGGTTAGCGTTGTGCAGTGTGGTTCAACAACTTGATGGTTGCTAAGAAGCTATTCTTCAGGTCATGGAGGTCATGGTTCTCAGGCGCCTGTACCTCCTTTCCGATAGTAGCAGTGAGATGAGGGTGTGGCCAGGGTGGTGTGGGTCTCTGCTGCTATTCTCTGCCTATTTGAGGCCGCGACTCCTGCCGATCCTTTCGATGGTGGGGAGGTCAATAACCGTGATGAACTTACAAGTTCATAAGTAATAGGAGCAGAATGAGGCCATTTAGGCCATCGAGTCTACTCCGCCATTCACTATCTATCTTTTCCTCTCAACCCCATTGTACTGTCTTCTCCCCATAACCCCTGATACCCTTACAAATCATCAATCCACGCATGAGAAATATCCTTTGATGGCTTCCACAGCCGTCTATGGCAATGAATTCCACAGATTCACCACACTCTGACTAAAGAAATTCCTCTTCATCTCCTTTCTAAAGGTACGTCCTTTAAGTCTGAGGCTGTGCCCTCTGGTCCTAGACTCTCCCACAAATCAGTGATCCCCGTACACGAGCATTATCCTATAAACTGGGGACAATTTTAACCGAATCCAGTTAACTTACAAACCTGCAATTCTGGTGTGGGAGGAAACCGGAGCACCCGGAGAAAACATATTATTGATTGTTCGATTGACCGATCGATTAACCGATCGATCAATCAATCAATTGGTTGATTGATTGATTGATCGAATGACTGGCTGATTGATTGATTGATTGATTAATAAGACATGGAAACAGGCCCTTTGGCCCACTGAGTCCATACCATCGCGCACCGTTTCACACTAGTTCCATGTTAGCCAACTCTCTCAACCACTCCCTACACACTAGGGGGCAATTTTACAGAAGCCAATTAACCTACAAACTCGAACATCGTTGGGATGTGGGAGAAAACCTGAGCACCCAGAGGTAACCCTCGCGGTCACAGCGCGAACGTGCAAACTCCCTACAGACAGCACCCGTAGACAAGATCGAACCCGGGTCTACCAATACGCCACCGTGCCACCCTTCAAACTGATTGTTAAGGGGGGGAGGATGGACAAGGAGAGAGCTGGGAGAGAGATGGGGGCAGGACAAAGTCTGGCAAGTGATAGGTGGATACAGATGAGAGGGAGCATTTTGTGAGGCAGCAGCTCTACCCACTGTGCCACTCTGTGCCACCCAGATTAAGCAATTACTTTGTGACTGTGCATAAGATGAGCCAGATATCAGTGAGGGTCAAGCGGTTCCGGGAAAATGAGGAAGTTAGTTGAAAATAGCAGGAGGGAAGTTGGTGACCTTGAAAGCTGATACATTGCAAGGACTTTATAATGTCCTGAGGCACAGTGTTACACAGCACGAATACAGGCCCTTCGGCCCTTCTCATTGATGCTGACTATGATGCCCCATCCACGCTACTCCCATTCAGTTCAGTTCAGTTTAGATTATTGTAGTTTAATTTGGTTTAATTTCATTTAGTTTAGCTTGGTTTAGTTTGGTTCAGTTTGGTTTAACCATATAACCATATAACAATTACAGCACGGATTATTACAGTTTATTTTTGAGATACAGCACCCAAACAGGCCCTTCAGCCCATCTGGTTGATGATGACTAAGATACCCCATCCACGCTACTCCTATTTAGTTAACTTTACTTTCGTTCAGTTTAGTGCAATTCAGTTCAGTTTGCTGTGCTTAGTCACATGTGGCAAGAAAGTATTCCATTCCATTCCATTCCAGTTCAGTTTAGTTCAGTTCAGTTTAGATTATTTTTGTTAGTTTGGTATAGTTTATTTTAGTTTAGTTTAGTTTTGAGAAAAAGCGCCCAAACAGGCCCTTCAGCCCACCGAGACCGTGCCGACCAGCGATCCCCGCACACTAGCACTATCCTACACACACTAGGGACAATTTTTACAATTTTTACTGAAGGTAATTAACTACAAACCTGCACGTGTGGGAGGAAACCGGGAATAACCGACACAGGTCACGGGAAGAAGGTAAAACTCCGCACAGACAACACCCGTAGTCAGGATTTTCCGGGTGCTCCAGTTTCCTCCCACAGTCCAAAGATGTACAGGTTTGTAGGTTAATTTGGCTTCAGTAAAAATTGTAAATTGACTCTAGTTGGTAAGATAGTGTTAGTGTACGGGGATCATTGGTCGGTGCGGAATCGGTGGGTTGAAGGGCCTGTTTGGGCGCTGTATCTCAAAACTAAACTATAAACTAAACTAAACTAAACTGAACTAAACCAAACTAAACAAAACTAAACACAGATAATCTAAACTAAACTAAACTAAACTGAACTGAACTGGCCCAACTAGTCCATGAAGATTAAGATGCCCCATCAACATTAGACCCACCTGCCCGTGTTTGGCCCATATCCCTCTAAATCTTGTAGGAAGGAAGTGCAGATGCTTGTTTAAACTGAAGATAGACACAAAATGCTGGAGTAACTCTGTGCGACAGACGGCATCTCTGGATATAAGGAATGGGTGACGTTTAGGGTCGAGACCCTTTGTCAGAGCCGAAACGTCACCTATTCCTTCTATCCAGACATGCTGGCTGTCCAGTTGATGATCTTCCCTCAAAATCTATCCTTTTCTATCCATGCTCCCGTCCAAATGTCTTTTGTTGCCTCAGCTGCCTCATCTGGTAGCTCATTCCATACACCTCCGTGAGGTAAAACGCTCCCCTCTCACCTTAAACCTGGGTCCCCTGGTTCTTAATTCCAGGTTCTGTGTAAAAGACTCTGTGTATTCACCCTATCCATTCCCCTCATGATTTTACACACATCTATAAAATCACCCCTCAGCCTCCTGCGCTCCAAGGAATAAAGTCCTAGCCTGCCCAACCTCTTCCGACAGCTCAGGCCCTCGACTCCTGGCAACATCCTTGTACATCTTCTCTGCACCAGTTTCAGATTAATGGCTACATTTCCCACAGCAGGGTAACCAAAACTGAATATAATCATGGGGACTGTGGCAACATCCTCATCTGAAGAAGGAAGACCTAAAACATCACACACCTCTCCGTGTTCTCCAGTGATGCTGCCTGACCCGTTGGGTTACTCCAGCACTCGGTGTCCTTACGAACGTCCTTGTGACCTTTCCCTGCCCTCTGCGTATTATTGCACTTCTGTTTGTGAATATTCTTTGTGCAGAAATGAACTGCAGACACTGCTTTATACCAAAGAGAGGCACGAAGAGCTGGAGTAACTCAGGCAGTCAAAGGGCCTGTTTGCACACTGTATCTCTAAACTAAACTAAACTAAAATCTATATGTGTAGGAAAGAACTGCAGATTCTGGTTTAAAACGAAGGTGGACACAAATTGCAGGAGTAACTCAGTGGACAGGCAGCCTCTCTGGAGAGAAGGAATGGGTGACGTTTCAGGTCGAGACCCTTCCTCAGATCTAAATGTCATCTATATCAATGATTTGGATGAGCACGTGCCTGGCAATACAATACAATACAATACCGTTTATTGTCATTTGAACCTCATTGAGGTTCAAAAGAAATTTAGTTTCTGCAGTCATACACACAAGAAAGAACCAAGACACAACACAATTTACACAAACATCCATCACAGTGAATCTCCTCCTCACAGTGATGGAAGGCAAAGTCTTAGCTCTCCCCTGCACTCCCCATTCTCCTCCCGATGTCAGAATCAAAGCCCCCGGCGGGCGATGGTAAGTAACTCCCGCGGCAGTTAAGGCCGCGCCGGGCGATGTAAGGCCCCACTCCAGGTCTTGATGTTGGAGCCCCCAGCGGGCCCTAGCAAGTCCCGCGGCCGCTGGGCGTTGTAAGGCCCCGCTCCAGGTAATTTTCAACCACATATCTCGGGCGGGAGAAGTTGCCGTTGTGGGAGCTCCGAAAAGCGGTCTCCCACCAGGGACCCGCGAGCTCCCGATGTCACCGTCCACCGGCCTGCAGCTGGAGCCTCCGAATCTCCGGGGTCGGGCAGCAGCAGCGTGCCACCACAGCTCCTCCCGTTCCGAACTCGGCCAGCTCCACGTTGGTAAGTAGCCCGCAGCTCCGCGACTGGAGCCCCAGGTCCGGTTGGAGGCCGCTCCAAGGTGCTAGGCCCCAACGACAACGGAGACCCGACAGAGAAAAGGTCGGGTCCTCCGTACAGGGAAAAGATTTTAAAAGTTTTTCCCGGAGTGAACACAGAGCTCTAAGTGTGGCCGCACCAACATCTTGTATAATTGCAACTTGACCACCCAACTTCAAGTCCTATCCTGCACAACCTCTCCCTGTAACTCAAACCCTCGAGTCTTGGCAACATCCGCTTTGTAGCAGTACCTCATTGCATTTGTGCATATGACATTAAACATGACTTAAATGTGGTTTGCAAGCCAGTTTTGGGTCAACACCCACATTGCTTTAGCTTATTGTAAGCTGCACGTAAACATGAGTGTGTTTATCTGCAGTGTACCATGCGTGGATGAAAATAACCTCGCTTCAAATTCATTCTCATCTTGGTGTCTTCTTATCTCTGAAGATCTGTCCTGGACCCCACACGTTGAAGCAAACATCAAGAGAACTATCCACCACGCCAATACCTTTCTTTTAGTTTAGTTTAGTTTAGAGATACAGCGTGGAAACAGGCCCTTCGGCCCACCGAGACCGCACCACCCAGCGAACCCCGCACGCTAACACTATCCTACACGCATTAGGGGCATATTTTTAAAACATTTACACCAAGCCAATTAACCTACAACCCTGTACATCTTTGGAGTGTGGGAGGAAACCAAAGATCTCAGAGCAAACCCACAAAGGTCGCGGGGGGAATGTACAGACTCCATAGAGACAAGCATCTGTGGTCAGAATCGGACCCGTGTCTCTAGCGCTCAAAGGCAGTAGGTCTACCGCTGTGCTACTGTGCCGCCCACTTCCTCAGAAGAATGAGGAGATTTGGTAAGTTGATGAATACTCTCTTGAAATTCAAAGTTCATAATATGTTCCAGGAGTAGAATTAGGCCATTCGGTCCATCGAGTCTACGCCACCACTCAATCATGGCTGATCTATCTTTCTCCCTCAAGCCCAATTCTCCTGCCTTCTCCCCAAAATCTCTGAACACCCTTACCAATCAAAAACCTGCCTTAAAAATGTTTTAAAAAGATCCATTGACGGCCTCCACAGCTGTCTATGGCAATGAATTCCACAGATTCACCTCCTCTACAGGTGTACAGTAGAGAACATATTGACTGGTTGCATCACGGCCTAGTTCAGCAACTCGAACGCCCAGGAATGCAGGAGATCGCAAAAAGTGGTGGAAACTGCCTGGTCCATCACGGGTACTGATCTCCCCACCATCGAAGGGATCTGCAGGAGTTGCCGCCTCAAAAAGGCAGCCAGCATCATCAGAGACCCACATCACCCTCTCCATGCTCTCATTTCACTCTTGCCATCGGTAAGAAGGTGCAGGAGCCTGAAAACTGTAACATCCAAGTTCAAGGACAGCTTCGTTCCAACAGAAAATAGGCTATTTTACTTCGGAGTCACATGAGTGATTCCGTGAAGAAGTCCCGCCAGAGCGCATGCGCGTCATTACGTCTGACGCATGGAGCACTGACGTGCTGGCAGGCGGGTAGCCCCACCAGCGGTAAGTTTAAAACCCGAGGTAAGTGCTTTAAACTTATCTTTGGTTTGTTGCGGTCTGTAAAATTCTTGTCCACAGGAACAAGTCGACCGTGTTAAAATGATGAAGGGAAAGTCGAGACGGTCTGCCCCAAAATCGACTACATTAGACACAGCAGTGCGGGTAGCGGGCGGCCATCCGTTTCCCCTACAAAGTCACTAGCGGCACGGCCCGTGGCTTCCGACTTGGTGCCGGTAGGAGCTGCCATGGCTACTCCGGTGGGCCGGAGAGCTACAAAAAGGTTGGTGCGGCCCCTGGACTCAGATGAGTCGGGCAAGGAGGAAAGTCCTCCTATTATGGATGCCGTTTTTGGGCGGCTGTCCAGAGTGGAGCTCCTCATGGGGAGGATGCTCCATGCTAACGTGATCAGTGAAGATGAGCCTTGTATCCGCGGGACCCCTGTCGGGCCCGTGGCAGCAGTCCCTGTAGAAGGGCTGCTGAATGCACCCCTCATGGAGGAGGAGTGTGCCCGGAGTCAGTTTTGTTCTGACTCCAAGGTCGGCGATGAAACCAGTGATCTTACCCCCAGACTAGGAGACCAGGAATCTGGGGTGCCAAGCCTCACATCCAGATTTGCCATTCCAGCTGGAACAGGCGGTCGCTGAATGAAGATTTGGCCAGGACCATTAACTATATGGTCTCCCACCAGTTGCAAGAACTCACTATGGAGGACACCTCAAAGAAGTACTTAACGCCTACAAACTGTGCTTCGCTGCGAGTTCCGACTGTCAACCACCCAATTTGGGATCATATGGGTGCGGGGGTCAGAGACCAAGAGCTGAGGCTCCAGAAAGTTCTGAAGCTGCTTGCCTCAGTATCACGGCATTCGCCAGGTCCGTGGATGATGAGGCTCCATCAGAAAAGCAACAGGATGCACTGGCTCTCATGTGTAATGCTCACTTTGAGATTAATTGCCTAAGAACAAGTGCTATCCGCCCGATGTTGAACACCAAATTCGCTGCACTTTTCAGAACAAGTAATGTGCAGCTGCCAAATTTGCTTTTCGGGGAGGACCTGTCCAAGCAGGTTCGTGAGTTGGACGATGAGGCAAAGACTGTTGGCCTTATTAAAGCTCAGCGGTCAACAAAATCCTCCCCTGGCGCCAGCACCCCTACCAACGGTTCACTGCAATGGCTGCAGGTCAAGGTCCAAGCCGGACCCAGCCAACTTCTTGCAACTGGCGTATGCCAACTTTCCCCTCAAAAACCCAGGGGCAGAAACATACACCGACTATGGAGGTAGGTGCATCTGGTTCTTTTCAGAAACATATGGGCCAGTCACAAGTTGGCGGGAGGCTACGTTTGTTTTTCAATGAGTGGAGTTGTATAACCTCAGACTTGTATATACTGCACAGTATACTTGGTTTCCAAATTGAGTTTATTTCTAAATTATGTCCACCCACACAGCAGACACCTAAATGGATGTACTGTTTTTCACAACAAGTCTTTAGATGTTCAAGCTGAAATTGAAGCACTAGCTAAAAAAGGGGTAATTGAGAAATCTATTCATCAATCTCACCAATTTGTGTCTAATATATTCCCTCTACACAAAAGAAAGATGGTCGGTGTCGCATCATTTTGGATCTGACTCAGCTTAACTCCTATGTGCAGTATAAACATTTCAAAATGGAAACTTTTGCTACTGCTAAGCAACTAGTCTCCAAAGGATGCTATATGGCATGCATAGATCTCAAAGATGCATACTATTCAGTACCCATTGATCATAATCACCGGAGATATTTGAAATTTAACTGGATGAAGCAATTATGGCAGTTTAAGGCATTGCCTAATGGATTAAGTTAGGCTCCCAGGCTCTTTACAAAGTTGTTAAAACCAGTGTTGGGTCTACTCAGGGCTCAGAATCACATTGTCATGGCCTATTTGGATGATATCCTAATCATAGGTAAAACTAAACACTCTGCTGAATTATCTTTTTCAGCTACCAAACTCATGTTTCAAAGATTGGGATTTCTTATCCATCCAGTTAAGTCCAAATTGATACCATCTAGAGTCATTGGTTATTTGGGTTTCACGATTAACTCAATTCACCAGTCTGTGACTCTGCCTCCAGGCAAGAGATCAGAATTAATAGAAGCTTGTAACAACCTCGTTGATGAGCAACAAACTTTTATTCAGCATGTGGCTAGCATAATTGGCAAATTTGTAGCAGCATTTCCAGCTGTACAGTTCGGGCCTTTACATTATCAAGATTTGCAATGTGCAAAGGAGCAGGCACTCAGGTATTCTGGTAGTGCCTGATTGGCCTACACAGCCATGGTTTCCACTAGTTCTGAGACTAATAACACAGCCTTTTATGGCGATCCCCAAAAGCAGTAATCTGCTTGTTCATTCTGTAACTGGGGAGAATCATCCACTACATGATCGTATTAATCTATTGATTTGCATATTCTGAGGAGACCGTTCCTGGGGCTCAGACTATCAGGGCGTACGGCGGATGTGATTACCGCAGTCTGGAGGAGTAGCACTAAAAAACAAAATATTTCTCATATCAAGAAATGGGTGGTGTTCTGCTTGCAGCCAAACATTTTGTATCATAGGGCAGGCGTACCTGACGTGTTGGAATTTCTTCCCATGCTATATTTTGATGAGCGGCTTAGCTATAGTGCCATCAATAGTGCCAGAAGTGCCTTATCGTCCTATCTATGACAAGGAAGGGGACAACAATCAGTTGGGTCTCACCCTTTAATATCTCGGTTTATGAAGGGTATTTTTAACTGTAATGCTCCCAGCCCCAGGTACACGGAAATCCAGGATGTAAGTATGGTTTTTGTATTGCTTCGTCAATGGGCCCCAGTAATATCTCTGTCATTACCCAGACTCACTGTTAAAGTAGTTATGTTCATGGCACTGATTTCAGCGCAACGTGTCCAGACATTGCACAAAGTTAGACTGGACAGGATGGTTTCAGCTGTCAACAACATCACCTTTTATGTTTATGATTTAATGAAACAGAGCAGGCCAGGGACGTCAGGGCTTAAACTTGAATTTAGGGCATACCCCATGGATCTTCGCCTATGTATACTTAATCACTAATGGCAGTATATTGAGGTCACCAAGTGCCTTAAAGGCACCGAATTGGCTTTATTCATCAGTCACAAAAAGTCTCATAAAAAGGTGTCGGCACGGACCATCTCAAGGTGGCTAAAACAGGTGCTGACTGCCACTTGAGTTAACACTGATATTTTTAAATCTCACTCCAGCAGGGCAGCATCAACGTCAGCAGCAAGGGCAGTGGAGCCCCTCTAGACAAGATCTTCGTGTCCGCAGGATGGTCCAAAGAAATTACTTTTGAACGGTTTTACCACAAACCGCTTGCCGCACCAGGGGTGTATGACGATTTTATTTTGAGCTCTGTTTTATAGCTTCCACCAGGGAGAGCGGGGTCGCTATTGGGTTTTCTTTTGTTCAATAAAGCTTCAACGTGTTTAATTCTATATCTTGTTTGAATGCATTATTTGTTATTAATCCTCCTGTGTCAACCGAGGCAGTGTGTCGTTTGGACTCGTATCCATGGCATGATATCACAGAGCTTTGAAGTCTTCACAGAATCATTCACGTGACTCCGAAGTAAAATAGTAAGATTAAATGAGAACTTACCAGTTTGAAGTTTGATCTTTATTTTATGAGGAGTTACGATGAGCGATTACGTGCCCACCGCTCCCAACCCTCATATCACAAAGGTCATCTGGTAGTTTCTTGGTTTCTAATCTTACTATATTACTTCAATTATTGTTATCTGTGATTTCACACCGCTGCTTTGAAGATTGATGCACATGCGCTCTGGCGGGACTTCTTCACGTAATCGTTCATCGTAACTCCTCATAAAATAAAGATCAAACTTCAAACTGGTAAGTTCTCGTTTAATCTTACTGTTAAACACTGCACATAGGTATGTTACAAAAAACTTACCTTGAGCAGCGCTGCAGTTCTGCCGCTCCCCGTGTGCGCGACTTTGGCGCCTTTCAGAGGGGGGGTGGGCTTAAAGTGCCGTTTTTCCACAGGCAGGGAAAATCGATCAATGTCGGGCGATTTTGTTGCGGAAGAAAAATCGTTCCGACATTTCATGAATTAAGGTATTTTTAAATTACTCTAAATTATTTATTAACTAGAGTAATTTAAAAATCACCTTCAAAAGCCGTGAGCGCCGACAACCGGAAGGATTTTGCGTAGGGGAGAAAAAAAGGTAAATAGTTTATTTTTATATTTTTAACCAAAGTTGGTTTTTCGGGAGGCTTTAATAATATTTTCATGTTGCGAAATGGGGTCCAAAAAAATGTATGAACAAACAGTATTTTTCCTCCCGACTTCACCGCTAACTGCAATGTTCCAATCCACCCACATTCCACTAAAACCCACTCGCTAGTTGATTTAAATGGCCATTAATTTACAGGAATCAAACACTAAATTCCTTCCATTTGGCCCATAAATTCATGAAAATGAGATTTAAAAATTATGTTATATTGTGGATTATTGTGTGAATGTTATTTGGACACTTAGGCAATTAAAAAAAAGTTTATCTTTTCTTAAGAAATGGATAGATGTTTAGATCTACTCATTGAATTTTGTATTTAGCTACAATTAGGTAACTAACTAATTATATGCTTTAATTTCAAGTCATCCAAGTAAGATTGTTTCATATTTATTTCAGAATGCTTCAATCTATAATAACTGAAAATGTCATTGAGTTCTCTTAATTTTTAAGAAAGTTATGGGCTTTTAACTGTTCCAGATCACAGCTTTTGAGTTATGTTAATTGAAAGGCAATGGGGAACAAGATGCTAATTTCCGAGTATGAAAATGGCCATAACTTTCTTAATACTGAAGATATGAAAGTGAATTAGGTGTCAAATTAAACTTATTTTTATGCTTTATCTGATGGGATAAATTGCAGACTTGATTTTTAAAATCTCAAAATGTTGTAACATTGCTACTGCACAACACAATGTGTAGGAATGAAATTAAGATACTGGTTTGCCAATTACAGACCCAAATCTGGAGTAACTCAGTGATCTGGAATAACTCACTGATCTCCAGAGATGCTGCCTGACCCGCTGAGTTACTCCAGCAGTTTGCGTCTATCTGTTGCACTAACTTCAGCAATGGGCCTCTCTGGACTGTGTCTTTGGTTGAACTAAGGACTTTGTTTCTATCAAGTAAACTAAACTAAACCAAACTGAACTGAGCTGAACTGAACTGAACTGAACGAAACTAAACTAAACTAAACTAAACTAAACTTAATTGTTTACTGTACACTGCAAGGGCCATGAAGCGAGCGGTATCTCTGACCCCTCTCACTCTGGCCACAAACTCTTTGAAGCACTTCCCTCTGGAAGGCTGACAAAGCCGCCACAGCCATACGTAAAAATAGCTTGTTTCCACATATAGTAGCTCTACTCAATAACCAAAAGTCTGTAGCCTCCTTTTGCTCTGATATTTTACTTCATTCACATATTTATACTATAATGTTTTATTCTTAACGTTTCAATGTTTTATGTTTTATTCCTAATTGTTTACTGTATGCCGTGTTGTTACTTGCGAGCGGAGCACCAAGGCAAATTCCTTGTATGTGTACATACTTGGCCAATAAATTAATCATTCATTCATTCATTCATTCATTTCTAAACTGAACTGAATTGAACTGAACTGAATGGAGAATTCCCCCTTGCTCCATTGCCCTGAGGCAGTTTGGATGACAAGATCCCAGGACAGGATACTCTGTGTAATGTGAGTGCATGTGTCTTGACACGGGACAACCGCGTGTGTTTGTGGTGCAATAAGTTCTAGGAAGCACATGCAATCATCCTGAGAGCCACAGTGCTTCCTTCCTGCCTCTGCCTATGCAGTTATTACTCAGTAAACCACAGCTTGTGCATCTGTGCCACACCCCCGCCCCCTAGCTCCTGCTCAGCTAAATGTAAACTCGCAAGTCGAATCGGTAGCAAGGAAGGCAAATGCAATGCTGGCATTTATTTCAAGAGGGCGAGGGATATACAAAAGCAGGGATGTAAGGCTGAGGCTCTATAAGGAGCTGGTCAGGCCACATTTGGAGCATTGTGAGCAATATTGGGCCCCATATCTAAGGAAGGATGTTCTGGCTCTGGAGAGGGTCCAGCGGAGGTTTACAAGAATAATCCCAGGAATGAGCGGATTAATATATGATGAGCATTTGACGACACTGGGCCTGTACTCGCTGGAGTTTAGAAGGCTGAGGGGGGATCTTACCGAATAGTGAAAGGTCCTGGATAGAGTGGATGTGGAGAGGATGTTTCGACCAGATGGCACAGCCTCAGAACAAAAGGACGTTAAAGAAAGGAGATGAGGAGGAATTAATTTTTGTCAGAGGGTGGTGAATCTGTGGGTTTCATTGCCACACACGGCTGTGGAGGCTGTCAATGCGTACTTTTAAGGCGGAAATTGACAGATTCTTGATTAGTAAGGGTGTCTCTGATTGAGGCTGTATGTGTGCGAGATTGTATGTATGAGACAGTGTGTGTGAGACCGTGTGTGCGACTGACTGTGTGTGAGTGTATATGTGAGTGTGAGTGTGAGTGTGTGTGAGACAGTGTGTGTCAGAGAAATTGTGTGTGGGTTCTGGGCCGGCCTTAAGCCAATTGGACCAAGTTCTCCCAATTGGGTCCCGCGCACTAGAGTAATCTACTCTCGGCTCGTCAAGTACACAAAACAACACATTACAATGTATATGTAACACCACATTGCAGGTTCCACAGAGAACAGCAATTATTATAATTTTTTATGAATTTTTACAAGGTCGGTAGTGTTTATTCATACTGTTTATAGGTCACCTCATGATGCAGCTGTACATGTCGGTGGCCAGACTACACTCGGAGAACTGCAAGACGTCAGCTCACCCAGTTACAGGAAGTGTGGCATTTATCGGAAAGGTTGCAACATGGATTCACCAGGATGTTAGCAGGGCTTGCGGGCTTGATTTCATATTGGATAGACTGTGGCTGTTTACCTCAGAGCGCAGGAAGATGAGCAATAACCTTCCTGATGAGTATAACATCATGTGTGATGTGCATAAAGTGAAAGCCCAGTGAGGTTGTGTGAAGGGTCTTGTGGGAGGACATAGCACCAGCCCACCCAGAGAGGGAGGGGGAGAGAGGGAGGGAGAGGGAGGGAGAGAGGGAGAGAGGGGGGTAATGAAGAGAGAGTGAGACGGGGACGGAGAGGGGGGAGAGGAAGTGTGTGTGTGTGAGAGAGATAGAAAGAGAGAGGGGGAGAAGGGAGCGAGGGGGAGAGGGGGAGAGAGAGAGAGAGATGGGGGAAGGGGAGAGATGGGAAGAGAGAGGGAGTGAGATGGAGATGGAGATAGAGTGGGAGAGGGAGGGAGAGGGTGAGAGGGAGAGAGAGGGATAGAAAGGGAGGAGGGGAGAGGCAGAGGGAGAGAGAGAGACAGAGTGAGAGAAAGAGAGAGGGAAGGGGAGAGAGAGAGAGAGGGGAGAGGTCGGGAGAGGTTGGAGAGGGTGATATGGAGAGGGAATATAAAAAATATATGAACTTGAAACATTAGGGCTGGATGTTGAAAATATCTGTGGACAAGTGTATGATAATGGTGCCAATATGTAGGGACACACCTCAGGTGTGCAGGCACGACTTCTACAGACACCACATCTATATGTGGAAAACACCACTCAACCTTCAATATATGTCTTGCAATATACACCATGGATTGGTGCGGCCTTTCCTGGAGTGGGGCCCGGATCTTCAGCAGCGGGCGCAGATGGGACTTCCTTTCATCGCGGAGCGGGGAGAACCCATGCCGGTGTCGCCAGAAGGTAGTGCTCCGATCGCTGGCCCGCGGACAGTCACAGCCCGAAGCTGCGGTCTGCGGAGCTTCTAGCCTCGGGCACGGCGTCCGGAGCCTGGGATCACTCGTTGGGGACCCCCGGAGGGGAAGAGCTCCACCCGTCGGCCCACGGCCTACAACATCTTGAAGCCGCGGTCTGCGGAGCTTCTCGCTGCGGGCGCAGCGTGGACTTACGCTCTGGACCGCCGACTTGCGGCCTACAACATCCTGAACTCGCTGTCTCCAGTAGGGAAGCACTGATCCGGGACTTACCTTCCAGACAAGAGGGCCTGTATATTTGGCCGCCCACAGCAGCGACTGCGGAGATATATGGCCACCACCACGGGGGGAAAATGGAAGAGGACTGACTGTACTTTGTGTCTTCCACCACAGTGAAGAATGCTGTGCTGGATATTGGTGTTTATTTTTATTGTGTATTGTGACTTCTTTTTGATTGCACTTGCCTGCACTTTATTGTGTATGTGATGAATAAATCCGATTGGTTGATTGATTGATTGATTGATTGAGATCTGCTTGCTCCATTAACTAGCATGCACTTTTTAAGCACACATTTTGATTACTTTCAATTCTACCATAGAGATATAAAGTCTATAATAGACTTTATTTATATTTCTATGGGTCTACAGACCTTGGCTGGGAAACTGGGGCTCACCAAAATTGTTCCCAATTTGGCCCCGCACCTCCTAAGGCCGGCCCTGTGGGTGGCTCTCACTGTGTAGGTGTGTGCATGGCCCTGTGCGTCAGTGTGTCAGTGTGTCAGTGTGTGTGTGTGTGTGTGTGTGTGTGTGTGTGTGTGTGTGTGTGTGTGTGTGTGTGTGTGTGTGTGTGTGTGAGTGTATGTGTGAGTGTGTGTGAGTGTGTGTGTGTCAGTGTGTGTCAGTGTGTGTGTCAGTGTGTGCGTGTGTGTGTGTCAGTGTGTGTGTGTGTCAGTGTTTGCGTGTGTATATGTGTCTGTGTCATTGCGTGTATCAATGTGTGTGTGTGTGTGTGTCTATGTGTGGGCATGTCAATGTGTGCGTGTGTGTGTGTTTGCATGTCAATGTGTGTGTCAGTGTCCATGTGTGTGTATGTGTGTGTGTATGTGTGTGTATGTGCGTGTCAATGTATGTACTTGTTAGTGTGTGTGTGTTTATGTGTGTGTGTGTGTGTCAGTGTGTACACATGTCAGTGTGTGTTTGTCACTGTGTGTGTATGTGTGTGTCAATGTGTGTGTGTGTGTCAGTGTGTCCATATCAGTGAGTGTGCGTGTAAGTGTGTGTGCATGTCAATGTGTGTGTGCGTGTGTCTATGTGTGTGCGTGTCATGTGTGCGTGTGTCTATGTGTGTGTCAGTGTGTGTGTGTCAGTATGTGTGCATGTCAGTTTGTGCACATGTCAGAGTGTGTGTGTGTGTCTATGTGTCAGTGTGTGAGTGTGCATGTCAGTATGTGTGCATGTCTGTGTTTGCGCTTGTCAGTACCTGTGCATGTGTCTACATGAGTGTGTGTCCATGTCTATGTAAGTATCAGTGTGTGTCTATGAGTGTGTGTGCCAGTGTCAGTGTGAGTGTGTCTATGTGTGTCAGTGTGACTGTGTGAGTATGTGTCAATGTGTATCTATGTGTGTGTGTGTCTATGTGTGTGTGTGTCAGTGTGTGTGTCGATGTGAGTGTGTGTCAGTGTGTGTGTGTCTATGTGAGTGTGTGTCTAAGTGAGTGTGTGTCAGTGTGTGTCAATGTGAATATGTGTCAGTGTGTGTGTGTGTCAATGAGAGTATGTCAGTGTGTGTGTGCGTGTCAGTGTGTGCGTCTGTCTATGTGTGTGTGTGTCATTATGTGTGCGTCTGTCTATGTGTGTGTGTCAGTGTGTGTGTGTCAGTATGTGTGCATGTCGGTGGGTGCACATGTCAGTGTGTGTGTGTGTGTGTGTGTGTGTGTGTGTGTGTGTGTGTGGTTGTGTCTATGTGTGTGTGTTTCAGTGTGCGTGTGTATGTCTATGTGCCAGTTTGTGTGTGTGTGTGTGTGTGTGTGTGTGTGTGTGTGTGTGTGTGTCTGTGTGTGTCAGTGTGTGCGTGTGCATGTCAGTAAGTGTGCATGTCTGTGTGTGCGCATGTCAGTGCCTGTGCATGTGTCTATATGAGTGTGTGTCAGTGTCTATGTAAGTGTGTATCAGTGTGTGTGTGTGTCTATGAGAGTGTGTGGCAGTGTCAGTGTGAGTGTGTCTATGTGTGTGTGCGTATGCCTGTGTGAGTGTGTGTCATAGAAACATAGAAACACAGAAAATAGTTGCAGGAGGAGGCCATTCGGCCCTTCGAGGCAGCACTGCCATTCATTGTGATCATGGCTGATCGACCGCCATCAATGACCCGTGCCTGCCTTCTCCCCATATCCCTTGACTCCACTAGCCCCTAGAGCTCTATCCAACTATGTCAGTGTGTGTCAGTATGACTATGTGAGTATGTGTCAGTGTGTGTCTATGTCAGTGTGTGTTTCGATGTGAGTGTGTGCAAGAGTGTGTCAGTGTGTGTGTGTCTATGTGAGTGTGTTTATGTCTAAGTGAGTGTGTGTTAATATGGGTATGTCAGTGTGTGTGTGTGTATGTGTTCGTGTGTGTGTGATTGGTGAGTGTGTGTCAGTGTGTATCTATGTGAGTGTGTGCCAGTGTGTGTGTCTATGTGAATATGTCAGTGTGTGTGTGTCTGTGAGTGTGTGTATGTCTATGTGTGCGCACAGAGTGTGTGTCTATGTGAGTGTGTGTCAGAGTGTGTCTGTATGTCTATGTGAGTGTGTCTGTGTCTAAGTGAGTGTGTCAGTGTGTGTCAATGTGAGTGTGTGTCAGTGTGTGTGTATCTATGTGAGTACGTGTCAGAGGGTGTGCGTGTCTGTGTGTGGCATGTCAGTGTGTGTGCATGTCAGTTTGTGTGTGTGCATGTCACTGCGTGTGCATCAGTGTGTGTGTGCGTGTGTCAGTGTGAGTGTGCGTCAGTGTGTGTGGCATGTCAGTGTGTGTGTGTCAGTGTGTGTGTGCATGTCAGTGCGTGTGCATCAGTGTGTGTGCGTGTGTCAGTGTGAGTGTGCGTCAGTGTATGGCATGTCAGTGTGTGTGTGTGTGCATGTCAGTGTGTGTGCATCAGTGCTTGTGTGTGTGTCAGTGTGAGTATGTGTCAGTGTGTGTACGTGTCAGTGCGTGCGTGTGTTCAGTGTATGTGCGTGTTCTGTGTATGTGTGTGTCAGTGTGTGTGTGTGTCAGTGTGAGTATGTGTCAGTGTGTGTGTCTATCTGAGTGCGTGTGTGTCTGTGAGTGTGTCTATGTGAGTGTGTGAGTGTGTGTGTGTCTAAGTGAGTGTGTCTATGTGAGTGTGTGTGAGTGTGTGTGCATGTCAGTGTGTGTGCGTGTCTAGATCAATGTGTGTGTTAGTGTGTATCTATGTGAGTGTGTGTGTGTCAGTGTGTGTGCGTGTGTCAGTTTGTGTGTGTGCATGTGTCAGTTTGTGTGTGTGTGTCAGTGTGTGTGTGTGTGACAGTGTGTGTGTGTGCGTGTCAGTGTGTGTGTGTGTGTCAGTGTCAGTGTGTGTGTGTGTCAGTGTGTGTGTGTCAGTGTGTGTCAGTGTGTGTGTGTGTGTGTGTGTGATGTATTTGACTGTAATCAAGAATTCAATGGTTGAATGGTGATTTTATTGTCACACGTGCAAAGTGTAAACACAAAATAAATTATTTTCGTATAAACAGACCGGTAGAGTGTAACCATATTATCCTCGATTAGCAAATGTACATAAATAGTCCGCTGAGCCCCATGCAAGAGACGCCATGTTTTCGCACCATTTTCAAAGTACACGCTCCTGTTTTGGGTAACCATCACTGCTTCCCCCTTCCCCCATTCTCTCACTAGACTCTGGGTACAGTCGAGACACGGCCTGTCTGGGCTCCTCCTTGGGACTAGCTCTTGCTTTTGGTTGTGTCTAGACATTAGGGTCTGTGTAGACACAACCCTGACTGGGCTCCCAATGTCTAGACAAGACCGTCCAGGTCAATACTGTCTAGACACAGTCCTGTCAGGTGTGCCAATGCCCTGGGTACTAGCTCTTGCTCTGAGTACTGTCTAGACACAGCCTGTCTGGGCTCCCGCCTGGGGACTCTTGCTCTGACTAATGTCTAGACATTAGGTTCTGAGTACTGTCTGGGTTGCCCCTGGGTCCTAACTCTTGCTCATGGTACTGTCCAGAGATTAGGCTTTAGGAGCTGTCTAGACATGGTCCTGTCTGTGGGACTAGCCCTTGCTCTGAGCAGTCTAGACTCAGGTTTCTGTCTAGACGTAGCCCTCGATGGGGGCCTAGCCCTTGCCCTGGGTAGTGTCTACACATTAGACTCTGGTTGCTGTCCAGACGTAGACCTGTCTGGGGACTAGCGCTTGGCCAGGGGACTAGGGGACTAATCCTGGGTACTCTCTACACGCTAGAATATGGGGTGCTGTCCAGATACGGTCCATCTTGGAGACAAGCTCTTGATCTGGGTAGTGTCTAGACACTAGACTCCGGGTGCTACCTCGAAACAGCCTGTCTGGGGAACCAGCTCTTGCTCTGGGTACACTTCGGACACTGGGCTCTGGGTCCTGTCTAGACGTAGCCCTGTTTGGGGGACTAGCTCTTGCTCTGGGCAGTGTCTAGACACATTCTTGTCTGGTCTCTCACTATCTAGAGAAATTCCTGACTGGGCTCCCACCGTCCAGACACTAGACTCTGGGTGCTGTCGAGACACGGCCTGTCTGGGGGACTCGCTCTTGCTCTGGGTAGTGTCTGGACTAGACTCCAGGTGCTGTCCAGATACGGCCCGGCTGGGGGCCTAGCCCTTCCTCTGGGTAGTGTCTAGACACTGGACTCTGGGTGCTGTCTAGACGCAGCCCTGTCTGGGGGCCTAGCTCTTGCTGCGCAAGGTGGTCTCCTTGCTGCGGAAGGTGATGTTGAGGGAGAAGCGCCTGCGGCGGCGGCACCAGCAGGTAGGGGCTGACGGCGAGGACCGGCGTCCCAGCGAGTAGATCAGGGGGTCGAGGCAACTGTTGAGGCTGGTCAGGGCCATGGTGACCCGACGCGCCGAGTAGGTGAAGCCGATGATCCGGCAGCTCGCCGGGCCCGGGTTGAGGCGCAGGAAGGTATGGACCAGCTGGACAACATGGTAGGGCACAAAGCAGACCAGGAAGACGCAGAGGACCACCAGCACGGTCCGCAGCGCTCGCCTCTTCACGGCGTGGACCGCGTTGCCGGCCGTCGGCTCCAATAGACGCCGGGCGATGAGGGGGTAGCACACGGCGATGACCAACAAGGGGAGGATGAAGCCTATCACCGCCCCGACGATGCTGATGCTGGAGATGCGGCCACTCCAGGAGCCGCTGGAGAAGTTCTCCAGGCAAGCTGTCCTGCCGTCGGGGAAGTGGCTGGTCAGGGGCCCCTTGAGCATCAGGTAAAGGATGCAGGCGGCGAGGACCAGCCAGACGGCGAGGCAGACCAGCAGCCGGTATCGGGGGCGGCGGAGGCCCAGAGAGCGGAGAGGGTGGACCACTGCGATGTAGCGGTCCACGCAGATGCAGGTGAGGAAGAGGGTGCTGCCGTACAGGTTGGCGAAGAACAGGGAGCCCGTGATCTTGCAGCCCCACTCGCCGAAGGTCCAGTCGTTGCCCCGGCCGTGGTAGACGACCCTGAACGGGAGGGTCACGGCGAAGATAAGGTCGATCGCGGCCAGGTTGACCATGAAGACGTCGGACGGCGAGAGGGTTCCCTTGGTCCTGAAGAAGAACCAGAGGGCGGCGGCGTTGAAGGTGGTGCCCAGGACGAAAACCAGGCTGTAAACCACCGGGAACATGACGTACTGGAAGTCGGCGCTCAACAGGCACCCTTGGGTGCTGTTGGCACCTGTGAGGTTGGCGTCAGAGGTCGGGAGGGACCAGGAGGTTGACGGAGTTCCAACAGTCCAGGGCGCCTCTGTAGCCATTTAGGGGAAGTGAGGGGGGTGGGGTCAAAGTCAGGCACCCTGAGCCTCCTGGGGAAAAATGAGCCAAAGTGTTCTTGGAGTTTTCTTCTGACCGTGGCCTTCTGTCCGGCAATCTTATTTCTTCCTCCAACGTTCAAATGAATGGTCCTTGTTCAGAGAATTCACTCTTCTAAAGATCAGTCCGGTTCCTGGGAAACGGTGGCCTTGGTAGTCCACGGTCCTGAGGTCAATAGGAAAAGCAAACATAAATAAGCGGCGACCTTATAGAAACATATACATTTCTTAAGGAATTGGATGGGCTGGATGCAGGAAAAATGTTGGGGGAGTCTAGTACCAGGGGTCACACAGTTTAAGAATAAGGGGTAGACCATTTTGGACTGAGATGAGGAAAAAGGTTTTCACCCGGAGAGTTGTGAATTTGTGGAATTCTCTGACACCTGTCCTAATCATGAATCTATCTGTCTCTGCTTTTAATATATCCACTGACTTACCTCCGCAGCCTTCTGTGGCAAAGAATTCCACAGATTCACTAGTATCTGACCAAAGAAATTCCTCCTCATCTTCTTAAAGGAACATCCTTTAATTCTGAGGCTGTGACCTCTAGTCCTAGACTCTCCCACCAGTGGAAACACCCTCTCTACGTCCACTCTATCCAAGCCTGTATTCATTGGAGTTTAGAAGGATGAGCGGGGATCTTATAGAAACATATAAAATTATAAAAGGACTGGACAAGCTAGATGCAGGAAAAATGTTCCCAATGTTGGATGAGTCCAGAATCAGGGGCCACAGTCTTAGAGTAAAGGGGAGGTCATTTAAGACTGAGGTGAGAGAAAACCTTTTTACCCAGAAAGTTGTGAATTTGTGGAATTCCCTGCCACAGAGGGCAGTGGAGGCCAAATCACTGGATGGATTTAAGAGAGAGTTGGATAGCTCTAGGGGCTAGTGGAGTCAAGGGAAATGGGGAGAAGGCAGGCACGGGTTATTGATAGCGGACGATCAGCCATGATCACAATTAATGGCGGTGCTGGCTCGAAGGGCCGAATGGCCTCCTCCTGCACCTATTTTCTATGTTTCGAACCATTTGACTATTTGATACATTTCAAAGTAGACCTTTTGGAGAGCATTTTTGGCCATTGCTTCAATAAACATTCCTTAACCTGGGTCTCCATTGTAGGTGTGGCACTACACATAGTTTACACTCCGGTGAACTTCCCGAGAGCTTTCATATGTCAAGATTCCTGAATTAATGTGAGTTGTAAGTGAAATAAGTTGCCCGATCAAAGTCTCACTGCAGAAAAGGAAGTGGTAACTAAATCCCACCTTCTCAACCGTATACACAGCTTAAGATCGAACTGGAATCTTTGCTATTTTTCTGCAAACACAAACTTTAAGTTGCCTAATTTCCTTTACTTGTCGGTTGTCGGTGGTAAGGAAGGCAAATGCAGTGCGAGCATTTATTTCGAGAGGACTAGAATGTAATCCCCGTATCTGAGGAAGGATGTGTTGGCGCTGGAGTGGGCCAGAGGAGGTTGATGAGAATAACCACGGTGATTATTGCCTTAACGTAGCATGAGCGTTTGACGGCACTGGGCCAGTACTCGCTGGAGTTTAGAAGGTTGAGGGGGACCTCATTGAAACTTACAGAATAGGTTTAATTACTAACCTGTTAATAATTATCCAATCTCTGGAGGACAAAGAAGGGAGAGATTGAACTTTTTATTGCCTTCCATCACAGTGAGGAGTGCGGAGGAGTCACTGTGGTGGACGTTCATGTTAAAATGTATTAAAATGTAATGTGGAAAACATTAGGCTTGTCTTGGCGGAAAAACCAGATCAATTTCTTAAGACATGGACACCCTTTACTGAATTCTTACAACATTAGTATGGTGCAACACAAAATTAAATTTAAATCTGATGCTGGGTTGGGTGAGGTGGTGGGGGGGGGGGGGACTTTCTTTAGATCTTCTTCAATCTATCTTTCCACTTTTTACTTATTTTCTTTCTTGTTTTCACAATTTAGGTTATAAGGTTAAAAATGAAGCTGTACATTAATGGTATAATTCTAGATGCTGAATGCGTTATCTCTGTACAATTGCTTCTAATAAGAATTAAACAAATTTAAAAAAAGTTAAAAACATATATATATATTTTGTGTGTTCTGGTGCAAAACATACTTGGCTAATAAAGTATGATTATGATTATGATAATGAAAGGCATAGATAGCGTGGATGTGCAAAGGATGTTTCCACTGGTGGGAGAGTCTGGGACCAGAAGTCATAGCCACAGAATTAAAGGGTGCTATTTTAGGATGGAGGTGAGGAGGAGCTTCTTTAGTCAGAGGGTAGTTAATCTGTGGAGTTCTTTGCCACAGCAGACTGTGGAGGCCAAGTCAGTGGATATTTTTAAGGCAGAGATAGGCAAATTCTTGATTAGCATTATCAAGATTAGGTGTCAAGGTTTATGGGGAGAAGGCAGGAAAATGGGATTAGGAGGCAGAGATCGCTGGGCCTGTACTCGCTGGAGTTTAGAAGGATGAGGGGCCCCCTGTAAATTACCAATTGTGCGTAGGGAGTGTGAGAGGGATCCTCGACGTTTCAGATGAAGACCCTCTCTCTCACTATTTCCTAAATGCCTGTGCATGAGGAGCTGTTGTAGGGCAGCACGGTGGCACAGCGGTGGAGTCGTTGCTTTACAGCGCCAGAGATCCGGGTTCGATCCTGACCTCGGGGTGCTGCCTGTACAGAGTTTGCACGTTCTGCCTGTGACCTGCGTGGGTTTTCCTTGGGTGTTCCAATTTCTCAAGGACGTGCAGGTTTGCAGATTAATTGGCTTCTGTATATTGTCCCTGGGGTGTGGCATAGAAGTCGTGTATGGGTGATCACTGGTCGGCACGGATTCGGCGGGCTGAAAGGCCTGTTTCAATGCTGTATCTCTAAATTAAACTAAAGCCCAATCAAGTCTCCTTTGCAATTCAATCGTGGCTGGTCTATCATTCCCACTCAACCCCATTCTCCTGCCTTCATCCTATAACCCCTGACGCCCATACTAATTAAGCAGGGTCATTCAAGGGGTTAGATACAAAAAGCTGGAGTAATTCAGCGGGACAGGCAGCATCTCTGGGTGACATTTCAGGTCGAGACCCTGCTTCAGAAGAAGGGTCTCGACCTACAACGCACCCATTCCTTCCCTCCAGAGACGTTGCCTGACCCGCTGAGTTACTCCAACTTGTTGTGCCTATTGTCGGTTTAAACCAGCATCTGCAGTTCTTTCCTCATAATTCAAGGGGTTGATGGTTGATGGCAAGAAGCTGTTCTTGAACCTGGAGGTCACGGTTCTCAGGCTCCTGCATCTGGTAGCAGCGAGAAGAGCTTATGTCCAAGGATTCATGAGTTCTAGAAGCAGAATTAAGCCATTCGGCCCATCGAGTCTACTCTGCCTTTCAATCATGACTGACCTATCTTTCCCACTCAACCCCATTCTCCTGCCTTCACCCCAGAATCCCTCACACCCCGTTTACTCATCAATAATCTGTCAATCTCTGCCTTAAAAACATCCATTGACTTGGGCTCCGTTGCCGACTGTGGCAATGAATTCCACAGATTCACCACCCTCTGGTTCCTCACCTTCCTAAAGGAACATCCTTTAATTCTGAGGCCACAGCCTCTGGTCCCAGACTCTCCCACTAGTGGAAACATACTCCCCACATCCACTCTATCCAGGCCTTTCACTGGTTCGGCAAGTTTCAATGATGACCCCCATCCCTCATCCTTCTAAACGCAATAGAGAACAGACTCACCAACTCCACAGCACTTCACACGTTGAATCTCTGAAGTCTGCCTGATAATTCCCTCTCTTCCTCGACAAGCAATCCTCTCTTTGTCACAGTCTACTTCCATCTGAGTCACTCACGGCCTTAAGGGGAGAGTTAGGCGCGATTTAATTTCCTGCTACAATAAATTTCCCAACTCAGTAAATTCCTTCCACTCCCTGTGAAACTCTCACTGTGCTTCCCCTTGAATGGCCTTTGAACTGATTGGTTGCAATGAGGAAGGAAATGTCCGAATACAGCTGAAGTCATAAAACATGTGAAATGTGATTCACATCTTCTCGAATGTGCCTTAATCAGTTCTTATATCACTTACTTCTCCTTACAAGAAAGTTACAGCCCTTAATGCAACCTGTCTTAATAGATTTACATTCACTCCACCCATTGTGCTTGTGTTTACCTTGATTTTAATTACCTGATTTAACTGTACTGCCTGCACAATAAAGCCTTTCATTCTTGTTCAGTACACATGACGTTAATACATCTAAAGGATCAACTTATTCCAAAGATAGACCAAAAATGCTGGAGTAACTCAGCAGGTCAGACAGCATATCAGGAGAAAATGGATTGGTGCCGTTTTGGGTCGGGACCCTTCTTTAAATTGGATTAGATTTGTTTAGTGTAGTTTCGTTTTAGTCTAGTTCTGTTGAGTTTAGTTTACTTTAGCATGAAAACAGTTTAGTTTTAGTTTTTTTACATTGCCGTCGAAATCTCTCGTTTCCCCTTCCCCTTACTCTCAGTCCGAAGAAGGGTCTTAACCCGAAATGTCACCCATTCCTTCTCTCCAGAGATAATGCCTGTCCAGCTGAGTTACTCCGGCATTTTGTGTCTATCTTTAGTTTAGTTTAGTTCAGTTCAGTTTAGTTTAGTGTAGTTTAGACTGCTTCAGTTTACTTTAGAGATACAGCATGGAATCGGGCCCTTTGGCCAACCGAGTCCACGCCGACCAGCGATCTCCTCGTACACTAGCACTATCCTAAACACTATGTGCAGTTTACGATTTTATTGAAGCCAATTAACCCGTCTGCCTTTGGAAAGTGAGAGGAAACCAAACCAGCCGGAGAAAACCTACACGGTCATGGGGAGAACGTACAAACTCCGTACAGACAGCACCTGTAGTCAGGATCGAACTGGGTCTCTGGCGCTGTTAGACAGCAACTCTACCACTGCGCCATCGTGCTGCTACACCAGATAAAGCTAAACCAAGTGATTAGTTCAGTGTAAAGATAGCCACAAAGTGCTGGAGTAACTCAGTAGATCAGGTGGCATCCCTGAAGAAAATGGATGGGTGACGTTTCGGGTCAGAACCCTTCTTCAGACCGGTTAAGATTACTAGTTTGGTTTAGTTTAGTTTAGTTTAGACTGCACTTTAGTTTACTTTAGCACGGAAACAGACCCTTTGGCCCAGCATCCATGCCGACCAGCGATCACCCCGTACATAAACACTATCCTACAAACACTAGGGACAATTTACAATATTTACTGAAGCCAATTAACCTAAGAGCCTGTACGCCTTTGGAGTGTGGAGGAAACTGGAGCACTCTGTGAAAACCCACGCAGGTAACGGGGAGAACGTACAAACTCTGTACAGACAGCACCCGTAGTCAGGATTGGATCTGGGTGTCTGGTGCTGTAAGGCAGCAACTCTACCGCTGTGCCTCCATGCCACCCTTAATCTAGTTCACTTTAGGGTTCGGGGCAGCATGGGTAGAGCCACTGCCTCACAACACCAGAGACCCAGATTTGATCCTGATCTCGGATGCTGTCTGTGTGGAGTATACACGTTCTCCCCGTGGGTTTCCTCCACATGCCCCGGTTTCCTCCCACATTCCAAAGACGTGCGGATTTGTAGGTAAATTGTGGAGGCGATCAGCAAAACAAAGCTTTTCGCTGTTCCTCAGTACACGTGACAATAATAAACTTAACTTAACCAAACCTGTCCTAGCCGGCTCAATCTTTCCATGTCATTGAATCCCTTGAGGCCCTGGCAATATTGTAAATCTATCCTGCGCTCATTTCCAGCTTAATGGCATCTCTAATATGGCCAGGTATCCAAAAGTCAGTGCAGGAAGGAACTGCAGATGTTGATTTACACCGAAGATAGACACAAAAAGCTGGAGTAACTCAGCGAGTCAGGCAGCATCTCTGGAGAAAAGGGACAGGTGACGTTTCGGGCCGAGACTCTGCTTCAAGTTAGTCCTCACCAACATATTATAGAACTGCAACGTGACGTCTCAACTTCTCTGATCAAACAGTATAACCAGCATCTGCAGTTCCTTTTTGTTACATTAGGATGGGTTTTAGAGGTTTTGGAGAGAAGGCAGGAGAATGGGGTTAGGAGGGAGAGATAGATCAGCCAAGATTGAATGGCGGACTAGACTTGATGGGCCGAATGGCTTAATTCAGCTTCTATCACTTATGATCTTATGATTTATGATTATTTTCTATAATCAATGGTTATTCAGGGAGCTTTATACGTATACTCCAAGGGCGACACAGAGGAGCAGCGATAAAACTGCTGCCCTACAGCGCCATGTTTGATCCTGACCATGAGTGCTGGCTGTACACAGTTTGTACGTTCTCCCTATGACCTGCGTGGGCTTTCTCCGGGAGCTTCAGTTTCTTCCAACTTTCCAAAGATGCATAGGTTTGTAGGTTAATAGGCTTGGTACAATTGTAAATTGTCCCTCATGTGTGTCAGATAGTGTTAGTGTGCGGGGATCGCTGGTCGGTGCGGACTCGGCGGGTCGAAGGGCCTGGTTCCTCACTGTATCTCAAAACTAATCGAAACTAAACTAAATTTAACTAAAATTAAAACATCAAGTCCCTTTGTTGAGTCAAAGAGTCACACAGTGAGGAAACAGGCCCTTCGGCCCAACTTGCCCACATTGGCCAACATGCCTCATCTACACTAGTCCCACCTGTCTGTATTTGGCCCATATTCCCCCTCAACCTGTCCTATCCTGTACCAGTCTAGATGTTTCTGAAGTGTTGCAATAGTCCCTGCCTCAACTACCTCCTCCGGCAGCTCGTTCCATACACCCACCACCCTTTGCGTTACAAAGTTGCCCCTCAGGTTCCTAATAAATCTGTCCCCCCTCACGTTACACCTTTGTCCTCTGGTTCTTGATTCACTTGGTCTGGGTAACTGTTCTGCAGTTATCCCAGTTTCTAATTTTAAAGACTTGTCTTTCTAAAAGGAATTAGCAGCATCTTGTTATACGTACTTCCTGACTGTGGTCGAGCCAATGCTATGACTGTTGTACTAAAAACAAGAAGTACTCAAGAGTGTTGTCGGAAGGAACTGCAGATGCTGGTTTAAACCAAAGATAGATGCAAAATGCTGGAGTAACTCAGCAGGACAGGCAGCATCTCTGGAGAGAAGGAATGGGCGACGTTTCGGGTCGAGACCTTCTTCAGATCGAGTCGGTAGAAAGGGAAACAAGAGATATACAGTAGATGGTGATGTAGAGAGATATGGAACAAATGAATGAAAGATATGCAACAAAGTAACGATGATAAAGGAAACAGGCCATTGTTAGCTGTTAGCTCGGTGAGAATGAGAAGCTGGTGCGACCTGCGAGGGGGAGGGATGGAGAGAGAGGAGATGCAAGGGGTTACTTGAAGTTAGAGAAATGAATATTCATACCACTGGGTTGAAAGCTGCCCATGTGAAATATGAGATGCTATTCCTCCAGTTTGCATTTAGCCTCACTGACAAGGGAGGAGACCAAGGACAGACAGGTCAGTGTGGGAATGAGAAGGGAATTAAAGTGTTTCGAACCGGGAGATCAGGTAGGTCGAGGCGGACTGAGTGAAGGTGTTCAGCAAAACAATCGCCCAGTCTACGTTTGGTCTCAGAATGGTCAGAAAATGCTCAGAATGTTTTGGTGGGAGCGAGTATCAGAGTGAACACACTGTTTCTCTGAACTCTAATCTGGATTCATAAAGTGTAAATGAGGATACAGTTAAAAAAAATTAAATTAAAAGATTCTTGACAGGTACACGGATAGGAAAGGTTAATAGGGTTATGGGTCAAAGGCGATCAAATGGGACAAATTAAAGATACAGAGCGGAAACAGGCTATTTGGCCACTGACCAGCGATCCCCGCACAATAACACTATCCTACACACACCAGGGACAATTTACATTTATACCAAGCCAATCAATCTACAAACCTGTACGTCTTTGGAGTGTGGGAGGAAGCCAAAGATCTCGGAGAAGACCCACGCCGGTCACGGGTTGAACGTACAAACTCCGTACAGACAGCACCCGTAGTCAGGATCGAACTTGGGTCTCTGGAGCTGTAAGGCAGTACTACCACTGTTCCACCGTGCCGCCCCTTAAGGGCCTGTCCTACCAGCATCCGACTCCAAGCGATGAGCGCGATCAAACTAGAAGCGGGGGCCGCGCCGAGGTCGGGTGATCCCCTGTACATGGCCGTTCCCACCAGCATGCGCCTGCATGCGGCAAGCGCGACCAAACCGGCAGCGAGGGCTGCGCGGAGGTCGGGTGAGTGGCGCAACGCGGCGCAAAGTGAGGCAAACGGAGCAAAGTCTTCAGGTAAGTTCGCCTGGACAGAGAGGGGCACACAGAGAGGGGCACAGAGGCACACACACAGAGGGCCACGGAGCCACACACATAGAGGGTCACGGAGGCACCTACAGATAGGTTCACGGAGGCACGACGTCGAGACGGTGTGTAATGCGTCGAGGCGACTGCGAGCCGACAAGCCGTTGCCACGCGGAATTTTCGAACATAGTCAGATTTTCGGAGCCCCGCGCGATGTCGGGACGAACTCCGCACAATTCCGCATGGCTCCGGCGATCGAAGTGGGGCCGGCCCCGCGATGCCGGACGGCTCAAGCGACCACATTAGATCGCGCTCATCGCATGGAGTTGCATGCTTGTAGGACAGGCCCTTAAGAGGGGGCATCTTGGATGGCGTGGATGAGGTGGTCAGATGGACCTGTTTCCATGCTATACGTCTTCCATGGGCGGCACGGTGGAGCAGCAGTAAGTTGCTGCCTCACAGCGCCTGGGCCTGATTCGACTCTGACCCATCTTCACACAAAGGGTGATGGCTGTATGGAACGAGCTGCCACAGGAGGTAACTGAGGCAGGGACTATCGCAACATTTAAGAAGCAATCAGAAAGATACATGGAGAGATATGAGCAGGTGGGACTAGTGTAAATGGGACATGTTGATTGGTGTGGGCAAGTTGAGCCAAAGGGCCTGTTACCACACTGTATGACATGCAGGGAATGGGGGGGACATGGATCACCTGCAGTCAGGGAAGATTAGTTTAATATTACAGGGAGTTGCCTTAGAATTAAAGGATGGTCCTTCAGGAAGTTGAGGAGGAATTTCTTTAGTCAGAGGGTGGTGAATCTGTGGAATTCTCTGCCACGGAAGGCTGTGGAGGCCGTCGGTGAATATTTTAAAGGCAGAGGTATATAGATTCTTGATTAGTACGGGTGTCAGGGGTTATGGGGGGAAGGCAGTAGAATGGCATTAGGAGGGAGAGATAGATCAGGCATGATTGAATGGCGGAGTAGACTTGATGGGCCGAATCACCTAAGTACGATACAATACAATACAATTTATTTGCCACATTGCACAGAAAGTGCAAGTGAAATGAATTTGTCAGCAGCATACAATAATAAAGACACACAAATACACAATAAAAATGTAACATAAGCATCCACCACAGCATTCGTCACTGTGGTGGAAGGCACAAACATTTGCCAGTCCTCCTCCACTTTCCCCCGTGGTCGGGCCGGACAAGTAAAGTCCAGGGCCGGCTCTTCCCCACCGGAGACCGCGGCTTCAGGTTGGTGTAGGCCGCAGGCCGGCGGTTGAAGATTCAAAGTTCCCGCCGCTGCCAGAAGCACCGCAGACAGCAGGGCCGGCGGTCGAAGCTCCCCTCCGGGGGTGATAGTTAGTCCACGCCGGACCCGCGGTAGAAGTAGGCCGCGGGCCGGCGGTGGTGGCTACCCCCACGAGGGATCCCGGGCTGCAGACGCCGCTCCCCGCTGGAGCTCTGCAGACCGCGGCTTCAGGCTGCCGACTGCCGCGGGCCAGCGAAACAAAGCGCTCCCCTCCGGCGAGCCCCAGCGAGGGCTCGCCCGCTCCCCGCCGAGTGTCCACGCTGCGCCCGCCGCTGAAGTCCCGGGAGCGTCTCCGGGAAAGGCCGCGCCGATCCTTGCTGTTAGGCCACGGGGGAGGCGACATGGAAAAAGTCGCCTCTCCGTGGAGGAGGCGGCCAAAACGGTTTCCCCCTTAACCCCCCCCCCCTCACCACCCCCCACACAAGACACACCAAGAAACATTTAAACAATACACTAAAACATACTAAAAACAAAAAAAAAGTAGAAAAAAGACGGACAGCTGCTAACAGTCCAGTACAGGACTTTTTCCTGTACTGTTCTGGGTTCTATGTTTATAGGCAAATAACCTTGAACACAAGAATTTACAGTTGTAATAAACAATAGAAGAAAGTTTGCTTTGATCAACTGATCTAGCGTTGCCAAATTTCCCAGTGGGTTATAGTCATAGAGTCATAGAGTGATTCAGTGTGGATACAGGTCCTTAGGCCCAATTGCCCACATCGGCCAACATGTCTCAGATACACTAGTCCCACCTGCCTGCGCTTGGTCCCTATCCCTCCAAACCTGTCCTATCCATGTACCTGTCTAACTGTTTCTTAACCATTGGGATAGTCCCAGCCTCAACTATCTCATCTTGCAGCTTGTTCCATACACTCACCACCCTTTGTGTGAAAGAGTTACCCCTCAAATTCCTATTAAATATTTTCACCTTTATCTTGAACCTATGTCCTCTGGTCTTCGATTTCCTTATGCTGGGCAAGAGACTCTGAGCATCTACCCAATCTATTCCTCACATGATTTTCTACACCTCTATAAGATCGCACCTCATCCTCCTGTCCTCCAAGGAATAGAGACCCAGCCTGCTCAACCTCTCCCTGAGCCTACACCGCCTAGTCCTGGCAACATCCTCGTAAATGTTCTCTGAACCCTCTCAAGCTTGACAATATTTTTCCTATAACATGGTGCCCAGAACTGAACACAATGTTCTAAATGTGGTCTCACCGACGTCTTATGCAACTGCAACATGACCTCCCAATATCTGTATTCAATACTGGCTGATGAAGGCCAATGTGCCAAAAACCTTTTTGACCACCTTATGTACCTGCAATTCGACCGTCAAGGAACCCTACACCTGCACTCCTAGATCGTGAGCTGGGTGAAATGTTATCTGCCAAAGTTTGGCACTGAGCCACATGGTCTTTGTGTGGTTTTACAAACCTTCAAAGTTTCTGCTTCCACCTCTGTTTCAGAGAGAATGTAAGGGGGCGACAAGTTAGCGCAGCGGGTAGTACCACTGCCTCACTGAGCCAGAGACCCGGGTTCGATCCTGACCTCGGGTGCTGTCTGTTCAGGTATGGAGTTTGCTCATTCGAGCATTATTGAGTTTGCTTGGAGTTTAGAAGAGAACGTACAGAACAGTGAAAGGCTTGGATAGAGTGGATGTGGAGTAGATGTTTCCACTTGTTGGAGAGTCTAGGACCTATGATCATAGCCTCAGAATTAAAGGATTTTCTTTTAGGAAGAGGTGAGGATTCATTCCTTTAGTCAGAGGGTGGTGAATCTGTGGAATTCTTTGCCACAGAAGGCTGTGGAGGTCAAGTCAATGGATACTTTTAAGGCAGAGATAGATATATTCTTGTGTTGGAAAGAACTCAGATGCTGGTTTAATTCAAAGATAAACACAAAATGCTGGAGTAATTCAGCGGAACAGGCAGCATCTCTAGCGAGAAGGAATGGGTGACGTTTTAGGTCGAGACCCTTCTTCAGACTGGTCGATAGATTCTTGATTAGTACAGTTGTCAGAGAAGGAGGAGAAGGCCAGAAAATGGGGTTAGGAGGGAGAGATGGATCAGTCATGAATGAATGGCGGAATAGACTTGATGGCTTAATTCAACTCCTATCACTTATTACCTCATTCACCCTGTGACCACGTAGATTTTCTCAAGGTTCTCCGGTTTCCTCCCACACTCCAAACATGTGCGGGTTTGTAGGTTAATTGGCCGCTTTAAAAATATTGCCCCCTAGTGTGGTGTAAGTGAATGCGCAACTGGGATAATATTGAACTAACATGACTGGGTGATTGAAGGGTTTGCCTGGTCTCAATGGGCTGGCTGAATGGCCTGTATCCAGACTGTATCTTTCAATCAATCAAATTCAAGATCAGGTTATAACTTAACTTTATAAGATATGTAAAGACACTTGGATAGTACGGTTATAGAAAGGAGTAGTTGCCCAGAGTAGGGGAATCGTGAACCAGAGTACATAGGTTTAAGGTGAAGGAGAAAGGATTTAATCAGAATCTGAGGGGTAACTTTTTCATACACAGGTTGGTGGGTGTATGGAACAAGCTGCCAGAGGAGGTAGTTGAGGCTGGGACTATCCCAAAGAAACAGTTAGACAGGTACATGGATAGGACAGGTTTGGAGGGATATGGGCCAAATGCAGGCAGGTGGGACTAGTGTAGCTGGGATATGTTGGCCGGTGTGGGAACGTTGGACCGAAAGGCCCTTTTCCACAATGTATCACCCTATAACTGTGGCTCTATAAATGGTTTAGAGGGAAATGGGTCAAATGCAGGCAAATGGGACTAGCTTAGATACGGCATCTTGATCAGCATGGATGAGTTGGGCCCAAGGGCCTGTTTCCCTGCTATGTGACTACGACTATGACATTGGGGTATTGGCTTAAGGTAAGAGGGACCTCAGTGGCAACCTTTCACTCAGAGGGTAGTCCATATCTGGAACAAGCTGCCAGAGGGAGGAATAGAAGCAGATATACAGTATAGGATCACAGAGTCATAGTGACGAAACAGGCCCTTCAGCACAACTTGCCCACACCAGCCAACATGTCCCATCTACACTAGTCCCACCTTCCTGCTTTTGCCAATGTTCCTCTAACCCTGTCCTATCCACAGTTTAAAGATATTTAGAGGCTGAATGGTGGTGTAGCGGTACAGCTACTGCCTTGTGCCCCTGTCCCACTTAGGAAACCTGAACGGAAACCTCTGGAGACTTTGCGCCCCACCCAAGGTTTCCGTGTGGTTCCCGGAGGTTTTTGTCATCCGGCAACCACCTTCAACTAGAATCGCAACCGGCTTCGACCAAAAAATTACCGATTTTTAAAATGGAAAACCACTTTCGACCATTAGGGAGACTGAGAAAAACCTCCGGGTAAACCTGTAGAGGTTTCGTTTAGTTTTAGTTTAGAGATTTAGCGCGGAAACAGGCCCTTTGGCCCACTGAGTCCACACCGACCAGCGATCCCTGCACACTAACACTATCCTACACACACTGGGGACAATTTACATTTATACCAAGCCAATTAACCTACAAACCTGTACGTCTTTGGAGCGTTGGAGGAAACCAAAGATCTCGGAGAAAACCCACGTGGGTCATGGGATGAATGTACAATCTCCGTACAGACAAGTACCTGTAGTCAGCATCGAACCCGGGTCTCTGGCGCTGTAAGGCAGTAGCTCTACAGCTGCGCCAAGAAAATCTGCGGCCCACTTATCATACATGTCCAATGTTGTTAGAGTCTGTGCCTCCACCAAACCCTCAGGACTGTGCGTCCAAATTCCAACCATCCCCAAGGTGAAAAGATTCTGGTCCGGAGGGCAAGGCCTACGCCACTCCACCAGAGTCAAATGCTTGCCGGGGTTACGTCTGCGCCAGGGTGGTGTTAGAGAGGGACATAGTGGTATAGTAGTTATTTAGTATATTTGTAAGGATTGTAACATAATTGTATGAAAATGTAGTGTCTAGATAATTTGGTGATTTTGTAATATGGTGGTGGGTGTGTAACCATGGTTTTGTTTTGTAGTGTGATCATAATTAAATACATTATTTTTAATACAAAAAAAAGTGAAAAGATTCTTATGTAGGAAGGAACTGCAGATGCCGGTTTAAATCGAATATTGACACAGAAAGCTGGAGTAACTCAGCGGGACAGACAGCATCTCTGGAGAGAAGAAACAGGTGACGTTTTGGGTTGAGACCCTTCTTTAGACTGGGTGACATTTCGGTTCGAGACCCGAAACGACATCAGCCATGCACACAATGAATGGTGGTGGTGGCTCGGAGGGCCGAATGGCCTCCTCCTGCACCTATTTTCTATGACATCCATTCCTTCTCTCCAGAAATGCTGCTGGTCTTGTTGAGTTACTCCAGCTTTTTGTGAAAAGATTCTTCCTCAGATCCCCTTTAAATCCCCAGCCCTTATTTTACCGGCACATGCCAGCATGGGTTTCATCCGGGTGCTCCGGTTTCATCCCACATTCCAAAGACGTGCGGGTTTGTAAGTTTTATTGTCTTCTGTGAATTGCCCCTTGTGTCTGGGGAATGTATGAGAAGGTGGGAAAGCAGAGAACTAGTGTGAATAGGTGATCGATGGTCGACGTGGATTTAGTAGGCCGAAAGGCCTGTTTCCACACGGCATCTCTAATCTAAAACGAATATGAAAACACAAATGCTGCAGGAACTCAGTGGGTCTGGCAGCTTCACTATATAGAGTCATAGAGTGATAGTGTGGAAACAGGCCCTTCGGCCTAACTCGCCCACACCGGCCAACATATCCCAGCTACATGAGTCCCACTGGTCTGTGTTTGGTTCATATCCAGCCAAACTTGTCTTTTCCATCTACCTGTCTAACTGTTTCATAAATGTTGGGATAGTCCCAGCCTCAACTACCTCCCCTGGCAGCTTGTTACATACACCCACTCGCTTTATGTGAAAAGGAATAGACAGGCGATGTTTCATGTCTGGACACTTCTTCCGACTCCATATCTTCCATTTGTTCTTTACATATCTTTCATTCATTCATTTTCTGTACCTTTTCGTACCTCTAGTTTCCCTCTCCCCTGACTCTCAGTCTGAAGGTCTCGACCTGAAACACCACCTATTCTATCTCTCCAGAAATGCAGCCCGACCCGCTGAGTTACTCCTGTATTTTGTGTCTATCCTCAGAAACACAAATCTCCTCGAAACGTGATCAGATTTCATTATTTTTAATACAAAAAAAGGTGAAAAGATTCTTATGTAGGAAGGAACTGCAGATGCCGGTTTAAACCGAATATAGACACAGAAAGCTGGAGTAACTCAGCGGGACAGGCAGCATCTCTGGAGAGAAGAAACAGGTGACGTTTCGGGTTGAGACCCTTCTTTAGAATGGGTGACATTTCGGTTCGAGACCCTTCTTCTGAAGAAGGGTCTCGACCGGAAACGACATCAGCCATGCACACAATGAAAGGCGGTGCTAGCTCGAAGGGCCGAATGGCCTCCTCCTGCACCTATTTTCTATGACATCCATTCCTTCTCTCCAGAAATGCTGCCTGTCTTGTTGAGTTACTCCAGCTTTTTGTGAAAAGATTCTTCCTCAGATCTCCTTTAAATCCCCCAGCCCTTACTTTACCGGCACATGCCAGCATGGGTTTCATCCGGGTGCTCCAGTTTCATCCCCCATTCCAAAGACGTGCAGGTTTGTAAGTTTTATTGTCTTCTGTGAATTTCCCCTTGTGTGTCGGGAATGTATGAGAAGGTGGGAAAGCAGAGAACTAGTGTGAATAGGTGATCGATGGTCGATGTGGATTTAGTAGGCCGAAAGGCCTGTTTCCACACGGCATCTCTAATCTAAAACGAATATGAAAACACAAATACTGCAGGAACTCAGTGGGTCTGGCAGCTTCACTATATAGAGTCATAGAGTGATAGTGTGGAAACAGGCCCTTCGGCCCAACTTGCCCACACCGGCCAACATATCCCAGCTACATGAGTCCCACTGGCCTTTGTTTGGTCCATATCCAGCCAAACATGTCTTTTCCATCTACCTGTCTAACTATTTCTTAAATGTTGGGATAGTCCCAGCCTCAACTACCTCCCCTGGCAGCTTGTTCCATACACCCACTCGCTTTATGTGAAAAGGAATAGACAGGCGATGTTTCATGTTTGGACACTTCTTCCAACTCCATATCTTCCATTTGTTCTTTACATATCTTTCATTCATTCATTTTCTGTACCTTTTCGTACCTCTAGTTTCCCTCTCCCCTGACTCTCAGTCTGAAGGTCTCAACCTGAAACACCATCTATTCTATCTCCAGAAATGGAGCCTGACCCGCTGAGTTACTCCTGTATTTTGTGTTTATGCTCAGAAACCCTAATCACCTCGAACCGTGATCAGATTTCATATTTTTAATGACTTTACACTTTTAAACTTTAGAGATACAGCGTGGAAACAGGCCCTTTGGCCCACTAACTCCGCACTGACCATCGATCACCCCGTTCTCTACCACTATCCTACACACTAGTGGCCAATTTGCAATCTTACTGAAGCCCGTTAGACGACAGACCTGCACGTCTTTGGGATGTGGGCGGAAACCGGAGCACCCGGAGAAAACCCACGCGGTCACGGGGAGAACGAACAAACTGTGTACAGACGGCACCCGAGGTCACGAACGAACCTGGGTCTCAGCTCTAATGCTGTGCCACCGTGCCACCCCTAAAGACTTGGGACTGGAAAGTTGCAAGATGGTGTCAGAAATTCACAACACTCAGCGGGGTTTTCCAGGCTTTTATCAAGTACAATCTTTACACTGTTTGACGTGTGTGAGTGTGCTCATGCAGTATGATTTGACTGGATGGCATACAAAACATGCTTTCTCTGTATCTGGGTACAGGTGTCAATAACAAACTCAACTAAACAAAAACTCATATATTGCTTGGGAACAGTACCCCATATTTTGCTTGGGCAGCTTTTCCAACTTCAAGTAACCCTTGCCTTCCCTCTCATTCCGTTCCTCTCCCCTTCTCTGTTCTCCGACTAGTCTGACTGTCCTTTTTTACATTTTATCTCTGTTTGCTTTGTTGCTACCTTCTCACAGCTAACAATGATGTATTTGGTACAGCACGGAAACAGGCCCTTTGGCCCACCGAGTCCATGCTGACCAGCGATCCTGGCACATTAACACTATCCTGCCCACACAGGGGACAATTTACATTTGATAGAAAGCCAATTAACCTACAAACCTGTACATCATTACAAAAAAATTCAATCAATTCCTGGCACAATGCACAGTCACCACATGCCTAAAAACATCGGAAACAGTGCTAGGTCTGAAGCAGACAGCCATAACCTGCCTCAATGACTACAGGCCGGTTGCACTAACACCAATAATCATGAAGTGCCTGGAGAGATTGGTCCTTAAGCACATCAAGGCCGCCCTCCCTTCAACCCAGGATCCACACCAATATGCATACAGAGCAAACAGATCAACAGATGACGCCCTTGTCACTGCCCTCCATACTGTACTGCTCCATCTAGCTAATGGGGAGCATACACACGGCTGCTATTTGCAGATTACAGCTCCGCATTCACCACATTCGTACACAGTAGACTGGTCTCCAAGCTGTCCGACCTAGGCTTCGAACACAACATCTGCCTTTGGATTGGGGACTTCCTAAGTCGGACCGGCCAGTCAGGATGGGGCGCCATCCTCCCCCACTCTGACACTCAGCACAGGAGCTCCACAAGGCTGTGTGCTGAGCCCCCTCCTCTACTCCCTCCAAACCTATGACTGCAAACCGACCCACAGCACGGATACCATAATTAAATTTGCAGACGACACGACAGATCACTGAGGGCGATGAGTCAGCTTACAGGGAGGAGGTGCCGAGGTGAATAGGCTGGTGCTCAGAGAACAATTTAGCACTCAATACAAAGAAAGCAATAGAGCTCCTCATTGACTTCAGATAGAAGCAGGGGACCAACCCCCACTGCACATAAACGGAGAAAGAGTGGACAGGTTTCCAGTTTCATGTTCCTGGCAACCCACATCTCAGCAGATCTCAGGTGGTCAACAAACACAAACTCCCTGGTAAAGAAGGCACAACAACAGCTTCACTTCCTAAGATCACTCAGGAAAGTCAACTTGCCACAACAGCTGCTCGGGTCATTCTACCGCTGCTCCATAGAGTGTCCCGACACATGGCATCCTGGTGTGATTTGGCAACAGTTCTGCGGCTGACAAGAAGGCTCTGCAGAGAGTCATCGACACAGCCCAGAAGATCACCAACACACATCTGCCTGCCATGGAAGATATCTATAGCTCTGGTTGCCTGCGAAAGGCATCAGGCATCCAAAAGGACTCATCTCATCCCGCACATCACTTGTTTGCCCTTCTGCCCTCAGGAAAGTGTTACAGGTCCATCAAATCACACACCACAAGATCAACAAAACAGTTTCTATCCCATAGCCAATATATTGTACTCCTGCAACACTATACTGTGAAATATTGCACATTCTGACTTGACTTGACGTTTTTCTAGCCGTTTTTTGCTGTTTTCATTGTCGTTATTATTTATATGATACGTTGGAGCTCCGCTCGGGCAGTGTGCCTGAAATTTTGTTTTTACAATGACAATAAAGTGTATTATTATTATTATTATTATTATTATTATTATCTTTGGAGTGAGGGAGGAAACCGGAGGTCTCGGAGAAAGCCCACGCGGTCATGGGGAGAACGTACAGACAACATGTGTAGAACTCGGCTTTCTGCCGCTGTAAGCGCTGTAGGCAGCAACATTACCGCTGTGCCACCATGCGTCCACGACAGTATCTAGTCTACATTTTCCTTGACCGCATCCCCTTTGATGTCTCATTTTCACACCTTATATCTGTATCTCCCTCTCCCCTGACACTCAGTCTGAAGATGGGTCTCGATCCTAAACGTCACCCATTCCTTCTATCCAGAGATACTGCCTGTCCTGCTGAGTTACTTCAGCATTTAGTGTCTGTCTACGGTTTAAACCAACATCTGCAGTTCCTTCCAACAACAAAACTGAGGTTCTTTTTGTTATTGAAATCTCCCTGGTGATTACCATTCATCCTGCATGCATCACACTGCTAATCCTTCCCAGTGCCTCACTTTGCACTCATCAGCATTCGAGTTAATCTACGGTTAATCTACCCTAGTTCCACCCATTTTTGTAGATGATTCATATCATGCTGTAAACTGAAATTATCTCACTCATGATCAACAACAACGCTAGTTTTGCATTGTCATCTGCCAACCTACTAATCATTCCTCCTAAAACAAAGGACATAAGCTGCTGGTGTAACTCAGCAGGTCAGGCATATGAAGTGTGTAGGAAGAAACTGCTGGTTTACACCGAAGACAGACACCAAATGGTCATAAGGTCATCAGTATAGGTGCAGAATTAGCCCATTCGGACCAGAAAGTCAACTCAACCATTGAATCAAGTCTGATCTATCTGTCCCTCCTAACCCCATTCTCCTGCCTGCTCCCCATAACCCCTGACGCCTGTACTAATCAAGGATCTATCTATCTCTTACTTAAAACTATGTATTAACGGTCTCCACAGCCTTCTGTGCCAATGAATTCCACAAATTCACCTCTCTCTGGCTAGAGAAATTCCTCCTCAAATTTCTTGACAAATGTTCATAAATTCATAAGCTTTTGGAGCAGAATTAGGCCATTCGGCCCATCAGATCTACTCCACCATTCAATCATGGCTGATCTATCTTTCCCTCTCTCTGCCTTATCTCCATAACCCCTGATGCCAATGCTAATCAATACCACTTCATCTCTGTTTATAAAATACCCAAAGACTTGGCCTCCACAGCTGTCTATGGCAATTAATTCCACAGATTCAATGCCTTCGAGCTATAGAAATTCCTTTTCAAATTTCTTTATAAAGTTCGTAAGTTCATCGGTTATCAGAGCAGAATTAGGCCATTCGGCCCATCAGTTCTACTCCACCATTCAGTCATGGAGGCCACCAGCATAATCACAGACCATTCTCACCCCAGTCACTCCCTTTTCTCCCCTCTCCCATCAGGCACGAGGTACAGAAGTGTGAAAACGCACACCTCCAGATTCCGGGACAGTTTCTTCCCAGCTGTCATCAGGCAACTGAACAGTCCTTTCATCTGCTAGAGTGCAGTCCAGACCTCCCATCCAGCTCATTGGAGACCTTTGAAGTGTTTTTAATTGGACCTTATCAGACTTTATCTCACATTAAATGTTGTACCTTTCATCCTTTAACTGCACGCTGTGGAAGGCTTCATTATAATCATGTACTGTCTTTTCACTGACTGGATAGCACAAAAAAAAGCTATTCACTGTACATCGATATACCTGACGATAATAAACTAAACTAAACGAAACTAATCTGAACTGAACTGAACTAATTCACATTCACGTTATTCCCTATACCATGTATCAGCACCCTGTGAATGGCTCAATTGTAATCTTGTATTGTATTTCCGCTGACTGGTAAGCATGCAGCAAAAGCTTTTCACTGTACCGTGCTAACCAGTCAGCGGAAAGATAATATATGATCATAATCCATCGTTCACAGTAAACGATACAAAAGTAAACTAAACTAAAATAAACTTAATCAATCTGATTCAGGGTCTCGACCCGAATCGTCGACCATCCCTTGTCCCCCACAGATGCTGCTCGTTCTCCTGAGTACTTCCAGCAGTGTGGATTACTGTGCCGTGGTTATGGGGAGAGAGCAGGAACGGGGTACTGATTTTGGATGATCAGGCATGATCATATTGAATGGTGGTGCTGGCTCAAAGGGCCGAATGGCCTACTCCTGCAGCTATTTTCCATGTTTCTATGTTTCTATGTGGTTCTCGTTACATCGTCCAGCCAGATAGTGACTTTGTTTCCTGTTAGCAAGCCTGTCCTCTACGCACGAGTATGTATACTCCCACACACAGGGCTGGATTTAGATGAAGAGAGACCCCAAGCTGTTCGACTTGTGCGGCCCCTCCCTATCCCCCACCCCCATGACTAGAGGAAGATGGTCCACCAGATTGACATCGATTTGCAGCCGAGCGTGGCCAATGAGATAAGGGGCTGGAAAACAGCGCCTTTTAATTTATTTATTTTTTGTCAGTGTCGACATTGCTAGTGTCGAGTTATTGGCTTAAAACACTATTATTCTGATATGGAGGGCAGGAAAATTTCTGAAGGGTTGTTTAGAGACTACAGTGAATTGTGACAGCATATGTAAGAAAGGCTGATGTCAAAAATATTATACAGCTTACAGGGCTCTCACTTTTTTTATCTCTGTTGTCAGCCGGGCAACCTTGGCAGCTTTTTAAGTTGCCAAATGACAGTTTAGGTGGTCATTTAAGACGGCTTGCATGACGCGTGCGATAATGTACTCGGACGAAGTGCGTAGTTACCAGTCGGAATTAAGCTCAATTCACATATTATTTCTGCTTCAAATAAAGTCACAAACTAAACATTTTCACCAATCAAGACATGATATATACCACAATGACATGCAGCAAAATTATAATACAGTATCTCAACTCTTTTTACACATTGCAATGAATGCATTTTTCTATTATTTCTTTCCACAAAAACGTGTTTGGATTATTCAGTATGATCAACCTCGGTGAGACCAAGCGCAGGCTTGGCGATCACTTCGCACAACACCTCCACTCAGTTCGCAATAACCAACCTGATCTCCCGGTGGCTCAACACTTCAACTCCCCCTCCCATTCCGATTCCGACCTTTCTGTCCTGGGCCTCCTCCATGGCCAGAGTGAGGCCACCGCATATTGGAGGAGCAGCACCTCATATTTCGCTTGGGTAGTTTACACCCCAGCGGTATGAACATTGGCTTCTATGATTTCAAGTAGTCCTTGCTTTCTCCCTCCTTTCTCCCTCCTTCCCCTCCCATTCCCAGCTCTCCCACAGCCTACTGTCTCTGCCTCTTCCTTTCTTTTTCGTGTCCCCCCGACATCAATCTGAAGAAGGGCCTCGAACCGAAACATCGTCTATTCCTTCGCTCCATAGATGCTGCCTTACCCGCTGATTTTCTCCAGCTGTTTTGTCTACAATGGGATCCCACCACTGGCCACATCTTCCCATCTCCTCCCCTGTTGGCTTTCCGTAGAAACCTCCGTAATTCCCTGGTCAATTCGTCCCTACCCACCCAAACCACCTCCTCTCATGGTGCTTTCCCTGGCAACCGCAGGAAATGCTACACTTGTCGCTTTACCTCCCCCCTTGACTCCATTCAAGGGCCCAAGCAGTCTTTCCAGGTGTGGCAGAGGTTCACCTGCACCTCCTCCAACCTCATCTATTGCATCCGCTGCTCTAGGTGTCAGCTGCTCTATATCGGTGAGACCAAACGTAGACTTGGCGATCGCTTCGCCCAACACCTCCGCTCGGTCCGCAATAACCAACCTGATCTGCCGGTGGCTCAGCACTTCAACTCCTCCTCCCATTCCGAATCCAACCTTTCTGTCCTGGGCCTCTTCCATGGCCAGAGTGAGGCCCACTGTAAATTGGAGGAGCAGCACCTCATATTTCGCTTGGGCAGTTGACACCCCAGCGGTATGAACATTGACTTCTTCAATTTCAGGTAGTCCCTGCTTTCTCCCTCCTTCCCCTCCCCTTCCCAGCTCTCCTTCAGCCCACTGTCTCCGCTTCTTCCTTTCTTCTTCCCATCCCCTCCACCCTCACATCAGTCTGAAGAAAGATCTTGACCCGAAACATCGCCTATTTCCTTCGCTCCATAGATGCTGCCTCACCCGCTGAGTTTCTCCAGCATTTTTGTCTACCCATTCACACACGTTCTGTTATCCCACTTTCTCACCCACTCCCTACACATTAGGGGCAATTTTACAGAGACAGGTGAACCTACAAAGCCAATGCGTCTTTGGGATGTGGGAGGAAACCCACACACTTGCAGGGAGAATGTGCAAATTCAACACAGACAGTGCCCGAGGACAGGATCGAACACAGATCTCTGGCGTGTGAGGCAGCAAGTCCTCCAGCTGTGCCACTATATTTTGTTTTCCAACACACAAGAAATTATACTTTGATAACTTTGGTTACTAAAAAAATGAAAATATCAATTTTCAGTTTTAAATCTCCAAGTGACGCTATGTCCCCCTTTTTAATGAAGTTCAAGACTATGGGGCAGTACATTGGCCATAAAGTTGCTGCCTAAAACTGCCAGAGACCCGGAATTGATCCTGAATATGAGTTTCCTCCTTTTCCCTTTGATCGCATGGGTTTTCTCCAGGTGCACTTGTTTCCTTCCACATTCCAAAGGTGTGCAGGAACCTATTTCAGACCCAACCCAAAACGTAATATTTTCCTTTTGTCCGGAGATTCTGTCTGACCTGTTGAGTTACTCCAGCTTTTTGTGTCTATCTTCAGTGTACACCAGCATCTGCAGTTGCTTCCTACACACACGATACTATACGATAGAAGTTTATTAATCCCAGGAGGGAAATTGTGTATATTTATATACGACTATATAACTATATATATATATATATATATATATATATATATATAGTTATATAGTCATATATAAATATACACCGTTTGGTTTTCCCGTTTATAACATTGTTTACAGAGTACTATGTTTACAAATTCTGTTGTGCTGCTGTGAGTAAGGATTTCGTTGATCTAACTGGGATGTAAGAGAATAAAACACTTTTGACTTACTCCGCTAATGTGTGGGATAGAACTAGTGTACGGGTGATCGGTGGTCGGCGTTGAATCGGTCGGCCGAAGGGCCTGTTTCTACGCTGTATCTTTAAATTAAACTAAAAACACTAAAAGTAGAGGGAGTCAAAGGAGGGTCTCTACCCGAAACGTCACCCAATTTCTTCTATCCAGGGTTGCTGATTGCTCCATGGAGTTCCCCCTCACAATTAAAGCACGGAATAGTCTTCACCCTACCATAGTCACCCAACCAGACGCAACTAAATTTAAGGTAGCTCTTTTTTCCCAGAGGACCCTTTTTTGCTTAAGTCCAAGTCAAGAGAGTTTTATTGTCATGTGCCCCAGATAGGACAATTCTTGCTTGCTGCAGCACAACAGAATATGTAAACATAATACAGAACAGGATTTAAAAGTTCAGTGTGTTTATATACCATAGACCATATATATATACACAATAAATAAACAGATAAAATGCAATAGGCTGTTATTGTTCAGCCCTCCACTACCTCCAGTTTAAATTCCATTTAGAATATTTATGGAGGACTAGGAAACCATAAGCAAGAGTTACTCCAGGGAGTTACTCCAGATCCAGGGTCAGGGAGTGATTCTGCATTGGTTTTCAGCGGTCGCGGCAAGGCGGCGACTGGACAGCAATGGCGGCCAGATCTCCCACAATTCAATGTGAGGGAGAAAGTGCCCAACGCAGACCAGTTGCCGTGGCAGTGCGCATGCGCAGGGCAGCGGATGATGTGCTGGCCATAGCAGTGAGCATGCGCGAGGCGGCCTGCCTTGCCAGCGGATGAGGAGGATTTTGTTGTCTCTGTACTGTACACTGACAATGACAATTAAAATTGAATCTGAATCTGAGCGAGCGGAGAGTGGAGACCTGGACATGGATACGGATGGTGGGCGGAGACTGAGAGTGACAGAGAGAGAAAGAGTGAGATAGAGAGGGGGTCCCGCCCAGAGCTGAACGGCAGGTGTCCTGCCTTGGCCGGAAGCCGCCTAGATTTCGAGGCCCTAGGCTTCAGCCTATGAAGCCTAGTGGTAAATCCGGCTCTGCGAGCCCCCCATAGATCTCGAGGCCCTAAGCTTAAGCTTGTCAAGTTTATATGTAAATCCGGCCCTGCCCACACAAAGCACTTGTGTTTTCTATTGTGGGACTTGAAGTGTTTGGGAGATTGGGAAATTGTGTAGGCCAAGGTGAAGTGTGAGAAGGTGTTCAGCAAAACGATCGCCAAGTCTGCGCTTGGATCGCCAATATATAGTTTTCTCATGTCGTCTTTGAAGTGGAATTTTATCACATTGGAAATCTTCATACACATACTGCTTATCATTGAAGGACCTCACCCAACTTAGAATCTAAATAAAACTCAATTCAACAGATCAAATATTTGTCTTTGTAAAACCCGTGTCGACTTTGGCTCGAGTTTTTTCCAGTGCATTTCCGTAACTCCTTTGTTAATTGCTTCTGTTATTTTCCCCAGATAGAAGTTCAGTTAACTGACACAGTTTGTGTAGTAAGGAACTGTAGCTGGTGGTTTACATGATATATAGGCACAAAAAACTGAGTAACTGCAGCAATATGTGGGGATCGCTGGTTGGCGCAGACCTAATGCGTCGATAGGCCTGTTTCCACGCTGTGTCTCTGAATTAAACAAAACTAAATTGATCTGCACTAATTCATCAGAATTGCAAGAAATTATATATTTGTGGAAGCAGCTCCATTCCATCACAAACCAACCTCCCTTGCGTGACTCCGTCTACACCTCATGCTGCCTCAGCACGGCCAGCAGCATAATCAAGCACCAGGTCTCACATGGGCCACTCCCTCCTTTCCCTGCTCCCATCAGGGAAAAGTTATAGCAGAGTGAAAACACACACCTCCAGATTCAGAGACAGTTTCTCCCCAGCTATTATCAGGCAACTAAACATCCTATCAAAAACTAGAAAGCAGTCCTGAGCTGCTATCTACCTCATTGGAGACCCTTTGATTTTAGTATCACTTTACTGGATTTTATGTCGCACTAATCAATATTTCCATTATCATGTATCTGTAGACTGTGGATGGTTCAATTGTAATCATGTCTAGCCTTTGTGCTGACTGTTTAGCACATGATAAATAGCTTTTGACTGTACCTCGGTACATGTGACAATAAACTAAACGAAACTGAACTGAAATAATTAAACGAAACTGAACTGAACTAACCTGAACTGAAATGACCTGAACTAAGCTAAGCTGTACTAAAGAATAGAATTGAAAGAGAAAAATAATGGAATAATGGAATGAGCGGAGTTGAGGGGCCGAATGGCCTAATACTGCTCCTTTGTCTTAAGGTCTTGTAAAGCACGAACCAGTATTGGTTTGTCTGCAGGCTGTCAGATGGGCAAGGGGGAAGGGGGAAGGGGGGAGGGGGTCTGGAGGGAAATCCCTGCGTCTCTCAAGCCACAAAGCAAGCTTCATTACTGATGTTCAGACCGGACTGGTGTCGAGCGCCAGAGACCGGGTGTTCGATCCCGTCTACGGGTGCTGTCTCCCAGTGACTTTCTCTTGCGGGTTTCTCTCTCGACTGTTTCTTTCCCACACTCCAAATACGCACTTTTTGGGGGTATAAATATAACATGTAAAATCATCCCAACTGTGTGTAGGACACCACTAGTGCGCAGGGATCGCTGGTCTCTGCAGACGTGGTGGGCCGAAGGGCCTGTTTCCCGCTGTATCTTTAAACTAAAATAAACAATGAAACCAAAATTACAAACTTGTAACCATGCCAAGAATCTTGCAGGAGTTTGGAAAATTGCCAGTTCAATTTGCATAAGTATATAATTGAAGTGTCAGTATCTTTACTCAGGAAGGGCACGAGGATAGACGAGGTAATTACAGGCAGCAGATTTTAATTTCGTTGGCGGGGCAGTTACCAGAACAACTTTGAGGGACAGGATTAAACTGTAGAGGAATTTCCCGGGAAACAAGTGAGGTTACTTACGGGAATCGAGCTTTATGCAATACAATTTACATATTTTTAGAGCAGAATAATGATAACATGTCTTGTGGTTATTCTTTAAAAACTAGACCAAGCGGGACCCGTTGGGTCCCGTCCCCTCAACGCGCGGTTGCCGGGGGGAGGGGGACTGTGGCGTCACACACACACACTAACCCCCCCCCCCCCCACACACACACACGGGGGGGGGGGGGTGGATAGTGGGGAGAGGGGCGATGTGGAGGGGGAGAGAGAGCAGGGGGGGAGGGGGAGAGAGAGGGGGAATGGGAGGGGAGAAGGGGGAGAGAGGAGGGGGAGAGAGGAGGGGGAGATATGGGGGGAGAAAGGGGGGGGGCAGAGGTGAGAGAGGAGGTGGGGGGGGAACTGTGGCGTCACACACACACTAACCCCCCCCCCCACACACACACACGGGGGGGGGGGAGAGTGGACAGTGGGGAGAGGGGCGATGTGGAGGGGAGAGATAGCAGGGGGGAGGGGGAGAGAGGAGGGGGTGAGAGGATGGGAGGGGAGAAGGGGGGAGAAAGGGGGGGCAGAGGGGAGAGAGGAGGGGGAGAAAGGGGGGGGCAGAGGGGAGACAGGAGGGGGAGAAAGGGGGGGGCAGAGGGGAGAGAGGAGGTGCGGAAAAGGGTAGTGGGGAGAGAGGGATACAGAGAGTGAGACAGGCACAGAGAGGGACAGAGAGGCAGAGGGAGGGACACAGAGGCAGAGAGGGGAGCACAGAGGGGGACTGAGAGGAAGAGGCACAGATGGTGGCACAGAAGGGAGACACAAAGGCATAGAGAGAGAGGGAGTGGGGGGGCGAGAGGGAGCATGAGCGGGGCAGCGAGGGAGCCGGGGGTTGGAGAGGGAGGGGGGATAGTTGGAGGGGTTGGGGGGCGTCATCAAAGGTGAGGGCAGGTTCTTGAATGCAGTAATCACTCGGTGACCTTGGCGATCTGCAGAACTTGCTTGTTCTTTCTGAGCCTTTTGTGGACTGAGGGGTGGTGACGTAACTCATGGAAAACAGCAGCTGCTTTAATCCAGGGTTACACAAAAAGCTGGAGAAACTCAGCGGGTGCAGCAGCATCTAAGGAGCGAAGGAGATAGGCGACTTTTCGGGTCGAGACCCTTCTTCAGACTGGTCTGGGATCAGGGAAACGGGAGATATAGACAGTGATGTGGAGAGATAAAGAATAATGAATGAAAGATATGCAAAAAAGTATTGATGATAAAGGAAACAGGCCATTGTAAGCTGTTTGTGGTGTGAAAATGAGAAGCTAGTGCGACTGGGGTGGGGTGGGGGGGTGGGGGGTGGGGGGGGGGGTGGGGAGATGGAGAAGGAATGTCAGGGCCCGAGGGCTGAGGGAGCGGTGGGGAGGGGGAGGGGGAGGGGGAGGGGGAGGGGGAGGGGGAGGGGGAGGGGGAGGGGGAGGGGGCAGTCTGGGTTAACAGAATTGAGAAAATTCAATGTTTAAGCCCAGAGGATGCAGACTCCCCAAACGGAATATGAGGTGCTGTTCCTCCAACTTGCGGTGTTGCTCACTCTGGCCGTGGAGGACGCCCAGGACCGGGAGGTCGGATACGGAATGGGAGGGGGAGTTGAAGTGCTGAGCCACCGGGAGGTCGGGTTGGTTATTGCGGACCGAGCGGAGGTGTTCGGCGAAACGATCGCCCAGCCTCCGCTTGGTCTCACCGATGTAGATCAGCTGGCATCTGGAGCAACGGATGCGGTAGATGAGGTTGGAGGAGGTGCAGGTGAACCTCTGTTGGACTTGGAATGACTGCTTGGGTCCCTGAAAGGAGTGGATGGGGGAGGTGAAGGGACAAGTGTAGCATCTCTTGCGGTTGCAAGGGAAAGTGCCCGGGGAAGGAGTGAAGCGGGAGGGAAGGGAAGAATTGACAAGGGAGTTGCGGAGGGAGCGGTCTTTGCGGAAGGCAGACGGGGGAAGATGTGGCGAGTGGAGGGGTCACGTTGGAGGTGGCAAAACTGGCGGAGGACTATCTGTTGTATGCGCTGGCTGGTGGGGTGAAAGGTGAGGACCAGCGAGACTCGGCCCTTGTTGTGAGTGGGGGAATGGGGAGAGAGGGCAGTGTTGCGGGGTATGGAGGAGACCCTGGTGCGAGCCTCATCTATAGTGGGGGAGGGGAAACCCCGTTCTCTGAAGAACGAGGACATTTGTGATGACCTGGTGTGGAACACCTCATCCTGGGAGCAGATGCGGCGTAGACGGAGGAATTGGGAATAGGGGATGGAGTCCTTACAGGAAGTAGGGTGGGAGGAAGAGTAGTCCAGGTAGCTGTGGGAGTCAGTTGGTTTGTAGTGGATGTCGGTCAGGAGTGTATCACCTGCAATAGAGATGGTGAGGTCAAGGAATGGTAGGGAAATGTCGGAAATGGTCCAAGTATATTTGAGTGCCGGATGGAAGTTGGTGGTGAAATGGATGAAGTCAGTCCAGAGTTGTTAATCCAGAGTCGGCGGGGGGGGGGGGGGGGGGGGTGGACAGGTTCACGAGGCAGGTGGGCCACGAACAAAGGCATTGTGAGGTCAGCAGCTAGCCAGCGTCTGGTTTTCGAGGAGATGTGTTCAAGGGCAAAATGACACACACAGTTTTAATTAGTACGAGACTAATTGCAGACCCGTTGAGTCTGTTCCCTGCAGTTGCGGGGCAGGGGGGCTGCTGGGGGGTGGAATGCGGCGTCACACAAGCTAACTACCCCCCGGCACACACGCTAACTACCCCCCTTGAGATTATATTAATATTATTAATTTGCTCCTTTCACCCCATTAACGCCCTATCCACTGACGCATAGCCCACAACTCGCAGGCGCTTCCAGAGAGGGGGGGCGGGGGGGGGGGGGTAGAGAGTGAAAGCAGAGGGAGAATGGGGAGAGACAGAGCGAAAGGGGCAGAGACAGAAGGGCAAGAGACAGAGGGAGAGGGGAGGAGAAGGGGGAGGGTGGGTGCGGGAGGAGGGGTGAGAGGGAGAGAGTTGAGGAGAGAGAGGGGGGAAGGGAAGGGAGGGAGAAGGGAGGGGGACAGAGGGAGGGAGAAGGGAGGAGAGAGGTGGGGAGGGGATGGGGTGGAGGATAGGTGGTAAGGGAGGGGTGGAGGGAGATGGGGTTGGGGAGGGACGGGGAAGAGTGTGGAGGAAGGGGGAGAGGGGGAAGTGGGTGGAGGGAGGGGGAGATGGGGAGGAGAGAGAAGGGGAAGAGTGGGAAGGGAGGGTGAGAGGGGTAGCAGAGAGAGGGGGAAGAGTGGGGAGGGAGGGGGAGGGGGAGGGAGAGGGGTGGGGGCAGTCTATCTATTCCCCACTCCCTATCACCCCCATTCATCTCCCTCTATTCCCACACTCTCCCTCCTCATCTCACCCATTCCCCCATCTCCCTCCCTACTCCCTCCTCTCCCTCAATCCCCCCCACTCCCCCTCTTCACCTCCCCAGGATCAGCGCCCGTCCTCCGGATCTGCAGAACCTGCTCGTTCAAGCAGGAGTCAGAGAGCCAAAGGCCAGCGCTCATCGGGGGGAGGGGGTGGGGTGTTGATGTAACTCGGCCTTGCGACGTCCACAGCCATTGATAACTGCCAGCGGAGAACAGCCCTGCAAGAAGCATTCACCCAGGAGCAAGTGTTCACAGCAAAGAAGCACCGGTTTCTGACTCTCTGGAAACCCACAGCTGGAATGAGCGTGCAGAGGATGGGAGGGGCATGCAGGCGGGCTGTGAGGGGAAAGCTCCGTGGTAGCGGAACGGAGCTGCAAGACTTATGAGGAGATGTTCAGCACTTGAGGAGTCGCTGCCCCGAGATCTGTTGAACAAAGAAGCTGCAGCGGAACGGAACTGTAGAATCTGCTCTGCAGAACTTTCTCGATCTTTCTGCGCCTTTAATCCTCAGCAGCAGGGGGCGGGGAGGGGGGGGGGCAGGACACAGGTGGGCCTGGATTGGTGGGCATGTAGGAATTGTGACGTCAGCAGCTGGTAAGCGGCGTTTATATTTAAAAAATTGAGTTTTGTGAACAATATTATTAAAAATCTGGGGAAATAATTGACCAAGGAGTGGATTTCTGAACTCGTAAGTTAAATCCCTACCAAAACTGTAAAAATCTCTGCGTTTCTGCATCTGGTTTTCGTGGAGATACGTATCACATGCAAAATGACACACACACACAGTTTTAAAAGTATATAGGTACTAGACCAAGGGTGACCCGTTGGTTCCCGTCCCCTCAACGAGCAGTTGTGGAGGGAGGGGGCGGCCTGTGGCATCACACACACACAAACCACCCCCATTGATATTATATTAATATTTTAATTCACTACTTTCCAAATCAAATCAAATCAAATACGTTTATTTGTCATTGCACATCAACTGTACAACGAAATTTCATGTGCATCCCCTTCAATGGTAAACAATGAAAGACACAGGATAAAAAGATTAAAAAAGAACAAAACACTGTGAGGGATGAAGTGATTAAACCCCACTATTGTAAGGATTCAGGAGAAGATTCTAACTTGTAAACAGGATTCTAACCGATAGAGGCCAGGCAGGGAGAGGATGTTGATATAGCTGGGAGTAGGTTTATCAGAACTGTCCTTGGGTGAGGATGGATTGCATAGTGTAGCGTAGAGGAGGGTGATAGATGGGACCCTTGTCAGTAGGGACTAGGGATGAAAGGGGACCCTTGTCAGTAAAGACTAGCTTTAGTTCAGATATTAAAAAACTGAGATGGGTCAGTTGGAGGTGAGAAAACTAGGCCAGGTCAATTGCAACTGGGCATGCTTAATTATATAAATGAATATTGGTGATACGCCCCTAGTCAAGAAATTGCTCATTATCATGAACATGCTATGTATGATGTGGGAGGTACTGGGGGATGTACCCATAGACTGTGCACCTCAGTGTTCTGATTGGGGAGAGCCAGAAGGGGAGGTTATGCCAGCAGAATTGTGTGTATAAAGGGGCTTTACTGTTCTGACTTTGGTGTGTCTCAATTGGGAGAGGCACCCGATTCTGCAGATTCGCAAATAAATAAAAAACATCTCTTGTTTCGTGATTTAGTCTCTGAGCAGTGATTGTGAGCACAAACTACATCTCACAAAGTGGGGGCTCGTCCGGGATCGCCACTCCGGCCGCTCGGTGGAAGCATGGAAGGAAGGGATGGTGCACCCCTGCTGAGTTCAGCGGTCCCTAATCTCCGTGCTTGCCATCAGCGGTTTGAGCGAGTGATATCCGGACAAGAGACTCGGGAAACAAGAGGGAGTGTTGGAAAAATAAACAAGGGACGGTCGAGCGATTCTTGTGCACAGGACCCGGGTAAGAAAACTGACTATTAAGTATTGCCCGGGCGACCGAGGGTCTGTCGGACGGGAATAGTCTGATAAGACAACAGATAACCGGAACGGGAAAAGTAAGAGTCCGGGGGCAAATTAAGAAGGCTCAATGGTGAAGAGCCACACATTCTGCCTGATAGTCCGTTGGGGCGAATGTGGCAATCTTGGGGAGAAGGAAGCCCCGGGGGTAAAGTTAAAAAAGGAAGGAGCAACACAGAAAGACATAGAAGTGGCAACTTTTAAATTTTTTTAAAATAAAGCTACAGAAACCTATAAATTATATGTGGAAAAACAGATTTTGAACAAAAAAAATTGACAGAAACCTCAAAGAAATTTCAGGAAATAGAAGAAACTCATATACAGATTGGTCAGGTACATGAGGAGTTTGTGCAAAATATTATAGAAAGCAGAAGGAAGAGTAGCAATAAAAATTATATAAATGTTAATTTTGAAACTTTAATCTGTGCAGGAAATTGCATAATTTCATTGAAGTAAGAATGGAACGAATATGATTTGTGTGTAAAAACCGGTTTTGAATGAATGAGAAAGTTCATATATGTGATAAGTTTGTTTGTTGCAGGCCACATGCTAAGGGTAGGTGTGTGTGTGTTCCTTTAAGAAATTCTAAGCAATGGGGGAGGTTACGAGCAGCTGTAAGCTAACGAACAACGCTTTGTGACATTGCAACTTAAAAGGGGAAAGTTGGAAAATGTAGGTGGCTTGGTTTTGCTGATGTTTCTATAGATTTCTTTTCAGTAAAGTTATTTTGGAAAATTGTTACTAGTACTAAATAGTGGTGAAAATGGGTTGAAATAATTGGAAATAAGTTAATGCTGAAACAAGACCAGCCTTTGGTGGTTTGTTTAGACAAGCATTCAGGTTGGAGACGGGTAATGATTGCTTGCTGAGATTTTCAGAAACAGTTGTGAGGAAGTGGCCTAAGGAAGGCACTTTCAAGATAAATGTGTGACAAGATGGAAGTGCTAATTATGAATTATATGTCACAGATAAGGTGGAAAAGTGAGAAAGGGGAGAGCAAAGGAATTAGATGTACTTACGCAGTTTAGAGAGAGAAAGGAGAGAGAGGCAGTGAGGAGGTAACGACGGGTGTGAAAGTAATAAATCAGGAGGAGTCAGTGGAATATTTTAAAAGAAAGGTGAATATATTTGCAAAGTAGGATAAACTATTTGAGAAGTAAGAAATTCTGTACTCCAATTCTGGAGTATGGTGTACAATTTTGGTCGCCAAATTATAGGAAAGATGTCAACAACATAGGAGATTTGTACAGAGGAGATTTGTACAGAGGAGATTTACTAGAATGTTGCCTGGGTTAAAGCAACTAAGTTACAGAGAAAGGTTGAACAAGTTAGGTCTTTATTCTTTGGAATGCAGAAGGTTAAGGGGGGACTTGATAGAGGTCTTTAAAATTATGAGAGGGATAGAGTTGACATGGATAAACTTTTCCCATTGAGAGTAGGGATGATTCAAACACGAGGACATGATTTGAGAATTAAGGGACAGAAGTTTAGGGGTAACATGAGGAGGAACTTCTTTACTCAGAGAGTGGTGGCTGTGTGGAATGAGCTTCCAGTGGAAGTGGAGGCAGGATCGATTTTAACATTTAAAAATAGATTGGATAGGTATATGAGAGGGGGTACAGAGAAGATTCACCAGACTGATTCCTGGGATGTCAGGACTTTCATATGAGGAAAGATTGGATAGACTCGGCTTGTACTCGCTGTAATTTAGTAGATTGAGGGGGGATCTTATAGAAACTTACAAAATTCTTAAGGGGTTGGACAGCTAGATGCTGGAAGATTGTTCCCGATGTTGGGGGAGTCCAGAACAAGGGGTCACAGTCTAAGGATAAGGGGGAATTCCTTTAGGACCGAAATGAGGAAAACATTCTCTACACAGAGAGTGGTGAGTCTCTGGAATTCTCTGCCACAGAAGGTAGTTGAGGCCAGTTCATTGGCTATATTTAAGAGGGCGTTAGATGTGGCACTTGTGGCTAAACGGATCAGGGGGTATGGAGAGAAGGCAGGTACGGGATACTGAGTTGGATGATCAGCCATGATCACATTGAATGGAGGTGCAGGCTCGAAGGGCCGAATGGCCTACTCCTGCACCTATTTTCTATGTTCTATGTTTCTATGAACGGGAAAGGAATAGAGGGGTATGGTCTGAGTGTAGGTAGATGGGACTAGGAAGTAAATGTTCAGCATAGACTGGAAGGGCCGAGAGGGCCTGTTTCCGTGGTGTAATTGTTATATGGTTATATGGGTCAAACAGCTTTTGTGGAGGCAAATGGTGTATGTGAACAAATTGAGTTTAGAATGAGAAAGAAGGCATATCAGAAAGGACTAAAGTGGGAAGCAGAGGGATAAATTGATGAGACTGTTTTAAAACGATAACAGCAGGCCAGACACAGATTATCCTTTGGGGCACTCATAAACTGAGAGGGCTAAAAAATACCTTACCCAATATTCCTGATGGGGCAGGAAATGGATTATGGCTTTGGAGGAGGAGAACGTGAGATTTGAAGGCACTGTTGGTGAAAATGATAGGAACCACTAAACTGACAGAACTCCTGAAGATGGCTGGTATAAAAATGCTGTGAACAATGCATTAAACAATGGCATGCTGTTTGGCACAGGCAGGCAGAGGGTATGGCAGGCCCTCAGACAATAATCCAGCAGCCTATCTGGAGAGCAAGCTGAGAAGGTGGAGACTGGAAACTTAACATGATTCAGTGATCATTTGGTCAATGAGGTTGAGAAATATCGCAAAGATAGGAAAAACTTGCAGACCAGCAGGAAGAGGTGCAGAGGAAAGTGATGCAAATGTAACTTAAAGAGCTGAAAAAGAAAGAGCGTGAAAAAGGAAAGACAATATTGTCAGTAACAACAGACCTGGTTGAAAAGTCTGAAATAAGTGATGCACTGACACACAGTGAGTCCTATGAATTAGCCAAACAGGGGCCAGAGAATTCCATGCCAATAATAAATGTATTCCTAAGAGTGTTTCCTCAAATGCCCTATCACGAGTGAAATAAATCTGGATATAAGCCCAGACAGGCTGGGGTCCCCAAGGGAAGGAGGGATCTCAGGGAAGAGGTCAAGGAAGGCTAGTAAGGAGACAGGTAGTGGATAAGATGTGTTGAGGATGTGGACAGGTATGGTCATCAGGAAATAATAATAATAATAAAGATAATGGTGAACATAAAGAAGAGGTATTAAATACACCTAGGCTAGGATGCTGCAGGGTTTTAAATACTAGCCCCATGTTTTTAATCAGATGTTAAAGTCAGATTTGGAAGGTGTAGATATAGTAGGTGGATGATTTATTGGTTCCACAAGTGAGAAGCAATGTGAGAGAGACATTATAATTATCTTGGAAAAGATGACACAGGAGGTCATAAAGTATCAAGGAAGAAGTTGTTGTTTTGTCAGCAGCAGGTAGAATATTTTGGACGAGTAATATCTAAAGAAGTAAAAGCTAAAGCGCAGGATCAAATTGAAGGGATAATTGAAGTTCCCAAACCTCAGACAGTAGGACAGATGATGATGATATTGGGAATGGCAGAATACAGTTCAGACTAGATTGGAAAGTATGTTGAAATTGTGATGCCATTAAGGAAAATAATGAAGGAAGAAGGACAGAAGTCTGAGAAATGTTTTACAGTCAGAGCCTTTGAATGAAGGGGACAAAAAGGTTTTGCTTGTGGATGTTTCTTGTTAAAGGGATCATAATAGCAAGTATGTAGGGTTTGAAGTGATGCATCAGGATGAATTAGACTTTAAGGTAATCAAATTGGAAGCTTGCCTGCAATCTTGCTTAGCTCAGTTGGCAGAAATTAAGGTTTTAAGAGCAGCATATGTACATGGAGTCTGGCACATGTTTGGAGCAGTAGGGAAACAGAAAGGCTTTGAAAGAAACAACGGAGACTCCATGCAAAGTTAGCAGTATCCCCCTATGAAATGTTGTTTGGGTTACCTTATTTGGGAAAGATAGAAGGAATACCCACCATAGCGGGCAGTGATGTATTCTTAAGGAACTATTTACTGGCAGTATCTCGTTCTTTTACAGAATTAAAAGCTAAAGGATTATTGGCTCAAAGCCCACCACTCTACTTTCCGATACATGCTGTAAAGGCCGGCGACTGGGTACTGGTCAAGAATTGAAAGGAGGAGAAACTCCAGCCCAGGTGGACTGGCCAATACCTAGTATTACTGACAACCGAGACAGCAGTACGAACAAAAGAAAAAGGGTGGACCCACGCGACCCGAGTTAGAGGGCCCGTTGACCCACCCGCTCCTGATAAAGAGGAACAATGGATGGTGAAGCCGGGGAATAAGCCCCTAACATTAACTTTTAGAAATAAATGTATAATTAGCAGTATGAAAGGAGCAGTCGTGGTATTGTTTGCTCTGCATGTAATCATGGTAAAAAGTATTAATAACTGTGATAAATGTTATCCTATCAGATACGGAGGGCAGACAACCAGATCATTTACCTGTCATTCCCATGTGAATGTTGCTTGCTATAGCCTGAGGACTAGAACTATTTGTGAGGACGGGGGAAGGAAGTATTATATGGTAGAGAATAGGGGATACGTAGGGAGGTTTGGGCACGTTACCTGCCAAAAGGGGAAGAGATGGGTTTGTATGACTAGGATAGGACAGTTGGGTCTCCCTTTTCATGCCTTAAGATGGACATTAGACAAAGTGAAGGAGGAAGTAATACAAAGGTTAACGGATGTAGTAGTCACCAAGCCTCCCCCTCCCCTACCTACTCAGCCTCAATTGCACCAGACAATGTATGAAGAAATAAAGAAGCAGATTGAGATCCCTGAAGGAGGGAAAAACTTTTTTGTGGACTTGGCCCTCCGGATAGCTGGAACCCTGAATGTGACTAACTGTTGGGTCTGTGGCGGACCACTGATGAGCTCACGTTGGCCGTGGAGAGGATCCATTGTTGAAGTATGGGACCTGATGGAGTGGAACCTGACAGTTGGACAAGACCGAGATCCCCAGGCATGGGTCCTGACAGATGCTCCGGTTGGGACTGAGTGTATCTCTAGGCCCTGGGTAAAGGATGCCGTCCTAGTAGGCAGCAGCCCCTGCCAGCGCATCGTCACCCAGTGGCCAAATCAGTCCTGAGTGTGGTGGCCAGAGGAGCCTAAATGGTATCCAACTAAGAAAGACGGGAGAAACTGCACTATCTGAATGAAGACTGATGGAATGGAATCGACTGGACTATGGAACTGCACCGGGAACAACCCTTATCAAGGAATTCCGGTGTTGCAAGATATATGGAACAAGGTTACCTCTAGTGGATCAGCCCCTGAAGGACTGTTATGGAAATGCGGACACAAGGCATACTCGGTGTTGCCAACAAATTGGAGCGGGACTTGCTTCATTGGACTGGTACAACCGGGATTTTTCCTGTTAGACACTGAAGAAGGGCGGTCGCTAGGGACACCTGTATTTGACGACCGATATCGGAAGAAGAGGAAAATAGACATTGGAGAATGGGAAGATGATGAATGCCCACCCGCAAGAATTATCTCATACTATGGACCAGCCACTTGGGCACAGGATGGATCCTGGGTCTACCGAACCCCGGTATACCTGTTAAACCGGATCATAAGACTTCAGGCAGTACTGGAAGTAATTACCAACCAAACTGCGGTGGCACTGGAGATGCTGGCAGAGCAGCAGACACAGATGAGACAGCAATATACCAGAACCGGTTGGCCCTAGATTACCTCCTGGGAGAAGAAGGAGGGGTATGCGGGAAATTCAACCTCTCTAATTACTGTCTAAACATCGATGACAATGGACAGGCTGTAATGGACATATCAGAGGGAATCCGGAAATTGGCACATGTTCCAATACAAAAGTGGAATTCGATTATGGGAACCCGATGGTGGGATTCCATCCTCGGGGGAACATGGTGGAGAACAGCGGGACTCGTGCTTCTATGTGCAATGGCTGGGCTGATCTTTCAGATGCATTCTGTAGTAGTGCCTATGGGAGAGAGAGGGGCAATACCGAAAATAATGATAATGCGACCAGGGAAGGTCCAGGATCCACAGGAAGAGGAGATTAGGAGGATGCTACTTCAATTCGAATTGAAGGAGCTTGAAATTGAGGTTTAATCAATAGATGCGTAGCAAAAGAAAAAGGGAGGATTGTGAGGGATGAAGTGATTAAACCCCACTATTGTAAGGATTCAGGAGAAGATTCTAACTTGTAAACAGGATTCTAACCGATAGAGGCCAGGCAGGGAGAGGATGTTGATATAGCTGGGAGTAGGTTTATCAGAACTGTCCTTGGGTGAGGATGGATTGCATAGTGTAGCGTAGAGGAGGGTGATAGATGGGACCCTTGTCAGTAGGGACTAGGGATGAAAGGGGACCCTTGTCAGTAAAGACTAGCTTTAGTTCAGATATAAAAAAACTGAGATGGGTCAGTTGGAGGTGAGAAAACTAGGCCAGGTCAATTGCAACTGGGCATGCTTAATGATATAAATGAATATTGGTGATACGCCCCTAGTCAAGAAATTGCTCATTATCATGAACATGCTATGTATGATGTGGGAGGTACTGGGGGATGTACCCATAGACTGTGCACCTCAGTGCTCTGATTGGGGAGAGCCAGAAGGGGAGGTTATGCCAGCAGAATTGTGTGTATAAAGGGGCTTTACTGTTCTGACTTTGGTGTGTCTCAATTGGGAGAGGCACCCGATTCTGCAGATTCGCAAATAAATAAAAAACATCTCTTGTTTCGTGATTTAGTCTCTGAGCAGTGATTGTGAGCACAAACTACATCTCACAACACAAAAACACAAACCATTTACTCTCACATTTACTACAAGATCAATGCATAAAATAAGTAATAGATAACAAAAAAAATGCACATTATATTGCACATTCTAGCAGACAAATTTTTATAATGCACCTCGAATTGTGTAGTGTTGCCCGTAGAGTTATCTGTAGAGTTAAGTTCTCGAAAGGCGCGTAGGTAGAAACTGTTAGTTAGTCTGCAAAGTCCGGGCCTTCAAAGACCCGTATCGCAGGCAGCAGAGTGAAAAGGTGGTTGGCAAGGTGGGATGAATCCCGTGTGATGTTTGTCGCCCGGCAAAAACATTGGGCCTTGTAAACGTCTTCCAGGGAGGGTAGTTGAGCGTTTGTGATGCTCTGTGCTGTTTTAATAACCCTCTGTAGTGCCTTCCTTCCAGCCACAGTGCAGCTAGCAAACCACACCAGGATGCCATAGGAGAGGATGCTTTCCACGGCGCACCGGTAGAAGGACCCCATCTCCTGCCCTATCCACCCACGCATAACTGGCAGGCGCAGCTAGAGAGGGAGGGAGGATAGAGAGAGAGGGACACAGAGGCACAGAGAGGGACACATAGAGGGATACAGAAGCACAGAGAGGGACACAGAAGAACAGAGAGGGGCACTCAGAGGGACAGACAGAGGGACAGACAGAGAGACAGACAGAAGGACAGACAGAGGGACAGACAGAGGGACAGACAGAAGGACAGACAGAGAGGGACACACAGAGGGACACACAGAGGGACACAGAGAGGGACACACAGAGGAGGACACACAGAGGGGGACACACAGAGAGGGACACACACAGAGGGACACACACAGAGGGACACACACAGAGAGGGACATACACAGAGAGGGACACACAGAGGGACACACAGAGAGGGACACACAGAGGGACACACAGAGAGGGACACACAGAGAGGGACACACAGAGAGGGACACACAGAGGGACACACAGGGGGACACACAGAGAGGGATACACAGAGAGGGACACACAGAGAGGGACACACAGAGGGACACACAGAGAGGGACACACAGAGGGACACACATAGGGACACACAGAGGGGCACACTGAGAGGGGCACACAGAGAGGGGCACACAGAGGGACACACAGAGGGACACAGAGAGGAGGACACACAGAGGGGGACACACAGAGGGGGACACACAGAGGGACACACAGAGAGGGGCACAGAGAGGGACACATAGAGAGGGGCACACAGAGAGGGACACACAGAGGGACACACAGAGGGCCACACAGAGGGACACACAGAGAGGGACACACAGAGAGGGGCACACAGAGAGGGGCACACAGAGGGGGGCACAGAGAGGGACACACAGAGGGACACACAGAGAGGGGCACACAGAGAGGGGCACACAGAGAGGGGCACACAGAGAGGGGCACACAGAGGGACACACAGAGGGACACACAGAGGGGGACACACAGAGAGGGACACACAGAGGGGGACACACAGAGGGACACACAGAGGGGCACACAGAGAGGGGCACACAGAGAGAGGCACACAGAGAGGGGCACACAGAGGGACACACAGAGGGGGACACACAGAGGGACACACACAGAGAGGGACACACAGAGAGGGACACACAGAGAGGGACACACAGAGGGCGACACACACACAGAGGGACACACACACACACAGGGACACACAGAGAGGGACACACAGAGAGGGGCACACAGAGAGGGGGACACACAGAGGGACACACAGAGAGGGACACACAGAGAGGGGCACACAGAGGGACACAGAGAGGGGCACACAGAGGGACACACACAGGGGGACACACAGAGGGACACAGAGAGGGACACACACACAGAGGGGGACACAGAGAGGGACACAGAGAGGGACACACAGAGGGGGACACACAGCGAGGGGCACACAGAGAGGGGCACACAGCGAGGGGCACACAGAGAGGGGCACACAGCGAGGGGCACACAGAGAGGGGCACACAGCGAGGGGCACACAGAGAGGGGCACACAGCGAGGGGCACACAGCGAGGGGCACACAGCGAGGGGCACACAGAGAGGGGCACACAGCGAGGGGCACACAGAGAGGGGCGCACAGAGGGACGCACAGAGGGACACGCAGAGGGACACACAGAGGGACACACAGAGGGACACACAGAGAGGGACACACAGAGAGGGACACACAGAGAGAGGGACACACAGAGAGGGACACACAGAGAGGGACACACAGAGAGGGACACACAGAGAGGGGCACACAGAGAGGGGCACACAGAGAGGGACACACAGGGGGACACAGAGAGGGATACACAGAGGGAGACACAGGGGGACACAGAGAGGGGGACACAGAGGGGGACACACAGGGGGACACAGAGAGAGGGACACACACAGAGGGACACACAGAGAGGGGCACACAGAGGGACACACAGAGGGATACACAGAGGGGCACACAGAGGGACACACAGAGGGATACACAGAGGGGCACACAGAGGCAGAGAAGCTCAGAGGCAGGTGGTTGCTCGCAGAGGCCTTTCGAGCAATGTGACTGGCAGCGTGTGTGGTTTGCAGCAGGAGGAAGGGGGCGGGGGAGAGGCGTAACTTCACTCGCCGCGCCGGGGAGAGAGAGAGAAAGAGAGAGAGAGAACAGGGCCCAACTATCTGGAAATCTGGAGCAGACCGCTGGTGACTTCCAGTGACGTTGGGATCTGCAGAACTTGCTCGTTCTGTCTGCACCTTTTGAAGAAGGGGGGGGGGTGGGGGGGGGGGGGGGGTGGGGGGGGGGGGTGGGGGGGGGGGGGGGGGTGGGGGGGCTGATGTAACTCGTGGAAAACAGCAACTGGTTTAATGAGGATTGGATTTATGAAATCATAAGGTAAATTTCTACCAGAATATGTAAACATTTCACCATTATTGTAACGTCAGCAGCTGGCCAGCGGTCAGATTTGAAAACAAAACGACAGATTGGTGAACAATTTGAATAGAAAACGCTGGAAATAATTAACAAAATTTACAGAGGGGTCAATTTTTGAAATCATAAGGAAAATATCTACTGAAATATGTAAAAATGTCTCCGCTTCGGCATCTAGTCTTTGAGGAGATGTGTTTCAAATGTGAAATGACACACACACACACACAAATAATTTTAATAGTTATATGATATGATGGTGATGCAGACAGTGCAGCATGGTGGTGCAGCGGTACAGTTGCTGCCTCAAAGTGACAGAAACCCAGGTTCAATCCCGACTACGGGTGATGTCTGCACGGAGTTTGTATGTTCTCCCCATGACCTGCTTGCGTTTTCTCCGAGATCTTCGGTTACTTCCCACACTCCAAAGATGGACAGGCTTGTAGTTTAATTGGCTTGGTGTAATTGTAAACTTTCCCCAGTGCGTAGGATAGTGTAATGTGTAGGATAGCTTGTTTCCACACTGTATCTCTAAATTAAAACTAGAGCTGCTGCCTCACAGCGCCAGAGACAAGGGTTCAATCCTGACCTCAGGTGCTGTGTGTGTGTGCACGTTTGTGTGTGTATGGGTGTATGTATGCATGTGTGTGTCCATGTGTGTGCACGTTTGTGTATGTGCGCATGTGTGTGCGCATATGTGTGTGTGTGAGTGTGCGCGCGCATGTGTGGTGTTTGCATGTTCGCCCCTAGACTGCGTGGGCTTCCATGGGTGCTCCGGTTTCCGCCCACATCCTGAAGATGTGCGGGTGTGAAGGTTTATTTGCCCTTTGTAAAATTGACCATAGTGTTAGGGTGTGGATGAGAAAGTGGGATAACCTAGAACTAGTGTGGACAGGTGATCAATGGTCAAAGTGGATTAGGTGCGCTGAAGGGCCTGCTCCCATGCTGTACCACTAAACTAGACTAGACTAGACTGGACTAAACTGAAATGGACTAAATGGAACTAAGCTAAACTAAAGAATGGGGTGGAGAGAGAAAAATAGATCAGCCATGATAGAATGGCGGAGCGGACTCGACGGGCCGAAGAGCCCAATTCTGCTCCTTTGTCTTATGGTCTTATTGTCCCTAGTTCGTGTGGGATAGAGTTAGTGTGCGGGGATCGCTGGTTGGCGCGGACAATTAACCTACGAACCAGCACGTCATCATAAATTCATGTTAATAAATCACAGGAACAGAATTATCATGGCTGATCTGTCTTTCCCTCTCAACCACATTCTCCTGCCTTCTCCCCATAACCCCTGACACCCGTACAGAACAAGTGTCTGTCAATCCCCTGCCCTAAACATAGTGATGGCCCCCAGTGCAGTCTGTGGCAATGAATTCCACAGATTCACCACTCTCTGACCAAAGAAATTCATCCTCATCTTCTTTCTAAAGGTACGTCCGTTTATTCTTAACGATGTTTTGTTTATTTAGTTTATTTAGAGATACAGCATGGAAACAGGCCCTTCGGCCCACCGAGCCCGCACCGAGTAGCGATCCCCACACACTAGCACTATCCTCCGCACACCAGGGACAATTTACAATTTTACCAAGTCAATTATCCTACAAACCTGCATGTCTTTGGAGTGTGGGAGGAAAACGAATATCTTGGAGGAAACCCACATGGTCACGGGGAGATCGTACAAACTCCATACAGTCCGGATTGAACCCGGGTCCCTGGCGCTGCAAGCGTTGTGAGGCAGCAACTCTACCGCTGCCCTACAGACGATGTCTTGGGATGTGGGGGGAAACCGGGGAACCCGGAGGAAACCCACGTGATAACAGGGAGAACATGCAAACTCCATACAGTTAGCACCCAAGGTCAGGATCAAACCCGGGTCTCTGGGTGCTGTGAGACAGCAACTCCACCCACTGCGCCACTGTGCCGCCCTCTAAATAATAACCATTTTATTTAATTGAATAACCACCCTAACACGACCCATAATTAAACTAATGCATACTGCATTCCATCATTAATAAGTGCTGTGAAACATATTATTACTATCTTGAGCAATGATGTGAAAATGTTTGGGAGTATATGCATAAAGTTGAATTTCCATCGTCCAGCCAACCCCAGTATTTGGAAAGGCAAGGTTTAATAAGTGATTTATAACAGTTTATTGTTTGCTCCAAATTCCAGCATCTACACTCTCTTTGATCAGCATAAAACTGTGTTTCAACTTGCGTGCTGTAAATTTACGAAGTGCTGACTCAGCAAGTATTTAGGCTCCACCTAGATTCGAACTCGGATTGCTGGATTCTAAGTCCAGAGTGCTCAGCATTGCACCACAGAACCCGTCAAGAATCTATCTATCCCTGCCTTCAAGATATCCATTGACTTGGCCTCCACAGCCTTCTGTGGCAATGAATTCCACAGATTTACCACCCTCAGACTATAGAAATTCCTCCTCATTTCCATTCTAAAGTAGTAGTAGGCCCCTCTCAGTCATGACTGACCATGGGTGATGCATCCTTCGGATGCAAGCCTGGGCAGTGTCATATGGAGGACAGGCTGTTGCCCATGCAGCACGTCTCCCCTCTCCACATCGCTGATCGATCCAAAGGAACAGCAGGGCCATTACAGTTTGGCACCAGCGCCGTCGCACGAGCTGCCAGGGCGAGGTTGTAGACAACAAAGAACTGCCTGAGGGGCTCCAGATTTTCTTGAGGTTCACTCCTGGAGCCTTTTCCATGACTGGATATGGCCTCAAGGCAGTGGAGGTTTTAAATCCGAGTTTTCCGACTCCTAGATGGACTGCCTTCCCAGGCTGACGAGCCCCATCTGCCCGAGACTCGTGGGGCGGGAGCGTCTACCCTCCCGTGCAGGTCTATAGTGCCCACTGCCCACTTTCTAAAGGTATGTCCTTTTATTGTGAGGCTGTGACCTCTGGTCCTAGACTATCTCTCTAATGGAAACATCCTCTCCATATCCACTCTATCCAGGCTTCACCATTACACCGGAGAATGTAGTTGAGGCAGGGACTACTCAATATTTTAGAAATATTTAAACAGGTACATGGACAGGGAAGGTTTAGAGGGTTATGGGCCAAAGACAGGCTGGTGGGACTAGTGCAGATGGGGCATGTTAGTGGGAGTTGTGTACAGGCCACCTAACAGTAGTAGTGAAGTTGGGGTTGGTATAAAACAGGAAATTAGAAATGCGTGCGACAAAGGCAAAACTGTTATAATGGGTGACTTCAATCTACATATAGATTGGGTGAATCAAATTGGCAGGGGCGCTGAGGAAGAGGATTTTTTGGAAAGTATGAGGGATAGTTATCTAAATCAACATGTAGAGGAACCAACGAGAGAGCAGGCTATTTTAGACTGGGTATTGAGTAATGAGGAAGGGTTAGTTAGCAGTCTTATTGTGCGTGCCCCCTTGGGCAAGAGTGACCATAATATGGTCGAGTTCTTCATTAGGATGGAGAGTGACATTGTTAATTCAGAAACAATGGTTCTGAACTTAAGGAAAGGTAACTTTGAGGGTATGAGACGTGAATTGGCCAAGATTGACTGGCAATCAATTCTAAAAGGGTTGACGGTGGATACGCAATGGAAGACATTTAAAGACTGCATGGATGAGCTACAAAAATTGTTCATCCCAATTTGGCAAAAGAATAGATCAGGGAAGGTAGTGCATCCGTGGATAACAAGGGAAATCAGGGATAGTATCAAAGCAAAGGATGATGCGTACAAAGTAGCCAGAAAAAGCAGCATACCAGAGGACTGGGAGAAATTCAGAGACCAGCAGAGAAGGACAAAGGGCTTGATTAGGAAAGGAAAAATAGATTATGAAAGAAAACTGGCAGAGAACATAAAAACTGACTGCAAAAGTTTTTATAGATATGTGAAGAGAAAGAGATTAGTTAAAACAAATGTAGGTCCCTTGCAGTCAGAAACAGGTGAGTTGATCATGGGGAACAAGGATATGGCGGACCAATTGAATAACTACTTTGGTTCCGCCTTCACTAAGGAAGACACAAATAATCTGCCGGTTATAGCAGGGGACCGCAGGTCAAAGGAGTATTTGAGTGAAATCCAGGTCAGTCGGGAAGTGGTGTTGGGTAAATTGAATGGATTAAAGGCCGATAAATCCCCAGGGCCAGATAGGCTGCATCCCAGAGTACTTAAGGAAGTAGCTCCGGAAATAGTGGATGCATTAGTGATAATCTTTCAAAACTCTTTAGATTCTGGAGTAGTTCCTGAGGATTGGCGGGTAGCAAACTTAACCCCTCTTTTTAAGAAGGGGGGGAGAGAGAAAACGGGGAATTACAGACCAGTTAGTCTAACATCGGTAGTGGGGAAACTGCTAGAGTCAGTTATTAAAGATGGGATAGCAGCACATTTGGAAAGTGGTGAAATCATTGGACAAAGTCAGCATGGATTTACGAAAGGTAAATCATGTCTGACGAATCTTGTGGAATTTTTCGAGGATGTAACTAGTAGCGTGGATGGGGGAGAACCAGTGGATGTGCTGTATCTGGACTTCCAGAAGGCTTTCGACAAGGTCCCACATAAGCGATTAGTATATAAACTTAAAGCATATGGCATTGGGGGTTCAGTATTGATGTGGATAGAGAACTGGCTGGCAAACAGGAAGCAAAGAGTAGGAGTTAACGGGTCGTTTTCACAATGGCAGGCAGTGACTAGTGGGGTACCGCAAGGCTCAGTGCTGGGACCCCAGCTATTTACAATATACATAAATGATCTGGATGAGGGAATTGAAGGCAATATCTCCAAGTTTGCAGATGACACTGAGCTGGGTGGCAGTGTTAGCTGTGAGGAGGATGCTAGGAGAATGCAAGGTGACTTGGATAGGCTGGGTGAGTGGGCAAATGTTTGGCAGATGCAGTATAATGTGGATAAATGTGAGGTTATCCACTTTGGTGGCAAAAATAGGAAAACCGACTACTATCTAAATGGTGGCCGATTAGGAAAAGGGGAGATGCAGCGCAACCTGGGTGTCATGGTACACCAGTCATTGAAAGTAGGCATGCAGGTACAGCAGGCAGTGAAGAAAGCCAATGGTATGTTAGCTTTCATAGCAAAAGGATTTGAGTATAGGAGCAGGGAGGTTCTATTTCAGTTGTATAGGGTCTTGGTGAGGCCACACCTGGAGTATTGCGTACAGTTCTGGTCTCCAAATCTGAGGAAGGACATTATTGCCATAGAGGGAGTGCAGCGAAGGTTCACCAGACTGATTCCTGGGATGTCAGGACTGTCTTATGAACAAAGAATGCATAGACTCGGTTTATACTCTCTAGAATTTAGGAGATTGAGAGGGGATCTTATAGAAACTTACAAAATTCTTAAGGGGTTGGACAGGCTAGATGTAGGAAGATTGTTCCCGATGTTGGGGAGGTCCAGGACAAGGGGTCACAGCTTAAGGATAAGGGGGAAATCCTTTAGGACCGAGATGAGAAGGAATTTTTTCACACAGAGAGTGGTGGGTCTCTGGAACTCTCTGCCACAGAGGGTAGTTGAGGCCAGTTCATTGGATATATTTAAGAGGGAGTTAGATGTGGCCCTTGTGGCTAGGGGGATTAGAGGGTATGGAGAGAAGGCAGGTACGGGATACTGAGTTGGATGATCAGCCGTGATCATATTGAATGGCGGTGCAGGCTCGAAGGGCCGAATGGCCTATTCCTGCACCTAATTTCTATGTTTCTATGTTTCTATGTTGGTTGGTGTGGACAAGTTGGGCCGAAGGGCCAGTTTCCACCTCTATTACTCTATGCCTTCGGCCCACCGCGTCCGCACTGACCAGCGATCCCCGCACATTAACACTACATCCTACACGCACTAAGGACAATTTACAATTTTACCAAGCTAATGAACTTACAAACCTGTTGAAGAAGGAACTGCAGATGCTGGAGAATCGAGGGTTACACAAAAAGCTGGAGAAACTCAGCGGGTGCAGCAGCATCTAAGGAGTGAAGGAGATATGCGACGTTTCGGGTCGAGACCCTTCTTCAGACTTTCAAACCTGTATGCCTTTGGAGTGTGGGAGGAAACCAGAGCTCCCGGAGAAAACACACACAGGTCACGGGGAGAACGTACAAACTCCGCACAGATAGCACCCGTAGTTAAGATCGAACACGGGTCTCCGGCGCCACAAGGAAGCAACTCTACGCCTGCGCCACTGTGCCGCCCATATACTCATGACAATTATAAATCTAAACTACTCATTTAAATGAAAAATCAGCTCAACAAAACCAATAATTAAACTAATGCCTACTGCATTCCATCATTGATGAATGCTATGAAACATATTATTACTCTCTTGAAAATTGCTTTGACAATATATGCAAGAATTTGCAAAAGTTCAATTTCCGTAAACCAGATAACCCCAGTATTTGGAAAGGCAAGGTTTAATAAGTTGCAGGAAGGAACTACAGATGCTGGTTTAAACCGAAGATAGACACAAAATGTAGGAGTAACTCAGCGGGACAGGCAGCATCTCTGGATAGAAGGAATGGGTGATATTTCGGGTCAAGACCCTTCTTCAAACTGAGTCAGGGGAAAGGGAGATACAGCGATAAGGATTTGTAAGGTGTGAAGAAGAGGCAAAGGAGGTAGAGATCAAGGAAACTGTTGAATAGATCATGTAACCCTTGAATAGATCATTGTTATCCAAGGTAACAACAAAGCAAACAGAGATCAAAAGCTGGAGAAACTCAGCGGGTGCAGCAGCATCTAAGGAGCGAAGGAGATAGGCGACGTTTCGGGTCGAGACCCTTCTTCAGACTGGTCAGGGATCAGGGAAACGAGAGATATAGACAGTGATGTGGAGAGATAAAGAACAATGAATGAAAGATATGCAAAAAAGTATTGATGATAAAGGAAACAGGCCATTGTAAGCTGTTTGTGGTGTGAAAATGAGAAGCTAGTGCGACTTGGGTGGGGGGGGGTGGAGATAGAGAAGGAATGCCAGGGCCCGAGGGCTGAGGGAGAGGTGGGGAAGGGGAGGAGGCAGCCTGGGTTAACAGAATTGAGATCAAATGTAAAGGAGAACAGTCAGAATGGTCGGAAAACTGGGAAGGGGGAGGTATGGAGAGAGAGTGAAAGCAAGGGTTACTTGAAGTTAGAGAACTCAATATTCATACCACCGGATAGCTGTTTTGTTTTTCTGTACCAAATTCCAGCATCTGCAGTCTCTTTTGTCAGCAGAAGATTGTTAATGTTTCAACTTGCGTGCTCTAAATTAACAAAGCTGACTCAGCAAATATTGAGGCTCCACCGAGATTCGAACTCGGATCACTGGATTCAGAGTCCAGATTGCTCACCTTTACGCCATGGAACCTGCGCTTTCCCCACGGTCCTGTTTCCTCTCTCCATCTCCCCACCATCAGAACCCCTCGTTCCAGCTGGAGGGGCTTATCACCGGGAGAAAGGTCGTTTCGAGCCAAGAAGGCCAAGAAGGGAATGATCCTGTGTCCCGTGGAGTTGGAACGGGAACGTTGAACGACGGGCGGGGAACGCTTGGATGGCTCCTTGTGTCCGTCAAAAGGGGGGAGACACAATCTCTGCCTGCGTCTACAGGGGCAGCACAGCACCTGACAGCAGACAGGTTCCACCCAGATTCCAAACCAGATTGCTGGATTCAGAGTCCAGAATGCTCACCATTACACCACGGAACCCACATAGTCCTCTCCGTACACATATCTTCTCTATATGCCTTCCCACATTTGGAAGCTTTCATTCAAATGTAAATCTTCAAACAAGAGGGCATGATGAAAGGGAAAGACAGAGTTGATGTGGATAGCTTTTCCCATTGAGGGTAGGAAAGATTCAAACAAGAGGGCATGACATGAGAATTAAGGGACAGAAGTTTAGGGGTAACATGAGGGGGAACTTCTTTACTCAGAGAGTGGTGGCTGTGGGAATGATCTTCCTGCAGAAGTGGTGGAGGCAGGATCGATTTAAACATTTAAAAGTAAAGTGGATAGGTATATGGACGGGAAGGGAATAGAGGGGCATGGTCTGAGTGCAGGTAGACAGGACTAGGGGAAAATAAATGGTCGGCACGGACTGGAAGGGCCGAGAAGGCCTGTTTCCGTGCTGTAATTGTTATATGGTTATATGGCTATTATATGTATTCAAATATATCATTGGAGGCAGTAGGGTTGGCGGTGTGCTTTGGGGACCACCAAAGGGTTTAGGTTTAGATTTATTATTGTCACGTATATTATAATTTATTATTGTCACTGAGGTTCAGTTCACATGCTGTGCAATCACATCAGATAAACTATAGTCCATGCAGACTGGGCGATCGTTTCACTGAATATCTAAGCTCTGTCCGCCTTGGCCTACGTGATCTCCTGGTTGCCAAAGACTCCCTGTCCCATTCTCACACTGACCTTTCTCTCCCTGAGTTAGACCAAATGCAAATTGGAGGATCAGCACCTCATATTTCGCTTGGGCAGTTTACAACCCAGCAGTGTGATTATTGATTTCTCTGATTTCAAGTAACCCTTGCTTTCTCTCAGTCTCCGTCCCTCCGTCCCTCCCTGCATTTCGCTCTCTTAGATGGAAGGGCAGGTAGTGTAGAGAAAGCAGGGACTCTGCAGAAGGACATGGACAGGTTGGGAGAGTGGGCAGAGAAATGGCAGATGGAATATAGTGTAGCAAATTGTGGAGTCATGCATTTTGGTAGTAGGAGCGAAGGCATAGACTATTTTCTAAATGGGGAGAGAATCCAGAAATCGGAGGTGCTACGGGACTGGTGCAGGATTCCCAAAAAGTTAATCTGCAATTCAAATCGGTCGTAAAGAAGGCAAACGTAAAGCTAGCATTTATTTCGAGAGGGCTAGAATATAAAAGCAGGGATGTTATGCTGAGGCTCTATAATGAGCTGGTCAGGCCGCATTTGGAGTATTGTGAGTAATTTTGGGCCCCATATATTGGAGGAAGGATAGAGTCCAGTGGAGGTTTACAAGAATGATCCAAGGAATGAGTGAGTTAACATATGATGAGCATTTGACAGCACTAGGCTTGTACTCGCTGGAGGTTAGAAGAATGAGGGGGGATCCCATTGAAATGGTCAAAGGTTTGGATAGAGTGGATGTGGAGAGGATGTTTCCACCAGTGGGATAGCCTAGGACTGGAGGTCACAGCCTCAGAATTAAAGGACGCTTTTTTAGAAAGGAGGTGAGGGGGAACTTCTTCATTCAGAGGGTAGTTAATTTGTGGAATTCTTTGCCACAGACGGCTGTGGAGGCCAAGTCAGTGAATATTTTTAAGGCAGAGATAGACAAATTCTTGATTAGAATGGGTGTCAAGGGTTGTGGAGAGAAGGCAGGAAAATGGGATTAGGAGTAATGGGAGTAGATTGATGGGCAGAATGGCCTAACTCTACTCCTATATCGTAAACCTTCAGCCTCCCATTCTTTGGACTACAAAGCCATGAGTGGTTTTAACCACTGCTCTGGATTTTACCAGAGGCCATAACTTCATTAGCTATAGGAGCGGAATTTGGCCATTTGGCCCGTCGAATCTACTCCACCATTCAATCATATCTTTCTCTAACAACAAAATTCTCCTGTGTTTTCTCCATAAGGCAGGAGAATGGGATTGGGAGGCAGAGATCAGGCATGATTGAATAGCGGAGTGGACTCGATGGGCCGAATAGCCTAATTCTACTCCTAGAACCTGAGAACGTGAACTATACGGGGCGGCGCATTGCATATTTTGTGTATGGTATGCAAAACAAGGAATTTTGCTGTGACGAGACACAAGTGATGCTAAAGTATCAATCCATATCTGGATTACACAGCAACATCTCTACACAATGCCATGCACCCATTTCCACCTCTGGGCCGTGCCTGGGGGGGAGGGGGGGGGGGGGAACAGGTTTCTTATCACCTCAGCCCCTGTGTGCAGAAGTGGGGCAGGAAAAAGTATCTGCTGTGGGTTCCGTGGTGTAATGCTCAGCACTCTGGACTCTGAATCCAGCGATCCGAGTTGGAATCTGGGTGGAACCTCTCTGCTGTTGGGTGCTGTGCTGCCCTTTTGAACGCCTGCAGAGATTGTGTCTCCTTTCTTTTGACGGACGCAAGCAGCCATCCGAGCGTTCCCTGCCCGCTGTTCAACGTTCCCCCTCCAACTACATAGGTTTAGTTTAGTTTAGTTTGGAGATACACTGCGGATACAGGCCCTTTTTCCCACCGAGTCCTCGCTGACCAGCAAACCCCGCACACTAACACTATCCTGCACACATTAAGGACAATTTACAATTTTACCAAGCCAATTAACCTACAAACCTCTACGTCTTTAGAGTGTGAGTGGAAACCAGGAGAAAACGCACGTGGTCACGGGTAGAACTTACAAACTCGGTACAGACAGCACCCGTAGGCAGAATCAAACCCGGATCTCTGGCGCTGTGAGGCAGCAACTCTAGTACTGCGCCACCATGACGGCTTTTTGGGGCTCGGGATCATTGCCTTCTTGGCCGACCTTGTTCTTTCTTGGCTCGAAATTATTTTTCTCCCCGTGACAATCTCCTCCAGCTGGAACGAGAGGTTCTGATGGCGGGGAGACAGAGAGATGAGACAGAACCGAGGGGAGAGTGTACAGGTTCCATGGTGTAATGGTGAGCACTCTGGACTCTGAATCCAGCGATCCGAGTTCGAATCTCGGTGGAACCTTTCTGCTTGCTGTTTTGTTTGTTGATAAAGTTACAGATGAGAGCTTTTGCTTTGATGTAACCTCAGCCCACCTTTTGTGCTGTGAAATCAGAACAGAGATGGTGATTCATACAGCTTTCTTACAAGCCATTTAGACCAACATGTTCATGCTGACCATTGTACTTATCTGTACCATTCCCAGTCTTTTGGTATCTCACACATGGTTAACGATGATGCAATTATCACAGTCAGGGCCAATTACTTCCCGAGCTTTCCAGAGTATTGGAGGATACACTTGATCAGTCATTAAGGCATAGAGTGATGTAGGTATGTTGCAAAACTTACCTTGAGCAGCGCTGCAGTTCTGCCGCTCCCCGTGTGCGCGACTTTGGCGCCTTTCAGAGGGGGGCGGGCTTAAAGTGCCGTTTTTCGACAGACTGGGATAATCGATGAATGTCGGGCGATTTTGTTGCGGAAGAAAAATCGCTCCGACATTTCATGAATGAAGGTATTTTTAAATTAATCTAAATTATTTATTAACTAATTTAAAAATCACCTTCAAAAGCCGTGAGCACCGACAACCGGAAGGATTTTGCGTAGGGGAGAAAAATAGGTAAATTGTTTATTTTTATATTAAAAGTTGGTTTTTCGGGAGGCTTTAATAATATTTTCATGTTGCGAAATGGGGTCCAAAAAAATGTATGAACAAAAAGTATTTTTCCTCCCGACTTTACCGCTTACCGCAACGTTCTAATCCACCACATTCCACTAAAACCCACTCGCTAGTTGATTTAAATGGCCATTAATTTACAGGAATCAAACACTAAATTCCTTCCATTTGGCCCAGAAATTCATGAAAATTAGATTTAAAAATTATGTTATATTGTGGATTATTGTGTGAATGTTATTTGGACACTTAGGCAATTTAAAAAAAGTTTATATTTTCTTAAGAAATGGATAGATGTTTAGATCTACTCATTGAATTTTGTAATTAGCTACAATTAGATAACTAACTAATTATATGCTTTAATTTCAGGTCATCCAAGTAAGATTGTTTCATATTTGTTTCAGAATGTTTCAATCTATAATAACTCAAAATTTAATTGAGTTCTCTTAATTTTTAAGAAAGTTATGGGCTTTTAACTATTCCAGATCACAGCTTTTGAGTTAAGTCAATTGAAAGGCAATGGGGAACAAGATGCTAATTTCCGAGTATGAAAATGGCCATAACTTTCTTAATACTGAAGATATGAAAGTGAATTAGGTGTCAAATTAAACTTCTTTTAATGCTTTATCTGATGGGATAAATTGCAGACTTGATTTTTAAAATCTCAAAATTATGTAACATTGCTAAGTGATGGATCTGGGAGTTAGAATACAAGACCATGAATCAAGTAGGCAGCATTACCCACGTCTACTGTCACACTCCCTTCACAGCTCCACCACCCTCTGGTGCGCAGACTTGGCAAGCCCTGAAGAGTTAACCTAAACATCGCATTAAACTGGGGCCATGGAATTTGCTTAGAGTCAAAGGGTTACACAGTGTTGCACCAGGCTCTTCGGCCCAACATGCCCACACCGGCCAACATGTCCCAGCTACAATAGTGCCACCTGCCTGCACTTGGTCCATATCCCTCCAAACTGTCATGTCTATGTCCATGTCTAACTGTTTCTTAGACTTTGGGATAGTCCCTGCCTCAACTACCTCATATAGCAGCTTGTTCCATACACACACCACCCTTAGTGTGAATAAGTTACCCCTCAGATTCGTATTAAATCTTTTCCCTTTCACCTTGAACCTATGTCCTCTGGTCCTCGATTCCCCTATTCTGGGCAATAGACTCTGTGCATCTGAAGACTGGATAAGTCCTTGGGGATTTATCCAAATTAATTTGCCTGAGGAATACCAGTGCCACCTCGTGTACACTGTGGATATGTTGCATTGCCAGCGTGGATGGAGTGGATGTGGAGAAGTTGTTTCCACTAGTGGCAGAGTTTTGGACCAGAGGCCATAGCCTCAGAATTAAAGGATGTTCCTTTCGGAATAGGATGAAGTGAAATTTAATTAGTCAGAGAGTGGCAAATCTGTGGAATTCATTGGCCACAGAAGGCTGTGGAGGCTAAGTCTATGGATATTTTTTAATGTGGAGATATATACTTGATTAGTGCGAGTGTAAGGGGCTACGGAGAGAAGGCAGGGGAATGGGGTTGGGAAGGAGAGATAGATCAGCTGTGATTGAATGGAGGAGTGGACTTGATGGGCTGAATGGCCTAATTCTGCTCCTATCATTTATGATCTTATAAATGCATCAGTAATAATTTCCCTGAATTTCATGGTCTTCGTGACCTTTTCCACAGTAAATACAAGTAAGAATCTTTATACATAAAACTCTGATCTTGGATGTGTGTGCATTTGTGTGTGTGTGTGATGTTTGTCTGCGTTTCACATCTCCTCGAAACCGCGACGCGCTAACGGTGAATTTTCTACATATTCCGATAGAGATTTACGCCATGATGTCAAAATTGAAATTATCTGAAAATTTCATGGATTATTTCTCGAGTTATTTATGAAAATGTTCAAAATCAAGATCATAGAGCGGGGAGGAAGGGGGGAACTCCGCTCTATGATCTTTGGTCACGAGTGCTCACGAGCTTCCTGGCTTGCTTTTACAGAACTTTCTCAACAGGCTTATAGCTGACTTCCACATCTCTAAAGATAAGAGTCCGAATGAACTTAATTGTTTTGGTTTAACTTTTAAAACGTTGCATTTTTTGTTCTTTAAAGACTTCCCAGTGTCTCACTTAACTGTACCAATTCTTAAAAATAACATTTAATTTCAAAGACAGCGCTTTTTAAAACTTAAAATATATTTCTAGCGATGCTTTTCCCCGTTTGTTACTTCCCGTTTTTTTGCTGGTACTAAATTCTTTATAATTTTAAAAGTTTGCAGTTATTTCCTCTGCAAATTTTGACAGATTTTTGACAGCTTTCAATAAATTTACTGTTGATTTGGTAAGACTCAGATAACCCTCCCTTTTTCCCTCCCCCCTTCTTTCCCTCATTCTCTCTTTCCCTCCCCAATGGGTCCCACTTACAATCAATACAATACAATCCGTTTTATTCGTCACATTGCACATAAAGTGCAAGTGAAATGAATTTGCCGGCAGCGGCACAATGATAAAGAACACCAAAAACACATTAAAAATTTAACACAAAATTTTGCCAGTCCTTCATTTCCCCCCGTGGTCAAGACCTCAACCCTCCGCAGCCGTCGCTGCGGGCGTCGAGATGTACAGACAGGTAAAAGTCCAGGTAAGTCCAGAATCGGTTCTTCCCCACCGGAGACCGCGGCTTCAGGTAGGTGTAGGCCGCAGGCCGGTGGTCGACGATTTAAAGCCCCTGCCGCGCCACAGCCAGAAGCCCCGCAGACCGCAGGGCCGGTGGTCGAAGATTTAAAGCCCCTGCCGCGCCGCAGCCAGAAGCCCCGCAGACCGCAGGGCCGGCGGTCGAAGCTCCCCTCCAGGGGTGATGGTATGTCCACGCCGGGCCCGCGGTAGTAGGCCGTGGGCTGACGGTCACAGCTTCTTCTCCTCCCGGGTCCCCACGAGGGACCCCAGGCTCCGGACACCGCACCAGCTGGAGCTCTGCAGACCGTGGCTTCAGGTTGCCGCGGGCCAGCCGAGAGTCCACGACGAGAGTCCGCGCTGCGCCCGCCGCTGAAGCCCCGCGAGCGTCTCCGGGAAAGGCCGCACTGATCCTTGCTGTAAGGGCACGGGGGAGGCGACCTGGAAAAAGTCGCCTCTCCGTGGAGGAGGCGACCAAAGCGGTTTCCCCCTTAACCCCCCCACACAAGACACACAGAGAAACATTAAAAACATACATTAAAACACACTAAAAAAATTTAAAAAGTTGAAAAGACTAACACGCTGCTAACAGGGCTGCCGGCTTGCAGCACCTCCACAGGCCTATCAAGTGCCCCCACTTGATCCAGTTATTCATAAAAAAAGGACAAAGTGCTGGAGCAACTTAGCGGGTCAGGCAGCATTTCTGGAGAATATGGATAGGAAACATATCAGGTCGGGTCCTTCTTCAGAAATATTCATTTCCGATTTTTTAACTTTTTTACCCATAGGGTGGTGGGTGTATGGAATGAGCTGCCGGAGGAGATAGTTGAGGCAGGGACCTCACAGCATTTAAGAGACATTTGGACAGGTTCATGGACAGGATAGGTTTGGAGGGTTATGGGACAAATCCGGGCAGGCGGGACTAGTGTAGATGGGGTATGTTGGTCGGAGTGGGCAAGTTGTGTTGAAGGGCCTTTTTCCACGAAGGACCCATTCCGTATCTGACCTTTCTGTCTGGGCCTCCTCCAAGGCCAGAGTGAGTCCCACCGCAAATTGGAGGAGCAGCACCTCATAATTTGCTTTTGCAGTTTACACTCCAGCGGTATGAACATTGACTTCTCCAAATTCAGTTGGTCCTTGCTTTCTCCCTTCTTCCCCTCCCCTTCCTAGCACTCCCATTGTCTACTGTCTCCGCCTCTTCCTTTCTCCTACCCGCCCCCCTCCCCCACATCAGTCTGAAGAAGGATCTCGACCCGAAACGTCACCTGTTCCTTCGCTCCATAGATGCTGCCTCACCCGCTGAGTTTCTCCAGCATTTTTGTCTACCTACAATTTTTCCAGCATCTGCAGTTCTTTCTTAAAACATTTAAACGATGTGTAACTCTGGGCTCTAAGATTTGGTCCATAATTTCTACATCTTAGCAATTCAAGTGCTTGTGTTGATCTTTAAAAGTTGTGAGAGTACGCCCCCTACCACACTCCAGTGTCTCAACATCCTCTAGACTAGAGTCATAGAATCATACAGCCCGGAATCAGGCCCTTCAGCCCAACCTGTCCATGCCGACCTAGGTGCTCGATCTAAGCAAGTCCTATTGCTTTTGGCCCATATCCCTTTAAACCATTCCTAGCCACATACATACCTGTCCCAATGTCTTTTAAATGATGCTAGAGCAACCAGAACAATACAGAGCACAGGGCGGCACAGAGGCACAGCGATAGACCGAGTGCCTTACGGTATCAGAGACCTGAGTTTGATTCTAACTACCGGTGCTGTCTGTACGTCGGTTGTACATTCTCCCTGAGACCTGCGTGGGGTTTTTCCAGGTGCTCCGGTTTCCTCCCACACTCCAAAGATGTACAGGTTTGAAGGTTAATTGGCTTGGTACAAATGCAAAATTGTCCCTAGTGTGTGTAGGATAGTGTAAGTGTGCGTGGATCGCAAATCGGTGTGCACGCGATGGGCCGAAGGGCCTGTTTCCGCGCTGTATTTCCAAACTCCAAAGACCGAAAACCAAACTACTCCAGCTTCAGCCTAACCACTGTATAACCTCCCTGTTGTTATAGTCTATGAGCTGGCCAATTAAAGTGAGTAGTTGAAACAAGGAACTGCAGGTGCTGATGTACAAATAGAAAGGAAAAGTGCTGGTTCGAGAATCTGCTTCAGATGGAGAGTCAGGGGAAAGGGGAATGAGAGATACAGACAGTGAAGGAGAGAGATGAATGAAAGATGTGCAAAAATCTGTGAAGTTGGAGCGGGAACGTTGAACGAAGGGCGGAGAAAGCTCTGATGGCTGCTTGTGTCCGTCAAGATGGAGGAGGCACAATCTCTGTATGTGTTCACAAGGGCAGCACAGCACCTGACAGCAGACAGGTTCCACCCAGATTCCAACTCGGATCGCTGGATTCAGAGTCCAGAGTGCTCACCATTACACCACGGAACCCACAGCAGATGCTGACTCCTTTTCCTGCCCCACTCTGTTAAAGTTGGTGAGACTTGATGAGTAGAATAATAATTCAAAGAGTCAAAGGTCTTGTTGAACAAACTTTTACTAAATCACCCAGGTGAAATAGGACACAGCCAGGAGTGTGCACTTAGATTAGTCACATGGTTAGTAGGCATAAGTGAACAAAGGGCTCAGTTACATACAATGAAATCCATCAAACTAACATTAAAGATATATGGGAGTTTAGAGACTCTATGGCCCAGCTACATAGGCAGGAAAGCACTATTGTATTCATTGCAGAACACTGATGTGGCAAAGAAACGAGATGCTGGGGAATGGCCGTTATCTCTGTCCCCTTTAGTTAGTGAAGGTCACGTTCTCAAGCTTCTGCAAACTTACAGAATAGTCAACCTTTAAATTTAACCAGCATTCCATTCACAAAATGGAGGTTGCAGCTAACATGACTAAAATAGCTAAATAAGATGGCGGGGAGCGCGCTAGCTCTTACATTCCCCCCATTTGATTAGAACTAAACAATATATATCAAATGATGCAGCTGGGAGCAAAGCATTTGCAAATACATGGTGCTAGGTAATAAAGTAGCAAGGCAATGACTATAACCACTAAAATAATGATTCCATAGTGCCACACCAGGCCCAAAATATAGCCCCATTCATCAAACCAACTCCACATACTTTGGTCATGATTGCCAATCAGATTTTCCCCCACACCCTGGATCTCAGCTATCTCCTTCTTGATATGGGCTGCCAGATCAGTTATATTGGAGGACTCATCAGGAATATACGGACAGCAGTCTTGCCCAATGATAGCACAGGTGCCTCCCTTCTCGGCCAGAATGAAGTCTAAGGCCATTCGATTCTGTAGCACCGCTATCGTCATAACAACCATTTTGGCTGGCAGTGCCCCAATGTGGGCCTGCATCTCCGTCAGGACAACTGCTGTTTTATTAGCCAATTCCTCCAATAGCCCAGTAAGGCGGTCAACCTTAAATGTATTCTGATTTGTTCCATACCAGGGGAGCATAGTCATGCCAATATAGGTGCCGCTTTAGCCGAGAACCAGATGCAAGGTTTACAAGTGTGGGATGGTCAGTTATTCGGTTAAAATGGCGCATTTCAGGGACAACATAAGCCAAATAACAGCACCCTGTCCAATAATGGGGGCCCTATACCTGTCTTGTCTAATTCTCATCACAAGGTGGCATCCCTGGTAACCATGGATAGGCCCCTGATCCACATATAAAATATGTGTCGTTGACATGTCGGGGTGGGCCGGAGGCGGCACTAGTGTCCACAAAAAAGGCACGAGCTATTTCCCAGGAAAACCGCTGTACCTTGGTGATAACAATGACAGGTGGCATTGACTGGCCTCTGGGAGACCTCCATTACCTTTAGTCGTGGGAGTTGGGCCCCATCTGTCACATGGAATTTCCAATCTGACTTAAAAGGAGGGATGTACCAACCCTGAGAGTCGTAGTACCTTGGGGAACTATCCCTGTTCCTTTGACATTTGGTTCTATTAGTGCAGGAGGAAAAACATAGTAGGGCATCTTTCTCAGTAGTAGTCAAAGGGATAGGTAGCATGCAGATCCCCCCTTTCCCATGGCGTGGCATTGCTGCACAAACCCAGCAGGACTGGTCCGCAGCTAAAACGTTGTGCATATGCATGGGCTGCCTTATGATACATTTTTTTTTTTCTCATGGTTCAATAGTTGTAATTAAGGACCCAATGATAATGAATATTGTCCAGAATGGGACCATGGTCAAAGGCCTTTATTTATGGCCCTGTGCAGCTGTCTTTTTGCAGTCAGCGTGATGCACCCACCGAGGGTGTCCTTCTACCTTAGCCGCTGTAGGAGTAGTGAGAAGTACAAGCTATGGACCTCTCCAGCAATTGCCCAGTCTCTTTCGATCCCAGTTGCGTATCAGCAGGTAATCGCCAGCTCGTAGCAGTCCCTCTTTAGGTGGTTCGTCCAAGGACAACGAATCCGTTAGTAATTGCATGTATGTCAACAACCGTTCATCCAGGGCATGGAGATCAAAGGTGGTTTCTGCAACTTCTTCAGCCCCACAGGGAGTTCTGAGGGGGCTGAAGACTCCCGTACACTATTTCAGCAGGGGTCAATTGAGTAAAGGAATGTGGTGTAATGCGCATAGCGAATAGGGCCTTGGGCAAAACCTGTACCCAATTCAGTTTTGTCTCTTCAGTTAATTTAGCAAGCTTGCTTTTCAAAGTTCCATTAGCTCGTTCCACAATCCCAGCAGCCTGTGAATGGTGTATACAATGGAACTGTTACCGAATATTCAACTGCTTGCACATTCCCTCATTACCTTTAGCTGAGAAATGTGGTCCGTTATCTGAGCTGAAGTCCAAATCGAGGCATAATTTCACGGAGCAAAACAGCAACAGTGGGCTGTGCTGTTGGGTTAGTAGTGGGAATGGCTTCAATCCATCGATTGAAAAGGTCAACCATAACCAAACAGTGTTTGTCATGATTGACTCTAGGTAGGTCAATAAAATCAATTTGGATGTACTGAAAATGCCAATGTGCTATAGGCATATGGCCTGGTTCTACCCACACAGGTTTTCCAGGGTTGTGTCTCTGGCAAACGTGGCATTGGGAAACAAATTTGTAAAATGTATTTTGTCTGCCGCGGATGCCACCGTGTGGCTTTACAATTTTCTAACATTCCCCCCTTTCCATTATGTGTAAGGGAGTGAACATAATGTAAATGTAATAAGATAGGCAGTTAAACATGGTAGGATAAGCAATCCATTTAATAAAGACATCTACAATAACTCAAATATATTTGTAAAACTGACATCTTGGATGGTTGGCATTGATTTTTCTGAGGTAGACTTGTCTTTCTCCATGCTTTTAGTCAGCCTCATCATTTTAGGTACCACCACCCTGCACGCTTGGGATATTTCCTTAGCTTCTGGGTAATTGATTTTGGCAACATAAGGGGTAGTAACAGGTCTGATATCAATTGATGGTGAGAAATCTGTGTTCCTGCTGAAGTCAAGAATCCCCTGGTTTTCCACAACTGACCAAAGTCACAGATCACTCCAAAATCATATATCTGAAGTCAGTATAAAGATTGATTCCCAAGTCCTTCCCTTTGACGCATGCCCTTATGAAGGTGAACCGTTCCGCTTATTTGGTAGAGAATGATGAATGATGTTTCAGAGGCTGCAGTCTCCACATTATTGCCACCCCGATCTATAATTACGTATCCTGAAAGTCTTTCACCTAGAGATCCAATTCCCATCTATATACATAGTTAAGGCAGGGTTTGTCATGGGAATATCTGTCAAATCTTCCCGAACACAAGTATGTTCTTTAATCACAAATGGGCAGTCGTGCCCTGACTCAGCCTGATCCTCTGGTGATCTGACGAGAAAGGATGTCGCATTGATGGTGGTACAGTACTTAAATTGCAAGCTTGCCTGCTGCTTCAGCTGGTACTGCCATATAGAGGGCAGTGTTAACTTTTCTGTGGAGCTACTTGGATGAGGTTAATCTGAATCATCCTACCTTAGTGGAGTCTTCTGCCCACACCTGTGGGTCCACATACTCTGTTACCTCACTCCCCAGATGATGTTGCAGCTGTGTAGTAACCCGCCTTGGTCAGTGATAAAATTGAACAGTACAGTTATTAGACAGTTCTTGTTCCTGGCTCGTGGATGGATTCGCCAGACCAATCGCTTGCTCAACCATAACTCCCAAATCCTTTGCATTAGATGGGAGGTTCACTTTGTTTGTTCTATGCACGGCAACCTCATAGTCCTGCTTCCACAATTCCAAAGGCATCTCAGATCAAAAGGTTTTATTATGGTGATAGTAAGGGCAGTAAGGATTGCTTTCTCTCTGGCTTCATTCTGAGCATGTTAATTAACCAGCACGTTTTGATTTGATTTTATTACTTGGCATTCGAACCTCAGAGAGGCTCAAACGAAACTCCGTTTCTACAAGCCATACAACAGCACAATTCATAAAAAAAATACGCAGACAATTCAATTCACACAAACATCCATCACAGTGAATCTCCTCCTCACTGTGATGGAAGGCAAAGTTATGGGTTCGGAACCCCAAGTTAGCTTGGAATCTTTCATGTTCCACTGGGGTTAGAACTTGTGCATAGGTTGGCTCTTTTTAATCTTACTCCTGGAACAGAGTGGGACTGGGAATGACACCAAACTGGTGCTGTCGGAGTCAGGGAACTCTGCCAGTGCTGCTATTGTGGACGCAGGTGGTGCTGCAAGAGCTGCAAACTCGATATTACCGTAGGTTGGGGGCTGTATGAATGGTCACGGTTGCCAAAGCACATGATCATTAGTACAGATTTTACTCTCCCACCCATCCAAATCAATCCTCGTAGTCCCTCTCTGTCAAAGAAAAGCCAACCATTAGATCACGCACACTGCTGTTCGAGTCCTCTTTAAATCTATAGTGGATCAGTTTTCAGTTTGTTACACTGGTCTTCAGTCTGTCAAACAATTTATTTCAAAATATTACTGTTGGTTAATAAAACACTGAATGGTCCAGGGCAAAAATACATTTGTGATCTGCTAAATGGAAAACCAGCGTTTATAATACAGAATATCAATGGCTTTAATCAGGCCAGTTCTAATATGTTGCTGTTCCGTTTCATTACATTCTGTCTCCTTATTTGTTCTAATTACCATAACAGGGCCCCTCTTATCTTTCCTACGAGGGAAAGCCTGTCTAAGAGAAATATGAGCGACCGTGTGAAGTATATCAGCAAGCAATGAGTTCTTTCATGCCTTGCGTTTCAATTTTAGCCAAAAATTTCACACAAAACAATTAGATTCTCACAGCACAAATTTGCACTTCAAAATAAATTTTAAAAAATTTAAAATTTAAATTAAAAAAAAGAAGATTGGCAACCTCCCCACCTACGGAAGAATGATATACTCCCGCGGCCAAGCAATCAAACAGCTGCTTCGAGGTGATCGATGTTAACGCCCCCAAATTGTCATTTCTTAAAGGGACATACACACATACAAAAGCATTAATTTACAAGCAATACATAATATTTCATCTTCAAAGACGTCTCTTTGTAATATATCTTCCCGTTTTCTGACAAGACTGTTCTGTATACCAGAATCCCGGTCGCAACAGTTTACAAGAAGCAATTTAGAAGTTGCCGTTTTTTTTATCAGCTCAGCACATGCAAGGTCACGGCACCAATATTCTGTGCCAAATGTTATTTAAACCTCAAAGGAAATTTGTTTTAAACGGTAGGCTGTTAGCTGAGGTTTAACTATATTAGCAGCCATGAGTCGCTTGCTTTTTCTTCCCACTCCAATCTTTTTTGTAACAGAATTGCTGGGGTTAGTTGACAACTGTCTAAAATTTCTACTTTTACCTGGATCCATAAAACATATGTGCTTATTAAAAGACATAGCAAAATTATGAACACAGCAAAATCAGGCTGCCAGTTCGTTCATAGCCTTGAAAAGAACGTTGAGCTGCTTTAGCCAGATAAGAGATAGAACTTGGATGAGTGAAAATTTGGATGAACACTTTTGAAACAGTTTTTGGTTTAAAAAGATACTAATCTTTTAACATTGAAAGAAAAACTATTACAAAACAAGGTAAAATACACATCAGGTATCCAAAAGGAGTAAGCTAAAGTGGCAAAAATCATGCAACATTAGAGACGTCTCTCTATTAATTTTATATTTTCCTCCCCTTATTTGACAAAGGCCATTCTGTCCATATAAAACATTTCTTTCTATGGGAACCAATTTGCAGAATGATGCAGAATTAGCAATCTCGGAAATTCCCCTTGGCAGATTTTGTGAAGTAGGACTGGGAGGTTTGCAAAAGTTGTCTTCTTTGTTGGAGTAAGAATTTAAAATGACTAATGGGAGTAGTTCAAATGTAATGGTGGGCGGGGTGATGTTCAAAATGCGAGTGGTCAGAGCTGTGGTTGGTTAGTGATCCAGATTGTGTTTGGTCACCTTCCCCTTCATCTATAGACAGAGTCACCATCAAAGATTATAGAGGAGCAAGATGCGGCACTCAGCGAAAAAAGCGTAGTATCACATGTGTGATAGTCGACGCCATATTAGCGGGCCAGAGATGGCGTCGAGTATGGCGTCTACATCTAAATCTTCAACGACGGATGTTAATCTTTCTTTAGGTTCCCCCCAAAAAAAGAAAGGTGACTAAAATATTATTATTATTAACTGAAATGTTATTTTCTGTTCTCCTATCAACGGTCATGGAAATCTAGGCTCCTCTATAATCTTTGGTCGGTACATTAGAAAGTTATTAGAATTATTTTGAATAGATCTTTACTTACCACAGTAATAAAGTCAATAATTTTAACACTTCTGAACGTTTTTGGTTTTGTTCTTGTCTCCAAAATATGGCCCAGTGACCACGAGATTTTTCCAGCTCAGATTCGAGTCCGGGAACGCGACGGCTGTTACCGGTTATGTCCCTCGAATTGTCGAGACTTCACAAGCAAAGATCACAAGCCCGTCGTGAAGAAGGGTGCAATCAAAGATTATAGAACTCTGCTCTATAATCTTTGGGTGCAAATGTGGGGCGGGGGGTTCGGCGGCGGCGGTCGGAATCAAAGATGCCAGAGGCGCTCTATATAATATCTTTGGTCGGAATGGGAAGGGTGCGCGTTATAACGTGCCCTTGTTCCACTCTCCCTGTCCTTCTCCCTCTCCCCGTTCTCCCTCTCCCCGTTCTCCCTCTCCCCTTCTCCCTCTCCCCCCTCCTCCCTCTCCCTTTCTCTCTTTCCCCTTCTCTTGATCTCCCCCCCTCTCGATCTCTGTCTCTCTCTTTCCCATCTCTCGATCTCTCTCTCCCCTTCTCTCGATCGCTTTCTCCCCCTCTCTCCCTTCCCTCTCTCTCCCTCCTTCCCACTCTCTCCCCCTCCTTCCCTCTCTCTCCCTCCTTCCCTCTCTCTCTCTCTCTCTTCCCTCTCCTTTCCTTCTCCCTTCCCTCTCTCTCCCTCCCCTCTCCTTCCCTCCCCTCTCCTTCCCTACCCCCTCTCTCCTTCCCTCCCCCTCTCTCCTTCCCTTCCCTCTCTCTGCTTCCCTTCCCTCTCTCCTTCCCTTCGCTCTCTCCTTCCCATCCCTCTCTCCTTCCCTTCCCTCTCTCTCCTTCCTTCCCCCTCTCTCTCCTCCCCTTCCCCCTCTCTCTCCTTCCCTCCCCCCTCTCTCTCTTCCCCTTCCCTCTCTCCCCTTCCCCCTCTCTCTCCCGTTCCCCCTCTCTCTCCCGTTCCCCCTCTCTCTCTCCCCTTCCCCCACTCTCTCTCCCCTTCCCCCTCTCTCTCCCTCCCTTCCCCCTCTCTCTCCCTCCTTTATGTAAATCTTACCATGTATGTCAGAAATAAAGTTTTAACCATGTTAATAGATCTCTATTATTATTTATTTAAAATTGAGTGAGTTGGTGCAATATCGGTTCCAGCTGTCAGAGAATTCCACAGACTCACCACTCGTTGTGTGAAAAAAGATCTTCTCATCTCGGTCCTAAAAGACTTCCCCCTTATCCTTAAACTGTGACCCCCTGTTCTGAAGTTCCCCAACATTGGGAACAATCTTCCTGCATCGAGCCTGTCCAACCCCTTAAGAATTTTGTAAGTCTCTATAAGATCCCCCCTCAACCTGCTAAATTCCAGCGAGTACAAGCCAAGTTTATCCAGTCTTTCTTCATATAGAATCCTGCCATCCTGAATCAGTCTGGTCCTATTTACCTCTTCAAAATCATTATATATAATTATTAAAGATGTAATAATGGGGCATTTGGATAGCAGTAAAAGGATTAGTCCAAGTCAGCATATATTAAAGGAAAATCATGTTTGACTAATCTTCTGGAATTTTTTGCCACAAGGCTCGGTGTTGGGGCCGCAACTGTTTACCATATATATTAGTCAAACATGATTTTATGTTTATGTACATCATTTGACAAACAAGATAGAGAGTTATAGTGATGCTTTAAATCAGTTGCTTCTGATCCATGAGAAGGTAATGTATTTATCTCTCAAGGGCCTGTCCCACCATATATTTATATGAATGTGTGTTTGTGTGTGCCTATAATTTTGTGCAGTGTGTGTTTAAGCAATAGAAGGGAAGCTGCACAATGCAAGGGAAAATACGCAAAAGTGGGGGCTGGGGAGGAAAGATGCGAGGGAAATGGGGGAACAGGGGTGAAAGGGAGGGAGAGAGAGGGAAGGGAGGGAGGGAGAGGGGAGAGAGAGATCGAGGGGAGAGAGATCGAGAGAAGAGGGAGATCGAGAGAAGAGGGAGAGAGAGATCGAGAGGGGAGAGATCGAGAGAAGAGGGAGATCGAGAGGGGAGAGAGAGATCGAGAGGGGAGAGATAGATCGAGAGGGGAGGGAGATTGAGAGGGGAGGGAGAGATCGAGAGGGGAGAGAGAGAGATCGAGAGCGGAGAGAGAGGGATCGAGAGAGGATAGAGAGAGATAGGGAGAAGAGTGGGGAGAGAGGGAGGTCGAGAGGTAAGTAAAGATATATTACAAATAAATCTAATAACTTTCTAATGCATCTTGCTCCTCTATAATCTTTGCTTACAACTGCTCTGTAGCTTTGGAGCGGATTACACAGGGGGGAGACAGTCCGCCAAAATAGCGGCCGTGACGTTCCGTTACGTACTACACACCAGCCCATTGGATTTCGGAGGAGTGGTCTATCTTGCTCCTCTATAATCTTTGGTTGCCATTGCCAGACACAGGGTCTCCAGAAAACCTCGAGAAGATTTACCGGTACCGGGTTTGTTTTCTGAACTCTTCTCAGTGCTTTCTTTCTCTGCCTTAACCCTTATCTCCTATTCCTCTGCCCACTGAAATTCCATCTAAACTAATTTCCATTCCTTTAATAGTTCCATCTTTATACACAATTCAATTCCTTTTTAGCAAGCATAATCCATCTAACTGTTATCTTGCGTCTCCACCAACTATAAGACTCTCTCTCTCTCCCTCCCTCCCTCTCCCCTTCTCCCCCTCTCTCTGCCTCTCCCCCCCCTCCCCCCCTCCCCCCCCTCCCTCTCCCTTCTACTGGTCAAGGCACATTATTTCCACCTATATCCGTATAACACATGTGCTGAACCGCCATCACCTTTATCAAGGCCCTAGCCCATCCTCCTTCGTTTCTCAACTCGACAACCCCTCGGGTGTCTCAACCAAGCAGCCCCGCCCGTGTCTCTCAATCCAGCAATCCCCTGGATCTCTCAAACGAACGCCTTGTCCCTCGTTTTTCAATCCAGCATACACTGGATCGCTCAACAAGACCGACAAATAAAAATTCAAAGTATGCTCACCTTAATTTTCTGTTCGTTCGGATACCAGTTGACAGTGTGAGATCAGACCACGGGCATGGGACCACAGTGCCCCAAGGAGTCAGATGTGGGGACCTGGCTCAAGGGGCCGGGAGTGTGCACAAAAATCCCCCTCCGAACCTCAGTTGCTCTATTGCCACTTACTTATACGTCCGTGCTGTCTGTCCTAAAGGTATCCTGCCGACTATATGCCAAATGTTAAAGTTGGTGAGACTTGATGAGTAGAATAATAATTCAAAGAGTCAAAGGTCTTGTTGAACAAACTTTTACTAAGTCACCCAGGTGAAATAGGACACAGCCAGGAGTGTGCACTTAAATGCACACTCACAAGCTGCTACAACTCCACTGACTATAAAGAGACATTACAAGTATCTTTATACTGATAGAACAACATTAGTCACACGGTTAGTAGGCATAAGTGAACAAAGGGTTCAGTTACATACAATGAAATCCTTCAAACTAACATTAAAGAGATATGGGAGTTTAGAGATACATGGCCCAGCTGCATTGGCAAGAAAGCACTTTTGTATTCATTGCAACCTCCAGACAGAACACTGATATGGCAAAGAAACGAGATGCTAGGGAACGGCTGTTATCTCTGTTCCCTTTAGTTAGTGAAGGTCATGTTCACAAACTTCTGCAGACTTACAGAATAGTCAATCTTTAAATTTAACCAGCATTCTATTCACATAATGGAGGTTGCAGCTAACATGACTAAAATAGCTAAATAAGATGGCGGGGAGCGCGCTAGCTCTTACAACTCCTTCTGAAGGGACAAGAAAAATTGGTTCAATTCAGTTCTGTTTAGTTGTGTTTATTGTCATGTGTACCGAGGTACAGTGAAAAGCTTTTGTTGCGTGCTAACCAGTCAGCAAATAGACAATACATGATTATAATCGAGCCATTCCCAATGCACGGACACATGACAAGGCACATGTTTTTTAACCTGTAAATAAACTTACTTTTGTAAACAAATAAAATGGCAAGAAACATCCTCCCAATCTGAAAAAGAGTCCTGATCCAAAATGGCACCCACACACGTTCTCCAAAGTTGCTGCCTGCTCTATGAGTTACTCCAGTACGTTATGTATATCTTCAGTAAACACATCATATATAACTGCCTTGGAAACACTTGTCCTTGCTCTCCAGAGATGCTGTCTGACCTGCCCAGTTACTCCAGCACTTTATGTCTTTTTGGTATTTTTATATATTACGGCCTGCTGACTGGCTGAGCAACAATTACTGAACGCAAATGGCTTGTACCTTTGGGGTATCTTGGTCAAATTCAACTCTTTCTCTTCACCCTACTCTCTTCACCCAATTGGAGGTCAGATCGAGTGTCTTTACCCACTCTGCCCACTGTGAGAGGCGGGGATGGGAACAAAACAGGACCCAGCGTGGGGGAATCGTCGTGAGGGGGGAGGGGAACAAAGGAGAACGTGGCGAGGGGGAACCGTCATGAGGAGGGCGGGGGGTGGGGGTGGGGGGGGGGAAGTGATCAAAGGAGAACCCAGCATGAGGGAACCACCATAAGGGGGCGGGGAAATAAAGGAGGACCCATCTCCGGTGTAAACCCGCATCTGCAGATCCTTCCTGCACAGGAACTAAAGAGATATGGATCACGTACAGGTGGGGTGGGATTAGTTAACATTAGCACCATAGCCTGAGAAAATATTCGAAACAAATACCTGGTGGAATTGTTCACCGACTGGAAAGGTCACCTTATCTGATAAATGGTAACTGCGAAGGCCCTGATTAAGTAGATGATAAAATGCTGCAAAAATGCTGGATAAGGCATGACGGCCAATCATTTGCAAGGTTAAAGTGTTCAAGCTCACAGTGTAGGAGGGGGAGCAGGAGGAGCAGTCCATGTATCCGAAGACTTGCCTCACCAACCCCAGTCCTTCTTTCTTTCCCTGCTCCCACTGTTGAAGCAGAGCTAAAATCAACAAACTTGATGGGCCGATTGGCCTGATCCTGTTACTATAACTTATGAGGTTGAGCCAAAGGGCCTGTTTCCACTGAATACCACTCAATGATTCTACGATTGAATGGCAGAATAGACGTGATGGGCCGAATGGTCTAATTCTGCTCCTAATACTTATGAACTGAGGAACTCCCTCAGCCAACTTCATCTCTATCACTATCATTGTTAAACCGTCTCTTTAACTTTTACTCCTCTTGCAGTTCATGCCTCTGCCCTCAGTATCCTGTAGAGGGTTCTGACATCCATTTTTAGATACCTCCAGATTCAGGGACAGTTTCTTCCCAGCTGTTATCAGGCAACTTAACCATGCTATCACCAGCTATGGAGCGATGATCCTGAGCTACCACCTCCCTCATTGGAGACCCTTTTTAATCAGATTTAACTGGACTTTACCTTGCACTAAACGTTATTCCCTTCCAACCTGTTCCGTACACTGTGGACGGATGGAATGTAAACATGTATAGACTTTCTGCTGACTGGATAGCACGCAAAGAAACTAAACTGAACTCAAGATAAACTCATTGGCCCTCATCACTCAGAGTATTGAGTATTGAAGTTGGGAGGTCATGTTGCAGTAATATAAGACGTTGGTGAGGCCAGTATTGTGTTCAGTTCTGGGCACCATGTTGTAGGAAAGATGATGTTGCTAAGTTGGAAAGGTTGCAGAGAAGATTTGCAAGGATGTCGCCAGGTCTCGAGGGTCTGAGCTATAGGGGGAGGTTGCGCAGGCTGGGACACTATTCCCTGGGGTGCAGTAGGATGAGGGGTGATCTTTTGAGGTGTATCAAATCATGTAAGAAATAGATCAGATTGACACACAGAGCTTCTTGCCCAGAGTGGGGGGCGTCGAGAGCCAGAGGGCATAGGTTTAAGGTGAAGGGGGAAATTATTTTTATAGGAGTCTGAGGGGTAACGTTTTCACATAAGGATGGTGGATGTGTGAAACGAGCTGCTGGAGGAGGTAGCTAAGGCAGGGACTATCGCAATGTTTAAGAAGCAATTAGACAATTAAACAATTAGAAGCAGTATAATCAAGGGCGTTACACCCTGGCCGCTCCCTCTTCTTCCCTCTCCCATCGGGCAAAAATTATAACATTGTGATAACACACACCTCCACATTCAGGGATTTCTTCCCAGCTGTTATTGAGCATCTGAATCATCCTACCACAACTAGAGAGCAGTGCTGAACTACTATCTACCCCTTTGTTGACCCGCGGACTATCCTTGATCGGACTTTGCTGACTAAACGTTATTCTCTTATCATGTATTTATACACTGTAAATGCCTTGCTTGTAATCAGTATTGTCTCTACACCAACTGGTCAGCATGCTACAAAGGTTTTTCACTGTAACTCGGTACACGTGACAATAAATCAAACTGAACTGATAGACAGGAACATGGATAGGACAGGTTCTGAGGGATATGGGCCAAATGCAGACAGGTATAGATGGGACACGTTGGTCGGTGTGGGCAAGTTGAGCTGAAGGTCCTGTTTCCACACTGTGTGACCCTTTGACTCTAAGCAGATTCCATGACCCCAGTTTAATGAGATGCTTATGTTAGCTCTTCAGGGCTTGCCAAGTCTGGGCTCCAGAGGGCGGTGGAGCCTTGAAGGGAGCGTGACAGTAGCGGTGAGTAATGCTGGCAGCTGGGAAAGAAAAATTTAATGCTGCCCTCTTGATTCATGGTCCTGTATGCTAACTCCCAGATCCACCATTCATCAATGCAAGGGTGCAACAAAGGCACTCTGCCATGCAATCAGACTCCGAGTGCTTACCTTCTATGCGTCTGCCAATTCAAAGATCTCAATCAGTGATCCCAAGCCAATCTGATAACATGAACAGCAATTAGAATAACAGACGCAAAACACTGGAGTAAATCAGTGGGACATACAGCATCTCCACGAGGATCTTGCCAGGACTAGAGGATCTGAGTTTTCAGGAGAGGTTGCGTAGGCTGGGACTCTATTCCCTAGAGTACAGGAGGATGAGGGATCATTTTATAGAGGTGTGTAAAATTATGAGAGGAATAGATCGGGTAAATGCACAGTGTATCTTGCCCAGACTAACTTAATTGAGGACCAGAGTACATTGGTTTATGGTAAAGGGGGAAAGATTTAATAGGAATCTGAGGGATACCTTTTCACACAGAGGGTGGTGCGTGTATGGAACAAGCTGCTAGATGAGGTAGTTGAGGCTGGAACTATCCCAACATTTAAGAAACAATTAGACAGGTACATGAATAGGACAGGTTGGAGGAATATGGGCCAAATGCAGGCAGGTGGCAGGTAGTTTGGACATGTTGGCCAGTGTGGGCAAGTGGGCCTGTTTCCAAGCTGTATCACTGTTTGACTCTCTGAATATGACCCTGCATAGGAATGTCTGATGTTTCAGGTCAAGACCCTTCTTCAAAGAGTCTGAAGAAGGGTCCCGACCCAAAATGTCACCCACACCATCCATCCAGAGATGATGCCTGTCCCGCTGAGCTACTCCAGCAATTTGTATCTATCTTCGGTTTAGACCAGCATCAGCAATTCCTTCCTACACCAATTAGAACAACGTTACAACAGGAAATTGTAGGTAATTTAGGTATAAATCATATAGGTATCTATCACAATTCCGCAATTGCGTGTTCAAAATCAATTCTTATGTTTCATTTCTTGGTACTTTTTTCCACTGAAATTATTTCTGGGTATTTTTGCGTCCTCTTCAGTATCTTCTCCTATGCCCCACCATCCATCCAGTAGTGGAGTGACAAGAACTGCATGCAATACTCCCAATGCCACCTCACCAATGCTTCATAAAACTGCTACATAATATGTTAGCTCTTATACTCAACGTCCTGTTCAATGAAGACAAGCATGTTAAACATAGAAAATAGCTGCAGGAGTAGGCCATTCAGCCCTTCGACCCAGCACCACCATTCAATATGATCATGGCTGAACATCCAAAATCAGTACCCCGTTCCAGCTTTCTTCACATATCCCTTGATTCCCTGAGCCCAACGAGCTAAATCTAACTCCCACTTGATAACATCCAGCGAATTGGCCTCCACTGCCTTCTGTGGTAGAGAATCCCACAGATTCACAACTCTCTGGGTGAAAAGGTTTTTCCTCAACTCAGTCCTAGATGGCCTATCCCATATTCTTAAACTGCAACCCCTGGTTCTGGATTCCCCCAACATTGGGAATTATTTTCCTACATCTACCCTGTCCAATCCTCAAAGAATTTTCTATTTCTAAAGGTTCCCTCTCATCCTTCTAAATTCCAGCGAATACAAGCCCAGTCGACCCATCATATGTCAGTCCCCCCATCCTGCGAGTTACCCTGGTGCACTCCCTCAATAGCAATAATGTCCTTCCTGAAATTAGAGACTAAAAATGCGCACAATAATCTAAATGCGGTCACACTAGGGCCCTGTACAACTACAGTAGGATCTCCTTTCTCCTAAACTCAAATCCTCTTGCAATGAAGGTCAACACGCTGTCTTCACTACCTGCTGCACCTGCATGCTTACTTTTAGTGACTGATGTACAAGCACACCCAGGTCTCGTTGCACCTCCCCTTCGGCTAATCTCACGCCATTCAGATAATAATCTGCCATCCTATTCTTGCCACCAAATAGGATAACCTCCTATCTATCCACATTATAATGTATCTGCCATTCATCTGCCCACTCACCCAACCTATCTAAGTCACCCTGCAGCCTCATAGCATCCTCCTCGCAGCTCACACTGCCAGCCAGGTTTGTGTCATCCGCAATCTTAGAGATGTTAAATTTAATTCCTTCAACTAAATCGTTAATATATATTGTAAACAACAGGAGTCCCAGCACCGAGCCTTGCGGCACCCCACTAGTCACTGCCTGCCATTCTGAAAAGGACTCGTTAATTCCTACTCTTTGCTTCCTGTCTGTCAACCAGTTCTCTATCCATATCAACACCCTACCCCCAATACCATGTGCTCTAATTTTGCACACTAAACTCTTGTGTGGGACCTTGTCAAAGGCTTTTTGAAAGTCCAGATACACCACATCCACTGGCTCTCCCTTATCCTTATTCTACTTGTTATAGCCATAAAAGAAGTCCAAAAGATTAGTCCAGCATGGTTTCCCTTCATAAATCCATGCTGACTGACCGATCCCATCGCTGCTTTCCAAATGCAGCTTTAATAACATCTTTAAAAATCGACTCCAGCATCTTCCTCACTACTGATGTATGGCTAACTGTTCTATAATTCGCCGTTTTCTCGCTCGCTCCTTTCATAAAGTGGGGTTACATTGGCTACCCTCCAGTCCACAGGAACTGATCCATAGTCGAGAGAACATTGGAAAATGATCGCCAATGCATCCATGATTTCTGGAGCCACATTGAGTACTCTGGCATTCAGACCATCTGGCTCTGGGGATTTATCTGCCTTCAGTCCCAACAGTTCACCCAACACCTTATTCTGACTAATGTGGATTCCCTTCTGTTCCTCCCTCCCACTAGATCCTCAGTCCCCTAGTATTTCTGGCAGATTGTTTGTGGCTTCCTTAGTGAAGTACTTGTTTAACTGTTCTGCCATTTCCTTGTTTCCTGTTATAAATTCACCTGGCTCTGACTGTAAGGGACCTACATTAGTCTTCACTAATCTTTCCCTTTATACCTATAGAAGCTTTTACAGTCAGTGTTTATATTTCCTGCAAGCTTTCTTTCATGCTCTGTTTTCCCCCTTTGTTCTCCTCTGTTGAGTTCTAAATTTCTCCCAGTCCTCTGGTTTGCCGCTTCTTCTGGCCAATTTATATGCCTCTTTCTTGGCTTTAATACTATCCTTGATTTCTCTCGTCAGCCACGTTAGAGCCGCCTTCCCAGGTTTATTTTTTCGCCAGACAGGGATGAACAATTTCTGGAGTTCATCCATGCGGGCTTTAAATCTTCGCCATTGCACCTCCATTGCATCTCCCTTTGTACAATTTGCCCATCTATCCTAACCAATTCATGTCTCATACCTTCTAAGTCTCCTTTATTCAAGTTCAGGATCTTAGTCACTGAATTAACCGTGACACTCTCCACCCTAATGCAGAATTCCACCATATTATGGTCACTGTTGCCCAAGGGGCTTTGCACAACAATATCACTAACTCATCCTCATTACACAATACCCAGTCTAGGATGGCCTGTCCTCTAGTCGGTTCCTCTACATATTGGTTTATAAGCCCATCCCATATACATTCCAGAAAATCTTCCTCCTCAGCACTGTTACCAATTTGGTTGGCACCATCTATATGTCGATTAAAGTCACCTATGGTAACCGCTGTCCCTTTGCTGCATGCATCCATAATTTCTTGCTTGATGCTGCCTCCAACCTCTCTACTGCTGTTTGGTCGTTTGTATACCGCACCAACAAGCGTTTTTCTGCCCTTGGCTTTTTCGCAGTTCTACTCATGCCAATTCTAAAGCATCCAAGCTAATGTCTCTCCTTGCTATTGCATTAATCGCCTCTTTAACCAGCAATGCCACCCCACCTCTTCTTCCTTTCTGTCTATCCTTCCTGAATATCGAATACCCCTGCATGTTTAGCTCCCAGCCTTGGTCATTCTGGAGCCATTTCTCTGTAATTCCCACTATATCCTATCCCTTAACTACTAACTGCGCATTATTTTGAATGCTCCTCGCATTGAGGCACAGAACTTTCAGGTAGGTTTTTCTTATCTGCCTTCTACCTGTGGCTTCTGTCCTTCTTTTCTGGCCCTCTATCTCCTTGCATTGGGTCCTATCGACTTGCCCAGTTAGTTTAAACGCGACCTTTCCTTTCCTTTCCTTTCCTACACTCACTTTCCAGTTAGCTCAACGGATACACTTCCAGATTGTTGATCCCTTGACCACATAAGTTCATAAGTGATAGGTGCAGAATTTTTGAAAAGCTTCGTACGGGCCTGCCCACCATTCAATCATGGCTGATATAACTCTCCCCCTCAATCCCAATTCTCCTGCCTTCTCCCCACAACCCCGGACACCTGTACTAATCAAGAATAGTAAGATTGAACGAGAACTTACCAGTTCGAAGGTTGATCTTTATTTTATGAGGAGTCGAAGTGAGGGATTTCGTGAAGAGCCCGCCGGTGCGCATGCTCGACATACTTCAAAGTAGCGGCGTGGAATCACAGAAACCAACAAAATAAATGACTTCGCATAGTATGATTGAATTGACTAAGATTACCAGATGAAGGTGATTGAGGGTTGGGCGAGGAGGGCACGAAATCCCTCACTTCGACTCCTCATAAAATAAAGATCAACCTTCGAACTGGTAAGTTCTCGTTCAATCTTACTATTTCATTTCGGAGTCACGTGAGTGACTTCGTGAAGACTTCAAAACTTCTGTGATTACACGCCCTGGACCACGTCCATGCTGACACACCACTACCAGGGATGGATGGGAGGAACAAACTTGCTCAATAGTTCATACTGCAAAACAAGAGCATATTTATTAATAACAAATCAAAACCCCTCATGCGGGGACATCTCCACGTTCTTGACCTGCATTCAGCACGGCTTCTGCGAACTGTAGAGGAGCAGCAACAGGCTTGTTATAAAAACGCTGGAACACAGCTTCATTAGCCCATCCTGCTGTGGCGAGAATTTGGTCCATGGGCACCTCCATGACCCTCGCCGCTGACGTCGATGCAGCCCTGGTGGAATGAGACTTGAACACATTAATGTCGATACCTGACTTACCCAAGACGACTCGAAGCCACCTGGATATCGTCTGGACTGTCACTCGATGATGAGGTCTCTTATGAGTGACAAGCAGGTATCTCTCCATTCCTCTGATGCGTGCCGTCACTTTGACATAGTGGCGGATATGTGAGACTAAACATAGCCTAGCATCTGCGGGGTATGCCGGGAACTTCAGCTGCAGCCCTGTGCACCCAGGTCTATGCTGCTTTAGTAGCTCGTCAACGAAAAAGACTACTTCTGTAGGGGTAGCTGTCATTCTGTCGACACGCAGTTTGTGTAGTGTCTGTACCCTCTGAGCTGAAGTCAGCGCTAGTAACATCACCAGCTTCATGGTGAGTTGGTCCAGTTGGAGCCCTTCCATGGGAGACCACGTCCTGAGCAGGGTTAATACGTCCCTGACATCCCAGGTGATATTATAGCGTGGTGTAGGCGGATTCATATTGAATATACCCCGCATGAGTCTGGACACTAGCCTGTTGGATCCTACCCCAATCTTGAGGTAGAATGATAGCGCACTTCTGGCGCTGTTGATGGCACTGTAACTTAAGTGTTCATCATGGTGCAACCCCGCGAGGAATTCCAGGACGTCGGTTATTGTCACGTCATCGTACGTGATGCGAGAGCGGCTGCAGTAGGCTTCCCACTTCTTAATATGCGAGCGGTATCTTCGCCTTGTGGACTCTCGACACGACGCCCCGATGGTATCCATGGTCCGAGTCGAGAGGCCGTATTGGACTAACGGCCTGTTCAGAACCTGCAAGCCAACAAATTTAAATAGCCATGGCAGGGATGTGGCTCCCCTGAGACAGGGTGAGTAACCAATTGTGGGCAACCCTTCAAAAGGACCCAAGGTTCGTTGAGCATGTCAAAGACCACCGGATACCAAGGTTGCGTGGGCCAGTCGGGTATAATAAGGATGCCCTTGGCAGCATCTGCCTGAATCTTTCGCAATACCCGACTGATGAGGCAAAACGGAGGGAAGGCATAGAAAAACCAATTCCCCCAGTCCAGCGAGAATGCATCTAGCGCTATTGCCCCAGGATCTGGTTCCCATGAAACGTAGGCTGGTACCTGATGGTTCAACCGTGACGCAAAAAGGTCAATGTCCGGTTTACCAAATTTGGCTGTGACTTTAGAAAAAATCTCAGGATGCAACATCCATTCAATGTTGTCATTAAATTTGCGTGACCTGGTGTCCGCCACAGTATTAAGCTCACCTGGCAAATAGGTAGCTGAAATCCAAATGTCTCTTTGAATACACCAGAGCCAAATTGAGTTAGCCAATTTGTCACACGAAACTGACCGGGTACCACCCATATGGTTTAAATATGCCACAGCTGTGGTGTTGTCTATTTGGAGACGGACGTGTGCTCCAACAACCTTGGAACAATATGCACGAAGTCCGTGGAATGCTGCCAGCAGCTCCAAATAGTTAATCCCTTGAGTCAACAACATCGATGCCTCAAGGGTGTCCCATCTACCCCCACAACTAGAGCAATTATCAGTAGCTCCCCAGCCATTGGAGCTTGCATCAGTCTGTAAATATACCACCGGATTAGCCTCCCTGACAGGCTTAAATGAGTTGCTAATGTGACACACCCACCATTGCAACTCAGTTATCGCTTCGGACGGCAGCTGCATAGATCGATCGTAATGACCAGCGTTCCGTTTTAACGCAGTAATTTTAGCTCTTTGCAAATTCTGATAATGCAAAGGTCCATATCGTGCTGCCGGAAACAAAGCCACTAACTTGCCAATTACTGTGGCTGTATGCCGAATCGATGGTATATTGGTGCCAATTAAATCACTGCACACCTTAGTGACTTCCTCAATTTTGTTAATTGGTATAGTTATCCTCATGCTCATTGAGTTCACCGTGAACCCTAGGTAATTAATTACCTGGGCAGGGCAGAACTTCGATTTCTCTGGATGGACAATGAATCCTAATTGTTGAAATATATTGACAGCAGCTGCAACACCCTGTTCAGCCAATTGCAGGGTGTGGCCCACAATAAAGACATCATCTAAATAGGCCATAACTATATGATGTCGTTGTCTCAAATAAGCCATGATTGGCTTCACCAATTTAGTGAACAATCTAGGGGCTGTAGTAAGCCCATTAGGCAAAGCCTTATACTGCCAAAGTTGCCCCATCCAGATAAATTTCAAAAACCTTCTATCATCTTTCTGGATGGATACTGAATAATATGCATCCCTCAAATCAATGCATGCCATAAAGCAGCCATGAGAAATCAATGATTTGGCTGTTTCAAACGTATCCATTTTAAAATGAGTATATGTTACAAACGTATTCAAACGGGTTAGATCAATAATGACACGACAGCCTCCATCCTTCTTAGGTCTAGTAAATATGTTCGAGACAAATTCAATTGGCTCATGCACTGTTTTCTCAATCACACCCTTCTGTTCCAAACTTAAAATTTCCTTGTAACCTGCTGCCTGTTCTGCAGCAGACAATTTGAACGTACGACCAGGCATGTGCTGGGATGGAGGAATGTCGCCATTAATAAACTCAATTTTATGCCCCCGAATATTCCGCAACACATACTCATCACCAGTAAAATTACCCCATGCATCCAAAAACAACCGTAAACGACCACCAACATGGGAAGTTAAACAGAGAGAAAAAAGAGAACCAGACCCCCTCACCTCCGTGGTTACCGGCGGTCCTTGACACGCGTGGGTGGCCGTGGAGGTGCTGGGTTGGCTTGAGGGCGCGGCGTCTTCGATTTCCACAAAGGTCTCTGCCGACCCTGTCCTAAAAAAGACCCTTGGTGCTGGTTCTGGTGCTGTTGTCGTTGTGGAGCTAGAGGGCGAGTCCTCGTCGAGGCACCGGCCGACCCTCGTGAGCGAATGTATGGAGCTTTTGAGCCTGACGGTGTGGGGGCACTCTGAGAGCGCATGATCCCCACCGTTTTGGCTTGTTCGTCAAGCTCTTTGACTCTCTTCGAGAGGTCCTCACCAAAGAGCTGACGGGGCGGCGGCGGCGGCGGTGGTTTGCACAATCCTGCAAACTTCGGGTTGAGTGCTGAGCGGATGCTGTTTTTGCGAAACCCGTTGATTTCGTGCTGGGTCGCGCACAATAAGGCCAGAGCATCTTCCTGGTCCAAATTCAGTTCGTCCCCGTCCACCGACCGCACAAAGGCGGTAATACCGGCCGTGAGGAGTTTCAGGATCCGCTGCAATTTTAGCTCCTGTTGACGGATAGCCGCACTGATGTTGCCCCATATTGGCGTATTGACCACAGGCACGTTGACGGAGTTGCAGTTTGATGGAGCCTTGTGCCGGCTCATAGCCTGGATGAGGACTTCTTCCTGCAGCACCTGATTATTAAGAAAGTCCACTGTGGCTGCCAGCTTTGTATTTAGAGGAAGACCAGCCGTATGTGGGGCCGCGAATTTGGTCGCCACATGCAAGAGTTCTTCCGCTGGCACCTCCAACGGAGTTGGTACGGGATCCACCAGAACCTCCTCCTCCTGCTGCTCCAGGCTGATAGTAGATGTTGGTGAAGACGCCCTATGCCTGTTGCTGCCCTGCTGTTGTTGACGTTGAAGCAGGAGCTCCAGCAGCCGCTCCATACGGTCAATACGCCCTTCACCCTGAACACTCAGGTGGTCGGAGTCCTCCGGCTCTGAAAAGAAAACCGGGCTCCTGTCATCGGCCCGCACCTCGTCGAGGCCCTGCCGGTGCCGGTAGTTGTCGCTAACAGCCGCCGAGGCGAAACTGCGCGATTCCTGCGCGGGCGTGTTCAATCGCCTCCATTTAGCGAGAGCTGAAGCCGCTGCCACTAAGGGCACTTGCGGCGAGGTGTCGGCACCAGCCGAAGCATGGCTGCCTGGGGCCCGCGCAGTCTTGCCGGCTGCCCACATCGTGGACGTTGCCGACGCATGGTCTCGCCCACCCATCCATGGGGGGCTCGGCGACCGTGACGAGACCCGACTCGACCGACCCGTCCCGGCGTCGAGAGTCGGGGTGTGCCGGCTGGACCTCACAGCCGCCCCGGGTCTCGCCCTGGAACCTGACCGCTCCTCCGCGATAGGCAATGCCTTAGCCCTAACAGGGTTAGGCTTCTGGGCTCCTGCCCTCCCCCTTCTTGGAGGGCTGAGTGGAACAGACCGTGCAACGGCACGTGCTCTGCTCGAGGTCGCCAGCGCCGCTGACGACCTGACTGCCATGGCAGGGTCCCCCTGCTCTGGCGGCACACCACACTCCTCCTGGTCGAACTCCTCCGAGCTGTGGTGTGCTGGCGGACCTGGACCTGTAATCACAGGGCTTACCCACATCTCCGCCTGAGTCCCGGCCTGCGCTGCAGGTATTGCCGATGGTAAAGGCCCCGGAACTGTTGACCGGCGAACTCGTCCTGACGTCCTCCGGCCCTTCGAACTCCCATCCATGTCCTTGCTGCAAGACATAATCAGACAACAAGGACCACCAACTAAAGGTAGAATACTCACCTCCGTGGCCCCTTATGAAGGGCTGGCGAGGAGCGCGCTCCACCGCCAGCCGTCGCAGCAACGCGTTACGACGATATGTCGAGCATGCGCGCCGGCGGGCTCTTCACGAAGTCACTCACGTGACTCCGAAATGAAATCTATCTGTCTCTGCCATCAAAATATCTATTGCCTTGGCCTCCACAATCATCTGTGGCAATAAATTCCATAGATTCACCACCCTCTGATTGAAGATATTCCTCCTCATCTCCTTTCGAAAGTAACATCCTGTTATTCTGAGGCTATGACTCTCCCACTAGTGGAAACATCCTCTCCGCATGCACCCTATCCAGGCCTTTCACTATTCGGTAAGTTTCAATGAGATCCCCCCCTCATTCTCCTGAACTCCAGCGAGTTCAGGCCCAGTGCCATCAAGCTCTCATCATAAGTTAACCCACTAATTCCAGGGATCATTCTCGTAAACCCCTTCTGGACGCTCTCCAGTGCCAGCACAAACCACCTCCGATGTGGAGCCCAAAATTGCTCACAATATTTCAAATGTGGTCTGACTTGCGGCATACAGAGCCGCTGCATTACATCCCCAGCAAGTGGGTTCCGCTGAGATTCCAACTCCAGAGTCCAGAGTACTCACCATTATGCCATGAAACCTTCTTTATAATTCTGTATACTTGTGTCGCTACTTTCAAACAGCGATGGACTTGGAACCCAAAATCCCTCATTCCATCAATGTTGTTGAGGGACTTGCCATTAACTGTATACTTTCCTCTGACACTACATTTACATAGGATGGAGAAGTGAAGATCCGTTTAGTTTAGTTCAGTTTAGTTTAGGTCCTACCCTTGTTTGACATCCCAAAATGCAACACCTCAACATTCTCTGTATTAAATTCCATCAATTTATATTGGTAAAAAAAGCTTTTGGTGTGCTGGCCTTTATAAATCAGAGCATGGAATATAGGAGTAGGGAAGTAATGTTAAAATTGTACAAGGCATTGGTGAGACCATTTCTGGAGTATGGTGTACAATTTTGGTCGTCTAATTATAGGAAGGATGTCAACAAAATAGAGAGAGTACAGAGGAGATTTACTAGAATGTTGCCTGGGTTCCAGCAACTAAGTACAGAGAAAGGTTGAACAAGTTAGGTCTTTATTCTTTGGAGCGCAGAAGGTTAAGGGGGGACTTGATTGAGGTCTTTAAAATGATGAAAGGGATAGACAGAGTTGACGTGGATAAGCTTTTCCCATTGAGGGTAGGAAAGATTCAAACAAGAGGGCATGACATGAGAATTAAGGGACAGAAGTTTAGGGGTAACATGAGGGGGAACTTCTTTACTCAGAGAGTGGTGGCTGTGTTGAATGATCTTCCTGCAGAAGTGGTGGAGGCAGGATCGATTTTAACATTTAAAAGTAAAGTGGATAGGTATATGGATGGGAAGGGAATGGAGGGGTATGGTCTGAGTGCAGGTAGATGGGACTAGGGGAAAAATAAATGGTCGGCACGGACTGGAAGGGCCGAGAAGGCCTGTTTCCGTGCTGTAATTGTTATATGGTTATATGGTTAACCATTCCTCCGCCACCTGGCCAATCGATCCAGATCCTGCTGCAATTGTTCACAACCATCTTCACTATCTGCAAAACAACTAAATTTTGTATCATCAGCAAACTTGCTAATCGTACCCTGTATGTTCTCATCCAAATTATTGATGTAGATGACAAACAGTAACGGGCCCAGCACTGAACCCTGAGGCACACCACTAGTCACAGGCCTCCATTCTGAGAAGCAACCTTCCACCATCACCCTCTGCTTCCGTCCATTGAGCCAATTTGTTATGCATTCAGCTATCTCTCCTTGGATCCCATGAGATCTAACCTTCCAGAGCAGCCCACCATGCGGCACCTTGTCAAACGCCTTACTAAAATCCATGTACACATCAGCAGCTCTGCCTTCGTCAACCTTTTTGCTCACGTCTTCAAAAAAATCAATCAGATTTGTCAGACACGACCTCCCACGTACAAAACCATGCTGACTATCCCTAATCAGCCCTTGCCTATCCAAATGCCTGTATATCCTATCCCTCAGAATACGCTCCAGTAACTTCCCAACTACAGATGTTAAGCTTACCGGCCTATAGTTCCCAGCATTTTCCCTGCAGTCCATCTTGACACGAGGCACAACACGTCCTTGATTATGCTGCATCTAATGGCTTAATTGCCTAATTGCTTCTTAAACATTGCAATAGTCTCTGCCTCAACTATGTCCTCTGGCAGCTTGCTCCATACACCCACCACCCTTTGTGTGAAAAAGTTACCCCTCAGATTCCAATTAAATATTTTCTTCTTCACCTTAAACCTATGTCCTATGGTCCTCGATTCACCTACTCTGGACAAGAAACTGTGCTTCCACCCGATCAATTCCTCCCTTGATTTTATAAACCATATAACCATATAACAAAATAACAATTACAGCACGGAAACAGGCCTTCTCAGCCCTTCCAGTCCGTGCCGCCCATTTATTTTCCCCTAGTCCCATCTACCTGCACTCAGACCATACCCCTCCATTCCCTTCCCATCCATATACCTATCCACTTTACTTTTAAATGTTAAAATCGATCCTGCCTCCACCACTTCTGCTGGAAGATCATTCCACACAGCCATCACTCTCTGAGTAAAGAAGTTCCCCCTCATGTTACCCCTAAACTTCTGTCCCTTAATTCTCATGTCATGCCCTCTTGTTTGAATATTTGCTACCCTCAATGGGAAAAGCTTACCCACGTCAACTCTGTCTATCCCTTTCATCATTTTAAAGACCTCAATCAAGTCCCCCCTTAACCTTCTGCGCTCCAAACAATAAAGACCTAACTTGTTCAACCTTTCTCTGTAACTTAGTTGCTGGAACCCAGGCAACATTCTAGTAAATCTCCTCTGTACTCTCTCTATTTTGTTGACATCCTTCCTATAATTAGGCGACCAAAATTGTACACCATACTCCAGAATTGGTCTCACCAATGCCTTGTACAATTTTAACATTACTTCCCTACTCCTATATTCAATGCTCTGATTTATAAAGGCCAGCACACCAAAAGCTTTCTTTACCACCCTATCTACACACGACTCCACCTTCAGAGAACTATGCACAGATATTCCTAGATCCCTCTGTTCCACAGCATTCCTTAATTCCCCACCATTTACCATGTACGTCCTATTTTGATTTGTCCTGCCAAGATGTAGCACCTCACACTTATCAGCATTAAACCTAAAAAGATCACCCCTCATCCTCCTGCACTCCAGTGAATAGAGTCCCAACCTACTCAACCTCTCCCAATAGCTGAGACCCTCTAGTCCTGGCAACATCCTCGAAGGGATGCTACCTGTTACTCCAGCATTTTGTGTCTGTCATTCTAATTGCTGTTCATGTTATCCATTTGGCTTGGGATCACTGATTAAGATCTTTGAAGTGACGGATGCATAGATGGTAAGCACTGATTGCATGGTAGAGTCCCTTGGTTGCACCCTTGCAATGATGAATCATTGATCTGAGAGTTAGAATATAGGACCAGGAATCAAATAGACCAGTTGCATTACATTTTTCTTTCCTTGCTGCCAGCATAACCCACCTCCACTCTTACACTCCCTCCACAGCTCCACCACCCTCTGGAGGGCAGAATTGGCAAGCCCTGAAGAGCTAACCTAAGCATCGCATTCAACTGGGGACATGGAATCTGCTGAGAGTCATAGAGTCACACAGTGTGGAAACAGGCTCTTCGGCTCAACTTCCCACACCAACCATCGTGTCCCATCTATGCTAGTCCCACTTGCCTGCTTTTGACCCATATCCCTCAGAACCTATCCTTTCCATGCACCTCAGCGGGACAGGCAGCATTTCTGGAGAGAAGGAATGGGTGACGTTTCGGGACGAGTCCCTTCTTCAGTCTGATGAAGGGACTCAACCCGAAACGTTACCCATTCCTTCTCTCCGATGAGTTACTGCAACATTTTGTGTGTATCTTTGGTTTAAACCAGCATCTACATTTACATAATCCAGCATCCACAGTTCATTCCTACACTATCTGTGTACCTGTATAATTGCTTCTTAAACATTGTGATAGTCCCTGCCTCAACGACCTCCTCCAGCAGCTTGTTCCATACAACCACCATCCTTGTGTAAAAAAAGTTACCCCTCAGATTCTTATAATAATTTGTTCCCCCTTCACCTTAACCCAATGCCCTCTCGTTTTCGATTCCCCTACTCTGGGCAAGATGCTCTGTGTGTCAACCAGATTTCTTTCTTTCATGATTTGATACACCTCATCCTCCTGTGCTCCAGTCCCAACCTGCTCAACCTCCCCCTATAGCTCAGGCATTTGAGTCCTGGCAACATCCTCGTAAATCTTCTCTGCACCCTTTCCAACTTACAACATCTTTCCCCATAACATTGTGCCCATAACTGAATACAATTCTCAAAATGTGGCCTCGCCAAAATCTTACAAAATTGCAACATAAGATCCCAACTTCTATACTCAATTCTCTGAGCAATGAAGGCCAATGAATTTACCTTTAGTTTAGTTTAGTTTATTAGTTTATTGCCACGTTTACCAAGGTACAGTGAAAAGCTTCTTTGTTGCATGCTATCCAGTCAGCAGAAGGACTATACATGATTACAATCAAGCCGTCCGCACTGTACAGATACAGGTTAAAGGGAATAACGTTCAGTGGAAGGTAAAGTCCAGTCAAGTCCGATTTAAAATAGTCTGAGGGTCTCCAATAAGGTAGATAGTAGTACAGGATTGCTCTATGGTTGGTGATAGCTTGGTTCAGTTGCCTGATAACAAGCTGGGAAGACCCTGTTCCTGAATCAGGTGATATCTGAAAATGGATGTCCAATAGGGTACTGAAGGCAGAGGGTTGAATTGAAAGAGGAGTGAATGTTAGGAGACGGTTTAGCAATGATATTGATAGAGATGGAGGTGTCTTGGGGAATTGCTAAGTTCATAAGTATTAGGAGCAGATTTAGACCATTCGGCCAATCACGCCTACTCTGCCATTTAATCATAGTCATAGAATCAACTTTGGTGGAAACAGGCCCTTCAGCCCAACTTCATAGGTTATAGGAACAAAATTAAGCCATTTGGCCCATAAAATCTATTCCACCATTCTATCATGACTGATCTATCTTTCCCTCCTAACCCCATTCTCCTGCCTTCTCCCCATAACCCCTGACACCCATACTGATCAAGAATATATCAATTTCCACCTTAAGAATATCCATTGACTTGGCCTCCACACTCTTTACTATAACATTGTCAATACCGACCAACGTGTCCCATCTACGCCAGTTCTACCTGCCTACATTTGGCCCATCTCTCTAAACCTGTCCTACCAATTTATGGGAGATCTATCTCTCCTTCTGGACCGTGACCGTAGCTACTGGTGCTCCAGGACCACTGCGACCACAGCCTCTGTGACCGTAGCTCCTGGATGCTGAGCCTGGTTTCGAGGGCACCGACGGTTGATGCTCCTCTGGGGAACGTAAGAAGGGAAAGGAGCGGCAACCTCGAGATCCTGGGCAGGTGAGGAGGGAGTGTGGGGGTATTGAGGGAGTGGAGGGGAGAGGGAGGGAGAGGGGGGAAAGTGGGGGAGGTGAGGAGGGAGGCTGGGGGGATTGAGGGAGAGGAGGGGATAGGGAGGGAGGGGGAATAGTGGGGGAGGTGAGGCGGGAGAGTGCCAGAAGAAGGGGGGATATATGGGGAGGAGGGGGGTAGGGAGGAGAGAGGAACTATGGAGGGAGCGAGGGCGTGACTGAGTGTAGGGGGAAAGAAGAGGTGAGGGAGGGATTGGGGAGGGTAGGAGGGGAAAAGTAGGAGGAGGTGTGGAGGGAGAGTGGGGGAGGAGGGGGAATAGAGGGAGAGGAGGGGGGGTGGGGGACATAGGGAGTGGGAAATAGGGGGAGAGGAGGGCAGTTGGGGAGGTGAGGAGGGATAGTGGGGGGAATAGGGTGAGGTGGGGGATAGAGAGATAGGAGGCGGTATGGAGAGGAGAGGAGGTATGGAGGGAGGGAGGGAGGGAATGAGGGTAGGGGAATGGAGAGGGATTGGGGATGGGAGGAGGAGAGGGGAAAGACGAGGGAGGGTGAAGCGGAGGGGGGGAGGGTGTGCTGGGGATGAGGGGAAATGAGAGGCTCCTAAGCAGTTGGGGGCTGGGGGTGAGTGGTGGTATATTGGTTTGGGGAAAGAGGTTGCGTTGGGGGAGCAGGCCTCCCGTGTGACAGAGACCCAATGGGTCCCACTTAGTCCAGTTAAAAAATAATAATAATTAATGCGACATGTTGACGTGTGGGCAGTTGGGCCGATGGGCCGATGGGCCGATGGGCCGATGGACCTGTTTCCATGCTTGTACGACTCTATGGCTCTAATAATGCTACCAGTGTAAATCAGACCAATTTCCCTCTGGGGATGAATAAAATTTTTATTATATTGTATCGTATCGTATCAAATAATGATCAACGTCTACAATGCAATATACACAGTTCATTGAAATTCATAGTTTCTGTGATTAGTGCTGTGCAGTGTTCAAGAGCCCGATGGCTATGGGAAGATGCTATTCTTTTGTTTTTAATTTAGGTTTATTAATGTCACATGTCACAAAAAGCTTTGTTTTGCGTGCTGGACATTCCCATCAGACAATACAATACATAATCAAAGATGCGTCTCATCCCGGTCACTTCTGTGTCTCCCCTCTCCCGTCAGGCTAGAGGCACAGAAGAGTGAAAACGCACAGCTCCAGATTCACGGACAGTTTCTTCCCAGCAGTTATCAGGCAACCGAACCATCCTATCACCAACTAGAGAGCAGTCCGATCTTCCAATTACTCCATTGGAGACCCTCGGACTATATTTAGAAACATAGAAAGAAACATAGAAAAATAGGTGCAGGAGTAGGCCATTCGGCCCTTCGAGCCTGCACCGCCATTCAATATGATCATGGCTGATCATCCAACTCAGTATCCCGTACCTGCCTTCTCTCCATACCCCCTGATCCCTTTAGCCGCAAGTGCCACATCTAACGCCCTCTTAAATATAGCCAATGAACCGGCCTCAACTACCTTCTGTGGCAGAGAATTCCAGAGATTCACCACTCTCTGTGTAAAGAATGTTTTTCTCATCTTGGTCCTAAAGGAATTCCCCCTTATCCTTAGACTGTGACCCCTTGTTCTGGACTCCCCCAACATCGGGAACAATCTTCCAGCATCTAGCTTGTCCAACCCCTTAAGAATTTTGTAAGTTTCTATAAGATCCCCCCTCAATCTTCTAAATTCCAGCGAGTACAAGCCGAGTCTATCCAATCTTTCCTCATATAAAAGTCCTGACATCCCAGGAATCAGTCTGGTAATCAGACTTAATCAGACTTAACTAGACTTTACCTTGCACTAAACTTTACTCCCTTTATCATGTACCTATACACTCTGAATAGCTTGATTGTAATCATGTACAGCCTTTCTGCTGAATGGATAGCACGCAACAAAGAGGTGTGGACAGGGTCGGGACAGGTGACAATAAACTAAACTAAACTACTACAAAATCACGTCAAACTCAAGTACAATAGGTCGAGACAAGGGGAAGATATGGAGTGTAGGATATACTCAGCATTGTAGCGCTCCAGTTCCAGAGACAAAGTCCAATATCCGCAATGAGGTACAAGACAATTGCACAGCACCCTAGCTTATGGAAAGAACAAAGACAAAGGCCAATGTCCGCAATGGGCTAGAGGTGAATTGGACAGTAGCTTATGGAAGGACCGTTCAGAACCCTTAGAACAGAGGGGAAGAAGCTGTTCCTGAGTCTGGTGGTGCACGCAATCAAACTCTGTATTATTCTCGCAATGGGAGCAGGGAAAGAAAGAAGGACCAGGGTGGGTGGGACAAGTCTTTGGATATATAGAATCATAGAATCATAGAGTGATACAGCGTGGAAACAGGCCCTTCGGCCCAACTTGCCCACAGCGGCCAACATGTTCCAGCTACATTGGTCGCACCTGCCCGCGGTATCCCTCCAAACTTGTCCTATCCATGTATCTGTGTTTCTCATGCATTGGTATAGTCCCTGGTTCAACTACCTCCTCTGGCAGCTCGTTCCATACACCCAGCACCCTTTGTGTGAAAAAGTCACCCCTCAAGATTCCTATTAAATCTTTTCCCCTTCACCTTAAAGCGGTGTCCTCTGGTTCTCGGTTCACCTACTCTGTCAAGAGACTCTGTGCATCTACCCAACATGGACAGACTCCCTCCTGCACTGTGAGCTTGAACATCCTAACCTCTGGAAAACATTTTGCCGTACCATGCCTTATCTGACATTTTGCAGCATTTTATCATTTGCTTAATCAAGGCCTTGGCAATTGCCGTTTACCAGATAAGGTGACCTTTCCAGTCGGTGACCAAATCCACTAGGTATGTGTTTGGAATATTTTCTCAGGCTATGATAATTAATCCCACCCCACCAGCGCGTGATCCGTAGCTCTGTACTTCGTGTGTAGGAAGGAACTGCAGATGCGGGTTTACATCGAAGATACGTCCTCCTTTGTTCTTCCCCCCCCTCACGTAGGTCCCCCATGCTGGGTCCGCCTTTGTTCCACCACCCCCCCCCTCCCTCGGTGGGCAGAGTGGGCAGAGACACTCGATCCGACATAGATTTGGTGCATTTGTATTAATGGTGACTCGGGAGATGGGGTGAAGTGAATGAGTTGAATTTGACCAAAATACCCCAAAGGTACAAGTCAGTTGCATTCGGTAATTACTGCTTAGCCAGTCAGCAGGCTGTGATATATAAAAATCTTAAATACTGAAGTGCTGGAGTAACTGGGCAGGTCAGACAGCATCTCTGGAGAACATGGACACGTGTTACCAAGGCAGAAATATATGATGTGTTTACTGAAGATAGACACAAAGTGCTGGAGTAACTCAGCGGGACAGGCAGCATCTCTGAAGGGAAGGAACAAGTGAGGAGAGTCTTCAGATGGAGAGTTGGGGGAATGGGTAACGAGAAATATAGACAGTCATGTAGAGAGATAGAGAACAAATCAATGAAAGATGTGCAAAAAAATGGGGATGATAAAGGTAACAGGCCATTGTTAGCTATTTGCTAGGTGTGAACGAGAAGCTGGTGCGACTTAGGTATGGGAGGGATGGAGAGAGAGGTAATCCATGGGTTACTTGAAGTTAGAGAAATCAATTTTCATACCACTCGTTTGAAATATGAGATGCTGTTCCTCGAATTTGCCTTTAACTTCACTCTGACAATGGAAACTCTGCCCATTCCTTCACTCCAGAGATGCTGCCTGTCCCGCTGAGTTACTCCAGCACTTTGTATCTATCTTCGGTTTAAACCAGTTCCTTCCCACATATGATGTGTTTATCAATGTGTTTATCAATGTGTTTATCAATGTGTTCCAAACGTTGGAAATGTTTTAAACAACATTTAAAAGACATTTGGACGGTACATGGGTAAGACAGTTTAGAGGGATATGGGCCAAACGCAGGCAGGTGGGACTAGTGCAGATGGGACATGTTGGTCGCCATGGGCAAGTAGGGCCGAAGGGTCTATTTCTGTGCTGTCTGATTCCATAAATTGTTTAGGCTTCAGGGTGGAAACAGGCACTGCGGCTCACCAAGCCCACACTGACAGCAATCATACACTAGCACTATCCTACACACTAGGGACAATTTACACAGAATTTTACTTCGGAGTCACGTGAGTGACTACGTGAAGACCCCGCCAGCACGCATGCGCGACATATCGTCGTACGCATGCGGAAGCGACGGTCGGGAGGAGCGGGGCTCCTCCAGCGCAAGTTAAATAGCTTGCGCCAGGTAAGTCTCACCGGAGGAGTGAGTCGACGACAGCGATGGAAGCAAGAAAATCAAAAAGAGCCGCGGCAAAAGCAGCTGCAAAGGATAGCAGCCAGCAGAGAGCCGCCTCTCCAGAGCTACAGGTTCTGCCTGCAGCTCCCGACTTTTCGCCCTTTGGGACCGTTGGTACGCCACGGTCGGGCGGGAAAACCACCCGGAAGTCGGCCGGGGCCGACTCAGCGGAGTCCGGTCCCGAGGACACCCCGTTCGCGGACAGCGACGGAGGTCGTCTTGCCCGCATGGAGCGGATGATGGAGCAGCTGCTCCAACGTGACCTGCTAATGCAGGGGCAGGATCACAGTAGGCCTACTAGCAGGCCCACGGCAGGTTCCTACCGGGGACTGCCTAATGTCTCCCCCTCTATACAGGGGAGCATTGAGGGTCAGAACTGGGCTGACCCAGAAGAAGGGGAGCTGGCTGAATCACCGACCGTGTCAGGGGTGTGTGAAGGCTACATGGATGTGGTGAACAAGCATGCCATGCCCGAACAGAAGGGCTTACCCATCCACCCCAAACTGGCTGCCAGTATTAACTATATGGCAACAAACCAGCTGCAGGAACAGGCCATAAATGCTACGGCAGATAAATACATGGCACCAGAAAACTGCAGTTCATTGAATGTCCCTGCAGTAAACAACCCTATATGGGGGAATATGAGTCCATCGAGCAGAGGACAGGAGATAAAACTTCAGAGGATCCTGAAGCTCCTAACCGCGGGAATTACGGCAGTGGCAAGAACTGCAGTGGGTGTGGATATGCCGGAGGAATTACAAGATGCATTGGCTCTGCTGTGTAGCACTCAGTACGAGATTAACAACTTCAGAAAAAGCATCATAAAGCCGGCGCTTAACCCCAAGTTTGCGGGGTTGTGTAAGCCTGGGAAGACTCAGCCTCCTAGCCTGCTGTTCGGGGAAGATCTCCCTAAGCAGGTTAAAGACTTGGATGAGGAGACAAAGGCTTTGGGCCTTATAAAGATACCTGGCTTCCCTAAACCCCACTACCCGCAAAGACAGCACCCCTACACATCCACCAGGCAGAGTTACCATTCCAGGTCTGCAGGTGGTGAAAGCTTCTTGGAAGATGCGCCACTCCCAGAACACCCCCAACCAGCCAAGGAAGCAAGGGCAGAGACCTCAACACCGGCAGTAACCATGGAGGTAGGTGGGTCTGGAGTCCCCAGAAACACATCTTGTCTAAATTCACTGTATGTGGGGGGCAGGTTGCACTTGTTCTACGAGAATTGGCTCACTGTTACCTCTGATCCTTATATACTCAGGAGTATTCAGGGCTACGAAATTGAATTTATTCACAAACTCCCTACTCCGGTTCAGCATGTCCCTAGCCGGAAATTTATCCTTTCTCAACAAGAGAAGGCAGCAGGACATGCTGAGCTTCTTAGGTTAATAGAGAAAGGAGTAGTGGAGAAAGCCACCAAAGAACCCCGGGAGTTCGTGTCCAATATATTCACCAAAAATAAAAAAGACGGCGGTTGCCGCATCATTATTGACTTAACTGAACTGAATACTTCTGTCCAGTATATTCATTTCAAAATGGACACCTTCGACACTGCTATACAGTTAATAGGTCATGGGTACTACATGGCATGCATTGATCTCAAGGATGCATATTATTCAGTACCCATACACAAGGATCATAGGAAATACTTAAAATTTATCTGGATGGGACAATTATGGCAATACAAAGCCTTGCCCATTGGGTTATCATCAGCACCCAGATTGTTTACCAAGATATTGAAACCAGCTTTGGCCTGTTTAAGGAAACAGAACCATACTGTTATGGCTTATCTAGACGACACCCTCATTGTGGGTGAAAATTTGGAAACGGCTACTTTGGCGGTAACAGCCACTAAACAGCTTTTTCAGAAGCTGGGTTTCATTATACATCCAGATAAATCTATATTGGAACCCTCTACCACCATGAAGTACTTGGGGTTCATCATTGACTCTGGGCAAATGTCTATCACGTTGCCACCAAGCAAGGTGGAGGACCTGATAGAGGCTTGCAGGAGCCTCTTTGGCACTAAGGATCCATCCATTCGACAGGTGGCCAGGGTGATTGGAAAGATAGTAGCTGCATTCCCTGGAGCACAATTTGGGCCTTTACATTACCAAAACTTACAAAGAGCAAAAATTACAGCGCTCAAGAATCATGCTGGCCATTTTGATAGGCCCATGACAATACCGGAGAAGGCAAAAGCCGAATTATATTGGTGGATGGGCAATGCCCAAAACTGCTCTAAACCAATCAATATCATCAATCCCTCGGTCACCTTACAAACAGATGCCAGTGCCAAAGGGTGGGGAGCTACTAACACTACCTCTAGTTGTGGAGGTAGATGGAGTGCACAGGAGTTAACCCATTTCAAAAACTTGGGGATTAACTATTCGGAAATGCTGGCAGCATTTCACGGCCTTAAAGCATACTGCACTAATATGCACAAAGTCCATATAAGGATACAAATTGACAACACCACGGTGGTAGCCTATATTAACCACATGGGCGGTATTAAGTCGATATCATGTGATGAATTGGCAAACAATATCTGGCACTGGTGTCTGCAAAGAGAAATCTGGATATCAGCTACTTACCTTCCAGGTAAGCTAAACACAGTGGCAGACACCAGATCACGTAAATTCAACGACAACATAGAATGGATGTTGGATCGGAGTGTGTTTTCAGATATTGTAGAACGGTATGGAACACCAGATATCGACCTTTTCGCGTCCAGGCTTAATCACCAACTACCAACATATGTTGCTTGGGAACCAGACCCGGGGGCAGTAGCGATGGATGCATTCTCGCTACATTGGGGAGATCTATTTTGCTATGCATTTCCCCCTTTCTGCCTCATCAGTCGGGTCTTGCAGAAAATTAAGCAAGACTCCGCATCGGGAATTTTGGTGGTGCCCGACTGGCCTACCCAACCATGGTTCCCTATGGTACGGAAGATGGCCACAGAACCCTGCATCAGGGTGAACAAAAGACCAAGTCTGCTCATTCACCCTGTTACAGGGGAACATCACCCATGTCATGATCGCATGGATCTATTGATTGCAGATTTTAAAACGGCCACTTCACGGATACGGACTCTCCAACAGGACCATTGACACCATCACAGCAGCCTGCAGAGAGTCCACAAGGAAGCAGTATCTGACCTACATCAGAAAATGGGAAGGATTCTGCGTCTCAGCCAACACCACTTATGAAACCGCCACTATTACGGAAGTGCTGGAATTTTTGGCTACCCTTCATTTCGATGAGGGTTTGAGTTACAGTGCCATCAACTGTGCCAGGAGTGCCCTATCATCCTACCTGGGCCAGGGAAGTGACCAATTGGGCATTGGATCACATCCCCTAGTGTCCAAATTTATGAGGGGAATATTCAATTCCAATCCCCCCAGGCCTAGATACAGCCATACTTGGGATATCAGCACAGTCTTGACTATGCTACGAGGATGGACGCCTATCACGGGACTCCCTTTGGCAAAACTCACGTACAAAATGGTCATGATTATGGCACTTATCACGGCACAACGGGTCCAGTCCCTGCACAAACTCAATTTGGATGCAATGACCTCCACCAGTGATAAAGTCACTTTTTATGTGCAGGGACTATTGAAACAAGATCGTCCCGGAGTGTCTGGTCATACATTAGAGTTTCTGGCTTACCCAACAGATTCTCGCCTTTGTATCGTTACATTAATCTCACGATACATCTCAGTTACTAAAAATCTAAGGGGCACGGAGACAGCATTGCTCATCAGTCACAAGAAACCCCATCATAGAGTCACGGTGCAAACCATTTCCAGATGGTTAAGGGTGGTATTGGATGCGGCGGGGGTGGATACTAACATTTATAAATCTCACTCCACCAGGGCAGCATCCACCTCGGCGGCTAGAAGGATGGAAGTACCTTTGGATCACATCCTGGCCACAGCGGGTTGGAGGAACGAAAAGACCTTCCACCGCTTTTACTTTAAACCCGTGACCTCCCCTGATACTTTTGCAGGGAGGATTTTAAGTACTGCCAGATAGTACCCTTTTGGGACTATATTGTTTGGTATGAATAAATACCTGTTTTTGTTTTTCAGCCAGTGTCTTGTCTGAATTACGTTCATCCTCTTATCCCAACTTTAGCGGTGTGTGAGCATGGAGCTTCCAGGGCATGGAATCACAGAGCTTTGAAATCTTCACTTAGTCACTCACGTGACTCCGAAGTAAAATAGTAAGATTAAATGAGAACTTACCAGTTTGAAGTTTGATCTTTATTTTATGAGGAGTTACGATGAGGGATTACGTGCCCTCCGCTCCCAACCCTTTATTATAAAGATCACCTGGTATGGAAGTTCTCTTTTTTATCTTACTATATTAGTCATTGTGACTGTTTGTTCTGTGATTTCACACCACTGCTTTGAAGAATGTCGCGCATGCGTGCTGGCGTGGTCTTCACGTAATCCCTCATCGTAACTCCTCATAAAATAAAGATCAAACTTCAAACTGGTAAGTTCTCGTTTAATCTTACTATCAATTTACATAGAATTATACAGCATAATTTGCCCCAACTTGCCTACACTGGCCAACATGTTCCAGCTACACTCAGCCCACTTCCCCACATTTTGCCCATTTTCCTACAAACCAGTCCTACCCATGTACCTGTCTAATTGCTTCTTAAATTTTGGGATAGTCCCAGCCTCAGCTACCTCCTCTGGCAGCTTGTTCCATACACCCACCACCATTTGTGTGAAAAAGTTATCCCTTAGATGGCTATTAAATATTTTCCCCTTCACCTTAAGCCTATGTCCTCTGGTCCTCCATTCACCGGCTCTAGTCAAGAGACTCTGTGAGTCCACCCGATCCATTCCTTTCATAGTTGTATACAACTCTATAAGATCACCCCTCATCCTCCTGCGCTCCAAGGAATAGAGTCCCAGCCTGCTCAACCTCTCCCTATAGCTCAGACTCTCTAGCCAATTTTGGAGCGTGGGAGGAAACTGGAGCAGCCTAAAACCCACAAGGTCATGGGGAGAACGTACAAACTCCGTACCGTTAGCACCTGTAGTCAGGATCGAACCCTGGTCTCTGGCACTGTCCCAACTCTATTGCTGCGCTCCCGTGCCGCCCATAACGAAAGTGTCACCCAACGTGGGCACCGAACCTACGACCCTGAGATTAAGAGTCTCATGCAGTACCGATTGAGCTAGCCTGGCTCCTGTATGAGCATTTCATCCCATAATATGTGGCAAATGTATAATATGTAATAAATGTATAATCTGGACTACGCAGTTGCAGCTTGGGACCCATACACAGATAAAAACATTTCATCCATCGAACGTGTCCGAAGACAGGCCGCTCGATTTGTTACTAACACCTACGAGAGAGAAGCGAGTGTCACCAAACTTCTGAATTCTCTGGGGTGGAACCCTCTACAAGACAGACGTGAAGCTCACCGTTTGACCTGTTTTTACAAAATGTTAAATGGTCAGCTAGACATAGATCACAAGACCTACACCAACCCCAAACCAATTAGGAGCAGGAGTCTGGGGAAGGGTTTCGGCCCGAAACGTCACCTATCTCCTTCGCTCCTCAGATGCTGCTGCACCCGCTGAGTTTCTCCAGCTTTTGTGCACCCTCGATTCTCCAGCATCTGCAGTTCCTTCTTCAACACCCTCCCTTCACCACCTCCAGCTTAAATTCCAGTTGGAATATTTTGGAGGACCAAGTAACCAAGAACCAAGAATGTAAGTAATATTGTGGGGATCAGTTAAATGTGTTGAGGAAAGGAAACTCACTGGAAGTAAAATGGCAAGCATTGAATAACACAACCTCAATTTAGTTCAGTTTAGTTTATGGTCATGTGTACCAAGGGACAGTGAAAAGCTTTTGTTGCGTGCTAACCAGTCAGAAGTTGCAATCGAGCCATTTACAGTGTATAGATACATGATAAGGGAATAATTGTTTAAGAAAGAACTGCAGATGCTGGAAAAATCAAAGGTAGACAAAATGCTGGAGAAACTCAGCGGGTGAGGCAGCATCTTTGGAGCGATGGAATAGCTGACATTTTTGAAGAAGGGTCTCAACCCGAAACGTCACTTATTCCTTCGCTCCATAAATACCGCCTCACCCGCTGATAAGGGAATAACGTTAAGTGCAAGCAATTGCCAGCAAATTCGATCAAGGATAGTTCGAGGGTCACCAAAGATGTAGATAGTAGTTCAGCGCTGCTCTCTGGTTGTGGTAGAATGGTTCAGTTGCCTGATAACAGCTGGGAAGAAACTGCCCCTGAATCTGGAGGTGTGCGTTTTCACACTTCTGTACCTATTACCTGATCAGAGAGGGGAGAAGGGGGAGTGGCCTGGGTGCAACTCATCCTTGATTATGCGGCTGGCCTTGTCGAGACAGCGTGAGGTTTAATTGGAGTCATGAGTAAAGGGAGGTTGGTTTGTGTGATGGTCTGGGATGCGTGCACAATTCTCTGTAATTTACACCGATGACACAGAAACTACCGAGACTCCTGCTCAGAGACACCCAGCAACAGTAATGTTGATGGAAGGTTTCACAAGATTAAGGAAGGACTGGAGTTTACCCCGAGAATGATTGGGTGACGGTACGTGGATGCTCAACAGTAAGAGGGTGATCTTATACAGAAGAGGTGTACAACATCAGGAGAGGAATAGATCAGGTAAGCGCGCAGAGTCTCTTGCCCAGAGTAGAGGGATCAAAAAGGTTTAAGGAGAGGGTGAGTTCGAGTAGTGTTCGAGGGCTAAATAATTCACAATCTACACGTGGTCTACAGAACCCGAAGTGTGTTTATTACAAGCCTCACATGGCTGCTCGTTGCTCGAGATTAACATTCATCTCGAGGCAGAGTCCTCTAGTGGTGACTCCAGGACACACAGGGAGGAAACATTTACTGGAACCTGAAGGGTAACTTTTTTACACAAAGAGTGGTGGGTGCATGGAACGAGCTGTTAAAGTCAAAGTCACATGTACCCAAAGGTGCAGTGAAATGAAATTGCCAGCAGCGATACACTTAAAAAAATAACACACAATGCACAATCGGTTTTAACACAAAGGCAACAAAGTTCAGCCAGTCTTCCTCCTTTGCTCATCTGTGGTCGGGGCCATGAACTCTCCGTAGTTGCCGCTACGGATGGCCCGATGTACAGGCCCTCTCGTTGGGATGAACTAAACTCCGACATCGGGATGGTCAAACACGCTTGGAGTGCTCGAATCTGCACTTTCCTACCGGAGACCGCGGCTTAGTGATATTATAGGCCGCATGCCGGTAGTCGGAGCTGTTCTGGCAAGGGATCCCTGGCCCCGGATGGTAATCACACACCATGCCCGCGGCTAGAAGCTCCGCAGACCACAGCCCCTCAATGTCAAAGCCACCAAGCCAGCGATTGGAGCACTCCTTTCTGGCGACCCCAGGCAAGGGTTTGCCCGCTCCACGATGGAAAAGGTCCACGCTGCACCCGCTGCTGTGCTCCCGGCCCAACTCCAGGAAAGGCTGCTCTAATCCAGGCTGTTCGGCCATGAGAGGGGAGGCGGAGAGACGACATGGAAAAAGTCGCCTCTTTGTCGAGGGTGACTGAAGAACGCCTGTTTCCACGCTGGATCGCTAAACAAAACTAAAGTAAACTAAACTAAACTAAACTAAAGGGATATGGGCAAATCGCAGGCAGGTGGGACTAGTGTACATGGGACATGTTGGTTGGTTTGCGCAAGCTGGGCCGAAGGGCCTGTTTCCACGCAGTAAGACTTCATGAATCTATGAGTATCCTGTGCCTCAGGGAAATGCTTTGTGGGGAAGATGAAGACGCAAGGGAGTCCCCACCCAAAAAGTCACCTAACCATCTCCTCCAGAAATGCTGGGTTACACAAAAAGCTGGAGAAACTCAGCGGGTGCAGCAGCATCTAAGGAGCGAAGGAGATAGGCGACGTTTCGGGTCGAGACCCTTCTTCAGACTGGTCAGGGATCAGGGAAACGAGAGATATAGACAGTGATGTGGAGAGATAAAGAACAATGAATGAAAGATATGCAAAAAAGTATTGATGATAAAGGAAACAGGCCATTGTAAGCTGTTTGTGGTGTGAAAATGAGAAGCTAGTGCGACTGGGGTGGGGGGGGGGGGGGAGATGGAGAAGGAATGTCAAGGCCCCCAGAAATGCTGCCTGACTCGCAGAGTTACTCCAGCATTTTGTGTCTTTCCGTGAGGAAGCGGCAGGCAAAGCAGTTAACTCTAGGTCTCTCTTTTAAAAAGGAAGAGTCGAAAAGAAGCCCACTCGACCACTGCTATTGTGAGCAGTTTTGGGTCTCCGTATCTAAGGAAGAATGTGTTGGCTCTGGAGAGGATCCGGAGGAGATTTACAAGAATGATCCCGGGGATGAGTGGGTTAACATATGATGAGCGTTTGACGGCACTGGGCCTGTACTCGCTGGAGTTTAGAAAGACGAAGGGAGACCTCATTGAAACTTACCAGACAGTGAAAAGCCTAGTGTGAACAGATAATTAATGGTCAGGCCTGGATATAGTGGATGTAGAGAGGATGTTTCCACTAGCAGGGCAGTTTAGGACCAGAGGGCATAACATCAGAATAAAAGGACGTGCCTTTAGAAAGATGAGGAGCAATTTCTTTAGCCAGAGTGTGGTAATCTGTGGAATTCATTGCCACAGACAGCTGTGGAGGCCAAGTCATTAGATATTTTTAACATAGAAATTAACATGTACTTGATTAGTACAGGTGTCGGGGGGCATGCGCAGAAGGCAGTAGAATGAGGTTGAGGGGTTAGAGAATGGCCAGCCATGATAGAATGGCACAGTGATGGGCCAAATGGCTTAAATCTGCTCCTATTATTTATGAACTAAGGAATGAATAGAGGTTATGGGGAATAATGTAGACAAACTGGAATTAGAAGAACGTTTTTAGACTTTTAAGCAAAGGAAAAGAAATAAGCTGCAATAGCAAACTAAGGAAATGGTAACCTATGTGTGGATCCCCATCCCAGTTCTCTGACCAGTTGGACTAACCTAGATCCAGAATGATACACGTCAACAACTAAATTATTTCTTCTACTTGTCAGCCAACCCTGGATCCTATGTACAGGATCAGTCTTCTGGATCAGTCTACCATGAGGCACCTTGTCAAATGGCTTTTAAGTTCATGTGAACAATATCCACTGCCCTATCATCATCAATCACCTTTGTCACCTCCTCAAACAATGCGGTCAATGTAATAAAGGGCCTGTCCCACTGTACAAGGTAATTCAAGAGCTCTTCCGTGTTTAAATAAAAATCAAACTCGTGGTAAGTACGTAGAATGTGCGTGGCGGGTACGTAGGAGCTAGGGATGTCTCTTAGCGGCTCGTAACGCTAACGGCAGGTACTCAGGAAATGCGGTAAGCTCGTGAAGATTTTTCAACATGTTGAAAAATGTCCACGAGAGTCCCGAGTACCTACGAGCGGCTATTACCGTAATTCTCCGAGTTTGAATCAGGGGAAACTCGGGAGAACTTTCTCGTTGAATTACCTCGTACAGTGGGACGGGCCCTTAAGGCATGATCTGCCTTGGTCAAAACCATGTTGAACCTTGGTCTCATCTGGAAGGAATACTTGTCGATGCTTGTTTGGGGCAGCAAGGTGGTGCGGCGGTAGAGTTGCTGCCTCGCAGCGGCAGAGACCTGGGTTCAATCCTTACTATGGGTGCTGTCTGCACGGAGTTTGTACGTTCTCCCCGTGACCTGAACGAGCTTTCTCTGTGATCTTCGGTTTCTCCCACACTCTAAAGACGTACAGGTTTGTAGGTTAATTGGCTTTGGTAAAATTGGAAATTGTCCCTAGCGTGCATAGGTTAGTGTTAATATAAAAAAATAGGTGCAGTAGTAGGCCATTCGGCCCTTCGAGCCAGCACCTCCATTCAATATGATCATGGGTGATCATCCAAAATCAGCATCCCGTTCCGGCTTTCTCCCCATATCCCTTGATTCCGTTAGCCCTAAGTGCTACATATAAGTCTCTTGTGAACATATCGTACAATAAAGTGCAGATAAGTTGACCAATGTCATAGGAGCAAAATCAGGCCATTCGGCCCCTCAACATTACTCTGCCATTCAATCATGGCTGATCTATCTTTCACTCTCAACCCCATTCTCCTCCTTTCTCTTCATAATCCCTGACACCTGTACTAAATCTTTCAATCTCTACCTTAAAAATGACTTGGCCTCCACAGCCGTCTGTGGCAAAGATTTCCACTGATTCACCACCCTTTGACTAAAGAAATGCATCCTCATCTCCTTTCTAAAGGTACGTCCTTTTATTCTGAGGCTGCGGCTTCTGTTCCTGTACTCTCCCACTAGTGGAAACATCCTCTCCACATCCACTCTATCCAAACCTTTCACTATTTGTTAAGTTCCAATGAGGTCCTCCCTCATCCTTCTAAACTCCAGTGATTGCATACCCTGTGCCGTCAAGCGTTCATCATATGTTAACCCAATCATTCCTGGGATCATTCTTGTAAACCTCATCTGGACCCTCTTCAGCGCCAGCATATACTGTTCACAATACTCCAAATGCGGTCTGACCAGTGCCTTATAAAGCCTCAGGATTACATCCCTGTTTTTCACATTCTGTTCCTCTCGATAAAAATGCTAGCATTGCATTTGTCAATGAGTGCTGCTGGTTTTAGTGTCAGATTTTGTTTTTAGTTTTAGAGATAGAGCATGGAAACAGGCCCTTCGGCCCACCAAGTCCGCGCTGACCAATGTTCACCTGTTCACGCTAGTTCTACACCAAACCAGTGCCTGGCTGGCACAGTAGCACAACGGTAGAGTTGCTGCCTCACCGCATCAGAGACCCGGGTTCGATCGTGACTATGGGTGCTGTCTATATGGAGTTTACATCTTCTCCCTGTGTCCGTGTGGGTTTTCTCCGGATGCTCCGGCATCCTCCAGCACTCCAAAGACGTACAGGCTTGTAGCTTTGTAGGTTTTGGTAAAAGTTTTAAATTGTCCTTAGTGTGGAGGATAGTGCTAGTGTACGAAGTTATCGCTGGTCGGTGTGGACGAAGTTATCGCTGGTCGGTGCGGACTATTTCCGTGCTGCATCTCTAAAGTGTAAAGTCTGAAGTTCATGTTATCCCAGTGTCACATCCAACACACAAGAGCCAATTTACAGAAGCCGATGAACCTACAAAGTTGTACGTCTTTGGGATGTGTGAGGAAACTGGAGCACCCGGAGAAAACCCATGCGGTCACAGGGAGTATGTGCAAACTCCCATCGTCCCATAGTCAGGATCGAACCCGGGACTCTGGTGCTGGGAGGCAGCAACTCTACCTGCTGCTCCACTGCGCCACCCAGTGGTGAAGTTCCACGTTGGCTCTCTCGCTGCAGATCTGCTGGGAGCTGTTCCTCACTAATCTCTATCCATTGCCGAACATCGGCCTAGAGGTGAGGCCTGTGTTTACGATCTGGGCCGAGTCTTGCATGCTTCAGGCCAATGCCCTGTGGCATCGCACGGGCGTGGTCAATCTTGGCATTGAGCTGGTGCGTTAATCTGTGTGCGCTATCTATCTCTAGCTTTGAGTTGAGGCAATGCACCAAAGGCAATCAACGCCGAACCATCGTACAAAGGATATGGCTTAGTGTTGTTTTTTATGTAGAGATACACTGCCGAAATAGGCGCTTCGGACCACCGAGTCTCACTGACCTGTGATCCTCGTACATTAGCACTATCCTTCAAGGGATAATTTATTTTACATTCATACCAAGCCAATTAACCTACAAACCTGTACAGCTTACAGTGCAGGAGGAAACCGGAGATCCCGGAGACAACCCACGCGGGTTAAGGGGAGAACGTACAAACTCCTTGCAGACTGCACCCGTGTTAGGATCGAACCCCAGTGTGAGGCACTGTATGTGCAGTGAAGGGCCTGTCGCACTTTCACGACCTAATTCACGACCTCTGCCGAGTTTGCCATTGACTCATACTCGCAGCATGGTCGTCATGAGGTCGTAGGAGGTCGTAGGTAGGTCGTAGGTAGGTCGTAGGTAGGTCATAGTAGGCCGTGATGCTAGTCGTAGGTACTGGTGGCATCAAGTAGGTTGGGTGTTTTTCTAGCATGATGCAAAATGTCCACGAGTAAAAAAAGGTCATGAATTAGGTCATGATAGTGGGACAGGCCCTTAAGGCAACTACTCTACCACTGCACCACCGTGCTGATGGTTGAGTTGTGTTGTCAATTCTGAACACAGTCATCAATGGACAAGGAATGGAGTTTAGTTTAATTTAGTTTAGTTGAGTTGAGTTTAGTTTAGTTTAATTTAGTTTAGTTTTGTTGGTGCCTGAAATGCAATCATGGACATGGTCCAATGGCAAGGATTGCCGCTCATCCATGCCTCTGGTTATTCTCTGCTCTTGGCCTTGCTTTAGCCTGATGGTTACTCTCAGGGCAATTGGGTACTGCTGTACTAATATAATTTAGTTTAGATTAGTTTAGTTCAGTTGAGTTTAGTTCCGTTCAGTTTAGTTTAGTTTAGTTCAGTTTAGTTTAGTTTAGTTTAGGTTAGTTCAGTTTAGCTCAATTCAATTAAGTTTAATTGAGTTTAGTTTAGTTTTGTTTAATTTACTTTATTATTGTCACGTGTACCAAGGTACGGTGAAAAGCTTTTTTTGTTGCATCCTATCCAGTAAAGAAAAAGACTAGACATGATTACATGCCGCACATGGGGCTGGTAAAGTGGCGCAGCGATAGAGTTGCTGCCTTACGGCACCAGAGACCCGTGTTCGATCCTGACTACGGGTGCTGTCGATACGGCGTTTGTACATTCTCCCCGCGACCTGCGTATGTTTTCTCCGGGACGTACAGGTTTCATCCCACACTTGAAAGACGTGCAGGTTTGTAGGCTAATTGGTTTGGTAAAATTATAAATTGTCCCTAGTGTGTGTAGGATAGTGTAAGTGTACGGGGACGGTGGTCGGTGCGGACTCGGTGGCCTGAAGGGCCTGTTTTCACGATGTGCCTCTAAACTAAATTAAACCAAGCTAACCAAGCCGCCTGTAATGTACAGATAAAGGGTAAAGGACATTTAATGCAAGATAAAGTCCAATAATATCTGATTAAAGATAGTTCAATGGTCTCCCATGAGATTGATAAAAACGACTAGCTGGTGAGAGCATGATTTAGTGTGTAGGATGGAAGTGAAATTGCTGGTTTATACCAAAGATGTTTATGTTAAACTCTATCATGTATTGTGTTCTTTTTATTCGTATGGCTGTATAGTAACTCAAATCTCACTGTACCAATTGGTGCATGTGACAATAAATGTAACTTGAACTTGTACTTGAAGATTGACACAAAATACTGGAGTAACTCAGCGGGTCAGGCAGCAAATCTGAAGAAAAGGAATAGGTGACGTTTCGGGTTGGATCCCTTCTTCAGATCTGGACTGAAGGGTTCCATCCCGAAATATCATCTATTCCTTTTCTCCAGAGATGCTGCCTAACCAGCTGAGTTACTCTAGCATTTTGTGTCTACCTTTGAGTGGATGGTTTTGTTGCCTGTTAACAGCTCAGAAGAAACTGTCTCTGAATCTGGAGTTATGCATTTCTGCACTCCCAGAAATACTAGGGGACTGTGGATCGAGCGTGAGGGAAAGTGAAGGAAATTCACATTAGTCAGGAAATGGTTTTAGGTAAACTGAGAGGACTTAAGGCAGATAATTCCCCAGGGCCTGACGGTCTGCATCCCAGTGGACTTAACATCGTAGCCTGCGATCCCTTTCCTGAGATCGACGCTCCAACTGCGGATTTCAACTTCGAGGAGCTTGCAGTCTCAGGTAGTGACTGATGTCAGGAAGCTTGAAGTTCGATTAGTCCCGACCCGGGGTCCGACCACCGGCTGCGGGGGACCAGAAATCCCCCTGATGTGGGAGCTTGATCGCCCTGACACGGAGGGCTCAACTGCCGGTTGCGGAAGCCAAGATCGCCCCGACAATGGATGTTTCGAGTGCCCCGACCGTACACACATACCTGCACATAAAAAACAAACAATTAAACATAGAAACATCGAAATTAGGTGCAGGAGTAGGCCATTCGGCCCTTCGAGCCTGCACCGCCATTCAATATGATCATCCAACTCAGTATCCCGTTCCTGCCTTCTCTCCATACCCTCTGATCCCCTTAGCCACAAGGGCCACATCTAACTCCCTCTTAAATATAGCCAATGAACTGGCCTCAACTACGCTCTGTGGCAGAAAGTTCCAGAGACCCACCACTCTCTGTGTGAAAAAGTCCTTCTCATCTCGGTCCTAAAGGATTTCCCCCTTATCCTTAAGTTGTGACCCCTTGTCCTGGACCTCCCCAACATCGGGAACAACCTTCCTGCATCTAGCCTGTCCAACCCCTTAAGAATTTTGTAAGTTTCTATAAGATCCCCTCTCAATCTCCTAAATTCTAGAGAGTATAAACCGAGTCTATGCAGTCTTTGTTCATAAGACAGTCCTGACATCCCAGGAATCAGTCTGGTGAACCTTCTCTGCACTCCCTCTATGGTAATAATGTCCTTCCTCAGATTTGGAGATCAATACTGTACGCAATACTCCAGGTGTGGTCTCACCAAGACCCTATACAACTGAAGTAGAACCTCCCTGCTCCTATACTCAAATCCTTTTGCTATGAAAGCTAACATACCATTCGCATAATAGTGCAATAATAGTGCAACAATAACAATAATAGTCTATGTAGTTCAGAACTTATTTGAGGTTGTAATGCTTAATAGGTTTCAAAGGTCTTTTATTGTCACATGTACCAATTAAGGTACAGTGATATGTAAATTACCATATAGTCATATGAAAGAAAAAGCAACAGGATACACAACTACATAAAAGTTAATGTAAACATCCACCACAGCGGATTCCCCACAATCCTCACTGTGATGGAAGGCAATAAAGTCCAATCTTCTTCCTCTTTAGTGTCCCGCGGTTGGGGCAGTCAAACCATCTGTCGGGGCGATCGAAGATCCCACAGCCAGCGGTCGAAGCTCCTGCGTCGGGGCGATCGAAACTCCCGCGTCGGGGCGATCTAAACTCCTGCATCGGGACGGTCGAAGTTCCAGCAGCTTGGAGTTACCGAACTCGGTCTCTGACCAGAGATCGCGGGCTGTGCGATGTTAATGTCCGCAAGCCCCCACGGATGGAGCTCCGAAGGTCGATCCCTGGCAAAGAGATCGTGGGCTCCGTGATGTTAAGTCCACAGGCGACCGCGGTGGAACTCTCAAAATCGGTCTCCAGCAAGCAAGTTTAGTTATATAGCACATTTCAGCAACAAGGCAATTCAAAGTGCTTTACACAAAGCATTAGCAAGCAATCAAATGCAATTAAAAACAGTCATTCAAAAGAATAGAAAAATAGAAACAAGCTGAAATAGAATAAGACAAGTACAAAATACAAGAATAAACGTTACAGTGAGAAATGAATACTTATTTAATTTAATTAAAAGCAGCGTCGACCAGAAAATACTTCAGCCCCGATTTAACGGAACTGATAGTTGGAGCGGACCTGCATTTTTCTGGAAGTTTGTTCCATATATGTGATGCATAAAAACTAAAAGCTGCTTCTCCATGTTTAGTTCTGACTCTGGGGACAGAAAGCAGACCTGTCCCAGATGGTCTCAGAGGTCTGGATGGTTCATAATGTAGCAGAAGATCACAAATTTGATGGGTGGCGGCAGCCGCGCCAGTAGCTGGTCGTCCTTTCCACTTTTTTTTTGTTTTTAGTATGTATAAAAGTGTGTTTTAGTGTGGGGGGGTTTGGGACGAGAATTGGGGGAAACTGTTTTTTAGTCACTTACCTCGGTGGAATGCGGCTTTTCTCTGAGTTGCATTTCGCCCTCCCTCATGGCAAACTGCTTGGATTGGTGCGGCCTCTCCCGTAGTCAGGTCCTAGAGCTTCAGCAATGGGCGCAGTACAGACTTTCCATTGCGGAGCAGGCGAACCCTTGCCGGAGGTTGCCAGGAGAAGTGCTCCTATCGCTGGCTCGTGGGCTATAACATCCTGAAGCCGTTTTTTGCAGCACTTCTAGCCGTGGGCACTGTGTGGACTGTGTGAAGAGCTCCGACCAAACCGGCCTATGGCCGATACCATCGTGAATCCCCGGTCTCAGGTAGGAAGCGGCTGATTCGGGACCTCCAAGCCGCGGAGTGTCTGTCCGTCCCAACGTTGGAGTTTCGAGCATCTCGACGAGAGGGCCTGTACATTGGGCCTTTCGTACCGGCGAATGCGGAGAGTTCATGGCCCCGATCACGGATGATCAAAGGAGGAGGACAGACTGAAAATTATTGCCTTACACCACAGTGAAGAATGTTGATTCCACTGTGGTGGATGTTCATGCTATATTCTATTGTGTATTGTGCTCGTTTGTTTGTATGGCTGCATGGTAAGTCAAATTCCACTGTACCTTATTTGGTGCATGTGGCAATAAATGTTAACTTGAACTTGGACTTGAACTTGGAATGTATTTTGGCCCAAGACCATTCAGTGCTTTATAAACCAACAGTAATATTAAGAAATCAGTTCTTTGACAGACTGGAAGCCAGTGTAAAGACCTCAAAACTGGAATGATGTGATCCACTTTTTTGTTCAGAGAGGACTCGAGCAACAGCGTTCTGAATCAGCTGCAGCTGTGTAATCCTTTTTTTAGGGAGACCTGTGAAGACAGCATTACAGTCGTCAAGTCTACTGAAGATAAATGCATGGATAGGTTTTTCCAACTCCTGCTGAACCATAAGTCCTTTAACCCTTGATGTATGCTTACGGTGACAGTAGGCTGACTTAATAATTGTCTTAAAGTGGCTGTTGAAATTCAGGTCTGAGTCCATGATTACACCAAGAGTTCTGGCTTTGTCCGTGGTTTTTCAACATTGCCGATTGAAACTGAGCACTGACTATTAATCATTCCTCTTTGGCTCCAAAAACAACGACCTCAGTTTTGTCTTTGTTTAATTGAAGAAAGTTTTGGCACATCCAATCCATGCACTTACTCAGTATTCGTATTGGACCAGAGTCTCCTGGTGATATGGTTATAAAAATTTGTGTGTCATCTTCGTAATTATGGTAACTTATTTTGTTATTTTCCATAATCTGAGCCAGTGGGAGCATGTGGATGTTAAACCTAAGAGGCCCCAGAATGCAGCCCTGTTCTTTAAGTAAGATTCAAACCAGTTTAGTACTGTTCCTGAAAGTCCAACCCAGTTTTCCAATCGGTCCAGCAATATTGCGTGTCAAATGCAGCACTGAGATCCAGTAATACTAAGACTAAAATGCTGCCACTGTCTGTATTTAAGTAGATGTCATTGAAGACCTTAACAAGAGCGGTCTTGGTGCTGTGGTGTGGTTGAAAACCTTACTGAAAGACATCAAAACAGTTGTTTAGTGACAAAAAGTTAAGCTGTTGAAGAACAGCTTTTTCAATTATCTATACTATTATTAAAAGTCTTTTTTCGCCAGCTTACTAACTGTCCACCTCTCCTCCAATCACCCCAAGTTTATTTCCGATCGCTGAAATAATTAAAAAAAAAGCTGATTGGTCTTCCCGCCTGCCATTCACCATGATGAAGGTCATGCCACTTCTGGGGGACCAAGAGAATAAGGCTCTGGAGGCCGGACATGAGTCAGTCACTGGAAGAACGTGAGTGAGAGTTGAGTCCCGAACTGTGAGTCTACGCCATGAGTGAACTGAAATGCAAGTCTGCACTGTGCTTGAAATGAATTGATAGCCTGCACTGTGCTTGAAATGAGTTGTTGACATGCACTATGCTTGAAATGGAAATTAAATGAGTTGTTGGCCTTGCACTGTGGTTGAAATGAAAATGAAATGAGTTGTTGGCCTTGCACTATGCCTGAAATGGAAATGAAATGAGTTGTTGGCCTCGCACTGTGCTTGAAATTGAAAGGAAATGAGTTGTTGACCTTGCACTGTGCCTGAAATGGAAATGAAATGAGTTGGCCTAGCACTGTGCTTGAAATGGGAATAAAATGAATTGTTGGCCTTGCACTGTGCTTGAATTAAATGAGTTGTTTGGCCTACCTGAAACCACTCATTTCGGCCCCCGAGGCCTTTATTTGCTTAGAAACCAGTCCCTTTTGTCCAAAACGCCGATATTAGCCCAGAAGGAGCATTTTGGCCCAAAAGGCTGTGCCAGGTCAGGAAAAGTACAGAAAAAGTGAATTTCCCTGAGATTTTACTTGTTCCTTTTCTTTAAAAATGAGACCCTTCAGCCCATCAGCCGTATGCTAGCCCAGGAGGAGTCCCTTCAGCCCATCAGTAAGTATTCCCCCTGTAAGTATTAAACCTCATCTTTTAAACAACTCATTTCCATTCCATTTTTCTCCCTACCTTCATTTGCTCCCTGTGAGATCCAGGCCAGGATAGAATTTCTCCTTCATTGCTGTGGTCTGCCGAAAAAGATGAAAAATGTCTATAATTCATTTTCCACTCTCTCCCCCTTCGCTCTCCCAGAGTCTCTCACCTGTTTTGGGCAGAATTTTTGGCAGTTTCTGAGCTGCCAGCCCATCAGCCCTGATTGACAGATCTGCAAGCCCACCAGCCCTGCGTGACTGAACTGCCAGCCCACCAGGCTGAAGTGACTGAGCTGCGAGCCCATCAGGCCTGAGTGACTGAGCTGCCAGCCCACCAGGCCTGAGTGATGGATCTGCAAGCCCACCAGCCTTGCGTGACTGAACTGCCAGCCCACCAGGCCTGAGTGACTGAGCTGCCAGCCCACCAGGCCTGAGTGACTGAGCTGCCAGCCCACCAGGCCTGAGTGAATGAGCTGCCAGCCCACCAGGCCTGAGTGAATGAGCTGCCAGCCCAAGAATCCATTCGACCCGCAATGTGCATACCAGTCCTCTGGAAACCAGTCCCTTTGGCCCACAGCACCCATACAAGCTCTCCAGAAAGCCCCCCCTCCCCTCACTGGCCACCAATATTGGAATTGGTGGAGATGTGGAATACTGCTTTGGGGGACCAGCCCTCCTTGCGAACATCGAACATGGGAACAGTAAGTCTAGTTTTACTTACAAATGGAAGGTTTGACATGGGCCTGAATTGCACATTAGTGACGTGTCCAGATTGATCTTTTTTAAGAGTGGCTTGATGACTGCAGTTTTCAGGGCCTTTGGGAAGACACCTGAGAGAAGAGATGTGTTTACAACTTGTTGTAGATCTGAGGCCAAATAATTTGAAACGTTTTTGAAAAATCCTGTTGGCAGAATATCAGGGCAGCAGGAGGAGGATTTCAAATGTTGTATTATGTCCTCCAGGATTTTATGGATTGTTGCACAAAATTGTGTCATTTCAATTGGTTTTACATGGACACACGGATGACACACATCCTGTAACCTATATGGAGGCACTAATTGCTTGTCTAATTTTCTGAATATTGTCAGTGAAGAAGGAAGCAAATTCACTGCAGGCCCTGGTGGAAAGAAGTTCAGAGGCGACTGACATAGGAGGGTTTATCAACCTGCCGACAATAGCAAACAATTATTATTGTTTTTGCCGATGACGTCAGAGAAGACAGACCGCCTTGCATTTCTCAGCTCTAAGCCATAAATGTGAAATCTTTCCCGAAAGATGTCATAGTTAACTGGCAAAAAGGAAGCAAAGAGTAGGAGTAAACGGGTCGTTTTCACAATGGCAGGCAGTGACTAGTGGGGTACCGCAAGGCTCAGTGCTGGGACCCCAGCTATTTACAATATACATTAATGATCTGGATGAGGGAATTGAAGGCAATATCTCCAAGTTTGCGGATGACACTAAGCTGGGGGGCACTGTTAGCTGTGAGGAGGATGCTAGGAGACTGCAAGTTGACTTGGATAGGCTGGGTGAGTGGGCAAATGTTGGGCAGATGCAGTATAATGTGGATAAATGTGAGGTTATCCACTTTGGTGGCAAAAATAGGAAAACAGACTATTATCTAAATGGAGGCCGATTAGGAAAAGAGGAGATGCAGCGCGACCTGGGTGTCATGGTACACCAGTCATTGAAAGTAGGCATGCAGGTACAGCAGGCAGTGAAGAAAGCGAATGGTATGTTAGCTTTCATAGCAAAAGGATTTGAGTATAGAAGCAGGGAGGTTCTACTTCAGTTGTATAGGATCTTGGTGAGACCACACCTGGAGTATTGCGTACAGTTCTGGTCTCCAAATCTGAGGAAGGACATTATTGCCATAGAGGGAGTGCAGAGAAGGTTCACCAGACTGATTCCTGGGATGTCAGGACTGTCTTATGAACAAAGACTGCATAGACTCGGTTTATACTCTCTAGAATTTAGGAGATTGAGAGGGGATCTTATAGAAACTTACAAAGTTCTTAAGGGGTTGGACAGGCTAGATGCAGGAAGATTGTTCCCGATGTTGGGGAGGTCCAGGACAAGGGGTCACAGCTTAAGGATGAGGGGGAAATCCTTTAGGACCGAGATGAGAAGGACTTTTTTCACACAGAGAGTGGTGGGTCTCTGGAACTCTCTGCCACAGAGGGTAGTTGAGGCCAGTTAATTGGCTATATTTAAGAGGGAGTTAGATGTGGCCCTTGTGGCTAAGGGGATCAGAGGGTATGGAGAGAAGGCAGGTACGGGATACTGAGTTGGATGATCAGCCATGATCATATTGAATGGCGGTGCAGGCTCGAAGGGCCGAATGGCCTACTCCTGCACCTAATTTCTATGTTTCTATGTTTTAACCTGGAGATTTGTTTTTCGCCACCTGCGTTCAGCTTTTTGACACTCTTTTTTCTGTTCTTACCAGCGTGGCATTCTCCATGGAGATCTTTTCTTAGACAGCCTTCACCTTAGTGGGTGCAATAGCATCAATAACATTTGTAATTTTGTAATTGAAATGATCTACAAGCTCATTCACTGAGACCCAAGAGGGGGTGAGTGTGGAAGGGAAAAGCTGAACAAATGTTTCACTGGTGTTTCCGTTTAGCGATTATCCCTTTTTGAACTGCAGTGTGCATGGAGATGATGCTGTCAAAGAAAAAACAGGCATGATCAGAGAGAGCAACATCAGTCACCACAATCTTGGAAATGTTCAGACCCTTGGAGATAATTAACTCCAGAGTGTGTGTGGGCTCTGTCACTTGCTGAGTCCGCCCGTAGTTATCAAGAACACAGAGTTCTTGAGTCCCTCTGTCCTGGGAGTTGTCAACATGAATGTTAAAATCACCAACAATAACTACACAATCAAAGCCAATACAGATTATAGACGGCAGTTCAGTAAACTCATCAAAGAGGCTTGCACAGTATTTAGGTGGCCTGTAGATATTTAGGAACATAGCTCCTCGAGAGGATGAACTCAGCCGAAGAGCCACATATGCAAAAGAAGCAACATTTTCATAAGATATCTGCTTGCATTGGAGTGAGTCATTAAATATTATGGCGACTCCACCTCCTTTCTTATGCACTCTAGCCTTACTCATAAAACTGAAGTTGGGAGGGATTGACTCGATATGAACAGCTGCACTATTATTTTGGTCCAACCAAGTTTCAGTTAAAATCAAAATTGTGCTTAATAATGAAAAGATTGATTAAAAAAGATTTTCCTGCCAACGACCTGACATTTAATAAAGATAGCTTTAGTGTGTTAAAGCTTTATCTGTCCCATTTGGAATAGGTTGTGGAATGGATGCTAAATTTAATAAATTTGCAGTTGAGTGCTTCTTGTTTCTGAGCGGAGTCACCATTCTTTTGCTATTACCTATCAAGGCAGAAATTGAGGAAGGTTTTGGTACACAGGGCCCTGGCTTGTCCTGTAAAGAGTCATGAGTTCCATTAGTGAGTGGTTGTCCAGAGAGCCAGTGTAAAATTGAGGGAGAATTACAGTTTTTATCTGAAACATCAGTGGGCTGGGCCGAGATGTTCTGCCAGAGCAGATGGGGAGGGAGTGTTTGTGGCCTTGGACAGTAGCCGTAGGTATGTCCAGATCTTGGCCAGCACGTGGGGATGAATTAATTAGTCAATCACGTGGGGTCGTATGTACCACATGTAATAGATTATTAGACAGTTTTTGTGAGCAAAGGCTGAAAACTTCTCGATGTTAGGCCAGTGATATGATACAAAAACAAATTGCATCTTCGTTGAGATATGAAGTTGGAAAATGTTTCCCCAAACCTCCCCCTCACGCCCATCCCCCACGTAAAGCAAACTAAAGAACACTAAAACATACATTTAACATACTATTAAAACACAAAGAAGGAAAGGACAGACAGACTGTTGGAGAGGCAGCCATTGCTGGCACCAACCAGTAGAATAGCCTAATGGTTGTAGGGACGAAACTGTTTCAGGCTCCTGTACCTGAGAGTGTGGCCAGGGTGGTGTGGGTCTCTGACGATGCTGGCTGCCTTTTTGATGCAGCGACTCCTGTAAATTCCTTCGATGGTGGGGAGGTCAGTGTCCTTGATGGACTGGGCAGTGTTGCCGACTTTTTACCGTCATCTTCGTACGAGTTGCCGAACCAGGCTGTGATGCAACCAGTCCATATGCTCTCTGCTGTGCACCTGAAGATGTCCAAATGAATCCTCTCTTACATCGCAAAATGGTGGTGCCGCAGATGAGAGATACATTTATGTAAGGGGTTATCATAGCAGCTGAGTTAGTTGAAATGGACTTCAATAAAGAATATTAGGAAGTGTTTACGTTCGTTGACTCAAGAAAGGATATTTAAAATATATTCCCTGTAATCTGTTGTGCTGCTGCATATATAAGAATGTAATTGTTCCGTTTCAGGACATGTGACAATAAAACTTTCTTGACTCTTACACCCAATCATATCGGAATAATTCTGGTAAACCTCTTCTGGATCTTCTCCAACGCCAGCACATCCCTCCTCAGATATGGGCTCCAAAATTGCCTACAGCTTGAGTTTAGTTTAATTTATTATTGTCACTTGTACCAAGTTACATACAAAATCTTATTCTGCTTGCTATGGTTGCTATGTCACAAGGAGTAGGGGTAGAATTAGGCCACTCCGCCATTCAATCATGGCTGATCTATCTCTCCCTCTTAACCCCATTCTCCTGCCTTCTCCCTATAACCTCTGACACTTGTACTAGTCAATAAATCATATTGTACAAGAGTGCAATGAGTACATGGGCTTCAATAAAGAATATTGCGAAGTGTTTACTTTCAGTGACTCAAGAAAGGATATTTAAAATATATTCCCTGTAATCTGTTGTGCTGCTGCTTATAAGAATTTCCAATGAGACAGGCAGACAGGATGTTCCTCAAGCTGCGGAGCATTCTGGACAATCCAATTCACCCCGTCCATGACACACTGGTCAACCTGAGGAGCACCTTCAGCAACAGACTGGTTCCACCAAGACGCAGCACAGAACGCCACAGGAGACCTTTGTTCCCTGTGGCTATCAAATGGTACAAATCCTCCCCCTTCTGTCAATGAGTAGACTGAACCCCTCCCCGCCCCTCTCACCCCGCCCCCCCACCCCAGATAGAACAAGGATTATATTACCTGGTTCTATCTTACACATCCACGCCCTTGGACAGTGCCTTGAAATTTTGCAATGGAGTCGAGAAATGAGGCGGGGGGGAGGGGGGGGGGGGGTTGCCAGAGGTGATGGACGGTGCTTTTGTAGTGGTCGTGGGTGGTGGTGTTGGTGGAAGCGGCCCTACAGCAGCCGGGCGAGCGAGGGAATCGAGTGCAATCTGCGGCGGCTGCACGGAGCAGCAGTGGTATGAGCCGACGAAGTGCTTCCACGCCTCAAAAAAAAAAATTCCTTAAATAGAATCCTGTGGCGTCAGCATAAACATAGGCCACTTAAGCTCGAACCCTCGTCAGGAGAGGGCGGGCACACGACGTCATGGGCAGAGGGAGTGTCCTGGTACATAAGCTCTCTCACCACGAGACCCACCAGGAGTTTACCGGTAGCTGAGCCCGAGGGAACAACCTCGCTCAGCTACAACAACCCTACATATAGTTAGCGCACCCACTATATGTGTGACAACAGAATAAAGAACCACTTGCACCAACCTGATGTCTATTCTTTATTCGCCACGTATGGTGCCGCTACATTGGTGACCCCCGACTGTCCGAATTTAAATTGGGTCTCACCTGAAGACGCAGCCTCGGAGACCTGATGTCTGCAGCCGGCTGCCCAGCCCTGCAGAACTACGCTGCCGCCAACCAGGCCCTGCAGTGAGGTATGTCGCCCCTTCCTCACCTGCTGCTGCTCACCGGAGCTGAGAAGCCACGGCTACCGCCGCTCTCCCGCTCCCGGCAACGGTGCAGGCCCCGCTTCCAGACAGCACACCGCTCCAGGCCTTGCGTGACAGCCGTCGAGCTCCTCTGCATGACATGCCAGGAGCCGACCACCGGAGCGGAGAGGTTCTAGCAGCCGCCGCTGCCCCACCAGCTGCTGCAGGAGCTGCGAGCATAGCAGCCTCCTGCCCACGGCAACCCCGACACACGCCCGACGGCCCTGGGAGCAGAGTGAGTACCTGCCACTCTCCCGCTCCCGACAATGGACTCCGGGCCTGGCACTGCAACTGACCGCGGACACCGCTCCAGGCCCTGCCCAGCACCGCTCCAGGCCTCACCGCGTCTCCAGGCCCCAGCACCGCTCCAGGCCTCACCGCGTCTCCAGGCCCCAGCACCGCTCCAGGCCCCAGCACCGCTCCAGGCCTCACCGCGTCTCCAGGCCCCAGCACCGCTCCAGGCCCCAGCACCGCTCCAGGCCTCACCGCGTCTCCAGGCCCCAGCACCGCTCCAGGGCCCAGCACCGCTCCAGGCCTCACCGCGCTCCAGGCCCCAGCACCGCTCCAGGCCTCACCGCGTCTCCAGGCCCCAGCACCGCTCCAGGCCTCACCGCGTCTCCAGGCCCTGCACCGGACCCGGCACAGCAACAGGCCTCGCCACGGCTCCACGTCCGGCCCTGCATCATGCCTGGCCCCGCCGACCGCGGCACTTGATAAAGTGGGCTTACCTGAGGCGACCGCCGAAGACGCCCTTCAGCTCCTCACCGGCTTCCGACTACAAACATGGCCGCGGCCGGCTGGAAGTGAACTACGAACTTACCTGGCCGCCGTCTTCAGCGCCACCTTCTGGCCGGATGCCGCCACTGCAACCTCACCGTCATCCACAGCGCCACCTTCCGGCCGGATGCCGTCACTGCAGCCTCACCACTGTCCACAGCGCCACCTTCCAGCTGGACGTTGTGGCTGCACGATGAACACTGGACAATTTGAAATTTAGACACTGGACACTAATTATTATTATTTTTTTTCTAACTGATTTTTTTTTGTGTGCACTGCAATTAGTTTGTATATTGTATTTGGTTTTTCCCCCATCGTTTTTGGGGGCCGTGTGTCACAGGACACTCTCCCTTAGCTGGTCAAGGAGATGCAACCGTGTCTCTTCAGTCTCGTCGCACCCCTCGGTACATCGGGATCTCACACGCAGAGCGTCAACTGCGCCTGTGTAGAGCACCATCCCGACCCACGCCCGGGGTGTCCCAGACCTCTTCTGTCCGGCGGCTTCTGCATCGGTCTCCTCGCACCCCTCGGTACATCGGGATCGCCCACGCAGAGCGTCAACTGCGCCCGTGGAGCCCTCCGTCCCGACCCACGTCCGGGGTGTCCCAGACCTACATGCAGGAGCCTCCCTTGACCAAGCTATACCTTCCTCCTGTTCTGGGGGGGGGGTCCTGTGGCGTCAGCATAAACATAGGCCACTTAAGCTCGAACCCTCGTCAGGAGAGGGCGGGCACACGACGTCATGGGCAGAGGGAGTGTCCTGGTACATAAGCTCTCTCACCACGAGACCCACCAGGAGTTTACCGGTAGCTGAGCCCGAGGGAACAACCTCGCTCAGCTACAACAACCCTACATATAGTTAGCGCACCCACTATATGTGTGACAACAGAATAAAGAACCACTTGCACCAACCTGATGTCTATTCTTTATTCGCCACGTATGGTGCCGCTACAATCCCAAATTTCCTGGAATTTGATGGTATTTCCTGAAATTTTCAAAAATGCTTCCAGCGTGATATTTGTTGTTTTGTTTTGCGGGCACACATAAACAATACAATGAACAACGCAAAATAGATCTATGCAACTACACCGTGTCTGCCTGCTTCTGTTACTCACTTGCACAGTGTTATGCAAGGCAGCTTTTGTTGCCTCCAACAGCTTTTGTTGTCTTCATTTTTTCAACCTGCTCTCATTAGTCTCAGTCTCTGCTCTCCCTCTCTCCATCCCTCCCTCCCTCTCTCCCTCTCTCCCACAATCCCTCTCTCGCTCTCTCCCTCCCTCCTCCTTTCCCTCGCTCCCTCGCTCCCTCCCTCTCTCTCTCTCACCCTTTCCCTCTCCCTCCCTCTCTCTCCCTTCCTCTCGCTCCCCCACCCCCTTCCTCCGACCCCCTCTCAACCTCCCTCTCTCCCTCCCTCTTTCCCTCCCACGCTCCATCCCTCTCTCCCTCCCTCTCTCCCTCACCCTTTTTTCTCTCCCTCCCTCATTCTCACTCTCTCCCCCCTTCTATCCCACTCTCCCTCCCCTCTCTGTCTCTCCCTCTCTCCCTCTCTCCACCACTCCCTCTCTCCACCCCTCCCTCTCTCCGCCCCTCCCTCTCTCCCTCTCTCCCTCTCCACCCTTAATTCTCTCCTTCTCTCCCTCTCAACCCCTCTCGACCCCTCTTGGCCCCTCTCGGCCCCTTGAGCCCACCCACCGTTCTGTAAAATCATGGCCAATCCCAATGTAACTGCAATCCCACCGCCCACTGGTAACTTTTCACCACTAGGCTTATCCAGAATTCTACCACTGTCTGAAAAATAATTAAAGGTTCAACTTCCACTGAGAAAGAGAATTCCAAAGACTCATTGTTCATTGTTATATGAGTATTTTCCCGTACAGTCTGTGACCCATAGCGCTGTGGCCATAGCTATGTTTAAAGCCCATAGCGCTATATTTAGAACCCATAGCGCTGCAGCCGCAACTCTTTGTTTAAATTCCCACGCGTTAAACTGACAGCACTCTATTTAAGTCTTTGAGCGCCAAACCGGCAGTGCTGTATGTATTACCTTTACACCGCTTCGCTGGTCGGATGCGGAAATTTCCCAAAATTATTCAATTTCCCTAAAATTACCCAAAGACAACCATGTCCTTCAAAGTGGAAACACTGAGCCAACGGCATCGCGCTGCCCCGGGCCCACCCCTCCTTCATCCATCCAGTACTGCTAGGTCATCAAGCCTTACAGAGTCATAGAATGATCGAGCATGGAAGCAGGCCCTTCGGCCCAATTTGCCCACACCTGCCAACATGTCCCAGCTACACTATTCCCACCTGCCTGCGTTTGGTACATACCCCTGCAAATCTACCCTATGCATGTACTCATCTAACAGTTTCTTAAATGTTGGGATAGCTCCTGCCTCAACTACCTCCTCTGGCAGCATGTTCCATACACCCGTTAACTTTTGTATAAAAAAGTTGCCTCTCAGATTTCTATTGAATCTTTTCCCTTACTACTTAAACCTATGCACTCTGGTCCTCGATTCACCTACTCTGGGCAAAAGACTCTGTGCATCTGCCCGATCTATTCCTCTCATGATTTTATACACCTCGAAAAGATCACCCCCTTATCCTCCTGCGCTCCATGGAATAGAGTCTCAGCCTGCTCAACATCTCCTATAGCTCAGACCCTCGAGTCCTGGCAACGTCTTTGTAAATCTTCTCTGAACCCTTTCATACTTGATAACATCTTTACTGCAATACCGTGCCCAGAACTGAAAACAACAGCGAGAATATTAGAACTTGCAAATCTTCTTGGGGCAAGATCAGATGTTTCAATGGCTCGGAATTTGCAAGATGGCGCTGGAACGTGGCGACTCTCTGCGTTCTGTTCCAGAAGAGGGGCAGCATGGTGGCGCAGCGGTACTTTTGCTGCCTCATAGCGCCAGAGACCCGGGTTCAATCTTGACTATGTGTACCGTGACCTGCGTGGGTTTTCTCCGAGAACTTTGGTTTCCTCCCACACTCCAAAGACTTGCAGGTCAGTAGGTTAATTGGCTTGGTATAAACTAAACTAAACTAAACTAAACTCAACTAAACTAAAGTAATCAAGCAGTTCTCAGTATGGCAGCACACCAGTTCCATAGACAAAGACCAGAGACCACAAGCCTGATAACAGATGGGATAACACACAATAACAAAAAAAACCCCAATGTTTCTTGGTACACGTAACAATAAACTGAACTATACTATAATTGGCTTAATAAATGTTTAAAAAAATGTCCCTAGTGAATGTAGGATAGTGTTAATGTGCGGGGATCACTAATCAGCGCAGACCTGATGGGCCGAAGGACCTGTTTCCACGCTGTATCTCTAAATTGAACTACACTAAACTATAAATAAAATCTTGTCAAACCCAAGTACAATATGAAGAGCCAAAGGGAAGATACAGACAGCAGAATAATATAGCTCTCAACATTGTAGCATGTCATTTAGACAGAATCCATTGTCTGCAATGGGGTAGAGGTGAATCGGGCAATATCCTAGCTTATGGAAGGACTATAGACAATGTCCAATGTCCACAATGGGGTTGAGGTGAATCGGACCGTGCCCTAACTTATGGAAGGACCATTTAAAAACCTGATAACAGAGGGGAAGTCGCTATGCCTGAGTCTGGTAGTGCGAGCTTTCAAACTCTGTACCATTCTCATAATGCGAGCAGGGAGAGAAAAAAGGCCAATGGTCGGTGGGACAAGTCTTTGGATACACAGACTGCTTCTCCTGCTCCCCCTCCTACACTGTAAGCTTAAACACTTTAATCTCTGGCAAATGTTTTGCCGTCATGCCTTATCCAGCATTTTATAGCAATTTATCATTTACTTAATCAAGGCTTGGCAATTGCCGTTGATCAGATAAGATGACCTTTCCAGTCGGTGACCTGTTCTACCAGGTATTGTTTGGAATATTTTCTCAGGCTAATATTGGAAAAAGATGATTGCAAAGGACTGTAGTAGAAGGGGGCTGAGACAAGGCAAGGGGTCCAGAACAAGGGGTCACAGTCTAAGGATAAGGGGGAATTCCTTTAGGGCCAAGATGAGGAAAACATTCTTTACACAGAGAGTGGTGAGTCTCTGGAATTCTCTGCCACAGAAGGTAGTTGAGGCCAGTTCATTGGCTATATTTAAGAGGGCGTTAGATGTGGCACTTGTGGCTAAAGGGATCAGGGGGTATGGAGAGAAGGCAGGTACGGGATACTGAGTTGGATGATCAGCCATGATCACATTGAATGGCGGTGCAGGCTTGAAGGGCCGCATGGCCTACTCCTGCACCTATTTTTCTATGTTTCTATGTTTCTACAAGCCTGTTACTTATTCCTGTACAATGTAGAAAGTGGCTTCAGTGGCACAGCGGAGCAGAGACTGAGTGGATAGGTTTATAGGTAGCTATAGGTAGCAATATAGGTAGTCTGAAGAAGGGTCGCGACCCGCAACGTTGCCTATCTCCTTCGCTCCTTAGATGCTGCTGCACCCGCTGAGATTCTCCAGCCTTTTGTGTACCCTCGATTCTCCAGCATCTGCAGTTCCTTCTTTAACAGGTTTATAGGGTAGGATAGTTTCCTGGTGTAGGATATTGTACAGGGTGAACGCTAGTCAAAGTGGTCTTAGTGGACCAAAGGGCTTGTTTGCACCTCTAAATATTTTATTTCAAAAGACAATACTAATGGAGTGACATTACAATGGCACAGCGGTAGAGTTGCTGTCTTACAGTGCCAGGGACAGGGGTACGATCCTGACTACTGGTGCTTGTCTGTATGGAGTTTGGACGTTCTCCCCATGACCTGCATGGGTTTTCTTTGGGTGCCCCGGTTTCCTCCCACACGCCAAAGACGTAGAGGCTTGTAGGCTAATTGGCTTTGGTAAAATTGTATATTGTCCCTTGTGTATGTGTTTGTAAGTTACTGTTAGTGTGCGGGATGATCGCTGGCCGGTGTGGACTCAGTGGGCTGGAGGGCCTGTTTCTACGCTGTAGCTCTCAACTTAACAAACTCAAGGATTTGAGGTGAATTGAGGGAGTGCAATGTAGGTTCACCAGGTTAATTACCTGGATGGCGCAACTGACATATGATGAAAGAATGGGTCGACTGGGCTTGTATTCCCTGGAATTTAGAAAGATGAGAGGGGATTTGATAAAAGCATTTTCAATTCTTAAGGGATTGGATTGGCTAGATGCAGGAATAATGTTCCCCATGTTTGGAGTGTCCAGAACCAGGGGTTCAAGAATAAGGGGTCGGCCATTTAGGACTCTGAGGAAAACCCTTTCCACCCAGAGAGTTGTGAATTTGTGGGATTCTCTGCCACAGTAGGCAGTGCAGGCCAATTCACTGGATGTTTTCTAGAGATAGTTAGATATAGCTCTGTGCTAATGGAATGAAGGGACCAATGTGGCTTGTGGGCAGTGTCAAGGGGTAAGAGAGCATGTAGGCAGGTGTCACATGCGTTGGAGTCGTAGAGTCATAGTCATACATTGTGGAAACAGGCCCTTCGTCCCAACTTGCCCACACTGCCCAACATATCCAATCTACACCAGTGCCACCTGCCTCCGTTTAGCCCATATCCCTGTAAACCTGTCCTATCCATGCACCTGTCCAATTGCTTTTTAAACATTGCAATAGTCCCCGCCTCAACTACCTCCTCTGGCAGCTCGTTCCATACACCCACCACTCTTTCTGTGAAGAACGTACCCCTCAGCTTCCGATTAAATCTTTCCCCCTTCACCTTAAACCTATGTCATCTGGTTCTTGAATTAATACACCTGTATAAGATCATCCCGCATCCTCCTGCGCACAAAGGAATAGAGTCCAGCCTATTCAACCTCTCCTAGAGCTCAGGCCCTCGAGTCTTGTCAACATCGTCATAAATCCTCTCTGCACACTTTCCAACTTGACATCATCTTTACTGTAATGGTGCTCAGAACTGAACACAATATTTTAAATGCGACCTCACCAATGTCTTTTATAACTGCAACATGACCTCCCAACTTCTATACTCTGACTGGCGAAGCACCTTCAAGGAATTATGTACCTGCACTCCTAGATCCCTCTGCTCTACAACACTCCCCAGAACCCTACCATTAACTGTGTAGGTCCTGCCCATGTTAGACTTTCCAAAATGCAACACCTCACATTTCTGTGTATTAAATTCCAACCATTCCTCAGTCCACCTGACCAACCGATCAAGATCCTGCTGCAATTTTTGACATCCATCTTCACTATCGACAATCCCACCCACTTTTGTATCATCCGCAAACTTGCTAATCGTGCCATGTATGTTCTCATCCAAATCATTGAGATAGATGACAAACAGCAATGGGTCCAGGACCGAACCCCGAGGCACAACACTAGTCACACGTCTCCAATCTGAGAGGCAACCTTCCACCATCACCCTCTGCTTCCTTCCATGAATCCAATTTTCTATCCATTCTGCTATCTCTCCTTGGATCCCATGCGATCGAACCTTCCAGGGCAGCCAACCATATGGAAACTTGTCGAATGCTTTCCTGAAGTTCATATATGCAACATCTACAGCTGTGCCCTCATCTGCCTTTTAGGCTACATCTTTAAAGCAATCAGATTCGTGAGACACGACCTCCCACGCACAAAGCCATGCTGACTCTCCCTGTTTCGACCAACTACCCAAGATTCCCACCTACAGTCGACTCCAACTTGTGTGAATATTGTGTGTACAATAGCAGGATTCTAGTACAAGAGAGTCCTTGACGTGAGATGGACTCAAAATGCAGGAGTAACTCAGCGGGTCAGGCAGCACCTCTGGAGAGAAGGAGCAGGTGACTTCTCATTCGAGACCCTTCTTCAGACTGAGAGTCAAGGGGAAGGGAAAATAGAGGCATGAAAAGTTTCAGAACAAATTAGATGACCAAGGAAATGCGTCTTTTTAAAAATGTAAACTAGACTAAGTGGGACCCGTTGGGTCCCTGCTTCACATGGGATGGCTGGTCCCCCAACGCAATATTCCACCTCCCCACCAATTCCAATATTGCTGGCCAGTGGTTTTGTGGGCCGCAGGGACTGGTTTCCAGAGGGCTAGTATGGACATTGCGAGCGCGCACACACACACACACTCCCATTCAGTCTCACTCTCACTCCCGTGCACACACACACACACACACACATACACACACACACATACACATACACTCGCAAACACACACACACACGCATGTACACTCACACACACATACACTCACACACATATACACTCACAAACACACACATACACTCACGCACATACACGCACACACACACACACTCACACACATACACACACACACACACACAACACATACATACATCCACACACACATACACTCACAAACACACACTCATACTCACACTCTCACACACAGACACTCACACACACAGCCACTCACACACACAGGCAATCACATGCAGAGACACTCACATACACACTCACACTCACAAACACATACACTCACAAACACATACACTCACAAACACAAACACTCACAAACACATACACATACACACACACACTCACATGTACACACATGTACACATACACACACACACACACACACACACACACACACACACACACATACATACATACACTCACACATACACACACACATACACACACACACTCCCACTCACTCACACACACAGACATACATACACTCACACATACACACACACATACACACACACACTCACACATACATACACTCACAAACATATACACACACACTCACTGACTCACACACCATATATATGACAGTAAACCTTCTTGAATACTCACATGGCTGAGCGCGGCCTCTCCACTTTGGGGTTTCCGCAGTCAGCGGCATTTCCGCAATCAGCACGACCTCTGCACTCACCGGAAATTATGCAATCAGTAAGACCTGTCCACTAAGCGGAAGTCACGAAATGAGTGGTACTTTTGAACCAAACACAGTCGGACCTAATAAAGCATTTATACCTTCTAAACACAGTCAAACCTAATGATGCATTGCAGTTTCAAGCACAGGCAGGGCAGCTGGCCAAACAACTCATGGCATTGTCATTAAGGGCTAACAAACATGTATTGCAAGTACATTGCAGACTCACAGTTCAGTTGGTTCACAGCTTAGAATGAGAGTTGTGGAGGAACAGCATCTCATATTTTGCTTGGGCAACTTACAACCCAGTGGTATGAATATTGATGTCTTTAACTTCAAGGAACCCCTGCATTCCCCCTCTCTCCATCCCTCCCCCAACCAGGTTGCACCAGCTTCTCATTCTTAGCTGGCATACAGCCAACAATGGCCTGTTTCCTTTATCATTGTTACTTTTTAGCATATTTTTCATTCACTTTTTCTATATCTCTCTATATCACTGTCAATATCTCTTGTTTCCCTTTCCCCAGAATCTCAGTCTGAAGAAGGGCCTCGAGCTGAAACATTACCCATGTCTCCTATCGGTGTATCCATCCACAAGGTCCACAGGGAGAACGTGCAAACTCCACACACGCAGACAGCACCCTGGGTCTCTAGTACTCTGAGGCAGTAGCTTTATCAGATGTGCCATTGTGCCAACCTATGGCAGTGCACATACCCTCTGAACAATTACACAAACAGCCAGGGGTCAACGGCTTTGGTAAAGGTCAACAAGCTGGACTGAACGGTTCACAAAGGTTCAGCTGGCAGCAAGCAATACATTCTGAATCCACTCCACCATCCAGTATTTCCATTCTCTTATCACTTTGACAGCCAGTACATTACAAGTTCAATCATCCCAGCCCAAGATTGATTGGCGATGATTCATGGCTTTTCCCAAATGCCACGTTGCCAATTTTGTGGTCACACGGTTCTGAGGCACATAAAAGGCCTGCTTCACACAGCACACATCACCGCGAGTCTGACTACTCACCGCGAACATGTCGTGTGTGTGTCTCCTCCTGGTCGTCCTCATTGCAGCCACCGCCGTCGGTAAGTCTTCATCTGAGGAGGTCCATGGGCATCAAAGATTACATAGTTAGGGGTTGAATTTAGTTTATTGTCACTTGTCCCGAGGTACAGTGAAAAGCTTTTGTTTTGCGTGCTATCCAGTCAGCGGAAAGATTATACACGATTACAATCGAGCCGTCTACAATGTACAGATACACGATAAAGGGAGTAACATTTAGTGCAAGGTAAAGTTCTGTAAAGTCTGGTCAAAGATAGTCTGAGGGTCTCAAATGATGTATGCAGCAGTTCAGGACTATTCTATACGTATTTGTGGGATGGTTCAGTTGCCTGATAACAGTTTGGAAGAAACTGCCCCTGAATCTGGAGGTGTGCAGTTTCACACTTCTGTGCCTTATGCCTGTTGGGAGAGGGGATAAGAGGGAGTGGTCAGGGTGTGACTCATCTTTGATGGTGCTGCTGGCCTTGCCAGGGCAGCATGAGGTGCAAATGAAGTAAATGGAAGGGAGGTTGGTGTGTGTGATGGTCTGGGCAATTCTCCGCAATTTATTGCGGTCTTGGATGGAGCTGTTCGCAAACCATGCTGGATGCATCCCCATAAAATGTTTTCTACAATACATCTGTAGAAGTTGGTGAGAATTGTTTGGGGACAGACATTTGTGGAGGCCAATGGATTATCAATGGATAATTTTTGATACAATACGATATGATACAATAGAAATGTATTTAACCCAGGAGAGAAATTGGTCCAAGGCAGGGGTTATGGAGCGAATGCAGGTGAATGGGACTGGGAGGGAGAGATAGATCAGCCATAAGGTCATAAGATCATATCATAAATGATAGGAGCAGAATTAGGTCATTCAGCTCCTCAAGTCTACTCTGCCATTCAATCGCGGCTGATCTATCTCTCCCTCCTGACCCCATTCTGCTGCCTTCTCCGCATAACCTCTGACGCCCGTACTATAGCGATGTTACAACATTTTGCAATTTATCGCATCAGATAAAGCATAAAAAGAAGTTTAACTTGACACCTAATTCACTTTCATATCTTCAGTATTAAAAAAGTTATGGGCATTTTCATACTCGGAAAATAGCATCTTGTTCCCTATTGCTTCTCCATTGACTTAACACAAAAGTTGTGATCGAGGACAGCCAAAACCCCATAACTTTCTTAAAAATTAAGAGAACTGTAAGAAATGTTCAGTTATTATAGATTGAAGCATTCTGAAACAAATATGAAACAATCTTACTTGGATGACCTGAAATTAAAGCATATAATTAGTTAGTTACCCAATTGTAGCTAATTACTAAATTCAATTACTAGATCTATCCATTTCTTAAGAAAATATTAACATTTTTAAAAAAGCCTAAGTGTCCAAATAACATTCACACACAAATTCACGATATAACATGGTTTTTAAATATAATTGTTATGAATTTATAGGCCAAATTGAAGGAATTTAGTTTTTAATGCCCGTAAATTAATGGCCATTTAAATCAGCTTGCGAGTGGGATTTTATGGAACGCGATGGATTGGAACGTTGTGGTTGCGGTGAATGTAAACCCCATATCGGCAGGATAATACTGCCGGTTCGTATGGGGAATAAATCACCATTTTGCAACATGAAATGTTGATTAAGATAATCTAAACAAGCACATTTATATGTAAAAAAACCCAGCTTTTCTTTACCTGTCCCCTATGTAAAATCCGTCCCCGTTGTTGGCGTTCACTGCATTAGAAGCTAATTTTAATTTTACTCCAGCGCTGAAATAGTCGGGCGATTAAAAAAAAATTCACTTACCGGCAGTCGGAACGAATCTTTAGCAAAAGCTCGCACTCCGAGAAAATATAATTCCGGAAGGTAGGGGAAAACCGCATTATAACCCCCCCCCCCCCCCCTCAAAGGCGCCAAAGTCGCGCACACGGCCAGTGACAGAACTGCAGTGCCGCTGAAGGTAAGTTTTGTACCTAGTCTATTTTTGCCTTAACTATATCCACTGGCTTGGCCTCCATAGCCTTCTGTGGCAAATATTTACACAGATTCACCACCCTCTGACTAAATAAATTTCTTATCATCTCCTTCCTAAAAAAACGTCCATTAATACTGAGGCTATACCCTGCTGCTAGTGGAAACATCTTCTCCACATCTACTCTATCCAAGCCTTTCACTTCTCTGTATGTTTTCAATGAGGTCCCCTTCATTCTTCTAAACTCCATGAGTACAGGCCCAGTGCTGACAGACGTTTATCATAGCTTAATTCACTAATTCCTGGGAGCATTCTTGTAAACCTCCTCTGGATCTTCTCCAGAACTTGCACATCCTTCCTCAGATATGGTGCCCAAAATTGCTCACATTATTTCAAATGCAGCCTGAACAGAGCCTTATAGAGCCTGAGCATTACATCCCTGATTTTGTAAAAAAGCCCTCCAAAAAAAAAATGCTTGCATTAAGTTTTCTTTCTTTCCTACCAATTCGACTTGCAGATGAACTTTTTGGGAATCCTGCACCAGCACTCCTTCAAGTCTCTTTGCACCTATGATTTCTGGATTCTCTCTCCATTTAGAAAATAATCAACGCCTTTATTCCTACTACCAAAATGATTAACTCCGTACTTTGCTACACTATATTCCATTTGCCCCATCTCTGCCCACTCTTCCAACCTGTCCAAATCGTCCCTGTTTTCTCTAGACTACCTGCTCCTCCACCCATTTTCATTTCATCTGCAAACTTGGCCACAAAGCCTTCAATCCCCTCATCCAAATCATTAATATACAACGTGAAGACCAGTGGCCCCAGCACCGAGCCCTGCGGAACTCCGCTAGTCACTGGCAGCCTACCGAAAAAAGCCTCCTTTATTGCCAATCTTTGTCTTCCGCCTACCTAGCCAACCAGATATCCATGCTACTATCTGCCCTTTGATACCATGGGCTCTCATCTTCCTTAGCAGCCTCTCATGTGGCACCTTGTCAAAAGCTTTCTGAAAATCTAGGTAAACAACATCTACTGCCTCTCCTTTGATTGAATGGCAGAGTAGACTTGATGGGCCGAATGGACTAATTATGCTCCTAGAACTTGTATCTTATGATGTTCTAGTATAAATCTGTTATACTAGGCAGGCAATGAATGGACAGTGAGAAGGAGGTGGTCCACCTTGAATGAATTGCCTGAAAACAGGAACAGTGACTTGGGTTACATGAAGTTATCATTGGCATCAAAGTCTCTCTGTAGCCTAGCTGGAGGTGTTCCATTTCTGTGTGAGGATGTTTGTATTTCCTACCTATATATCTATTGGGAAATGGAAATGTGGTGAAGCCTTGGGCCTGTGCTTGAAAAGTAATTATGTACATGATTTAATAAAGGAAATAATCACACAATTCTGTTTATTTCACAGATTCTCTTCCAATTTTTTACAGAGGTAATATTTTTTGTTCAGCTTACCTTTCATAGAAACATAGAAACATAGAAATTAGGTGCAGGAGTAGGCCATTCGGCCCTTCGAGCCTGCACCGCCATTCAATATGATCATGGCTGATCACCCAACTCAGTATCCCGTACCTGCCTTCTCTCCATACCCTCTGATCCCCTTAGCCACAAGGGCCACATCTAACTCCCTCTTAAATATAGTCAATGAACTGGCCTCAACTACCCTCTGTGGCAGAGAGTTCCAGAGACCCACCACTCTCTGTGTGAAAAAATTCCTTCTCATCTCGGTCCTAAAGGATTTCCCCCTTATCCTTATGCTGTGACCCCTTGTCCTGGACCTCCCCAACATCGGGAACAATCTTCCTGCATCTAGCCTGTCCAACCCCTTAAGAATCTTGTAAGTTTCTATAAGATCCCCTCTCAATCTCCTAAATTCTAGAGAGTATAAACCGAGTCTATGCAGTCTTTGTTCATAAGACAGTCCTGACATCCCAGGAATCAGTCTGGTGAACCTTCGCTGCACTCCCTCTATGGCAATAATGTCCTTCCTCAGATTTGGAGACCAGAACTGTACGCAATACTCCAGGTGTGGCCTCACCAAGACCCTATACAACTGAAGTAGAACCTCCCTGCTCCTATACTCAAATCCTTTTGCTATGAAAGCTAACATACCATTGGCTTTCTTTCACTTTAGGGAGAATAATGGGATGTGAAAAATTTAAAACTATGGTTTGGAACATTTGAGTATGTATCGATTAGCTTCTGATCCCCTGTATTTAATTATAGTGGCTAAAGGAAAGAATCCTTGAAACAATATAGAAATCTGTCACTGCATTAGAAACAGCCTGTTTCCTTTATCATCGTTACTTTCACTCATTTGTTTCATGCATATCTTTCATTCATTTGTTCTATATCTCCCTACATCAACGTCCATTTCTCCCATTTCCTTTACCCTCTCACAGTCTGAAAATTGGTCTCGACTCGAAACGTCAACCATTCCTTCTCTCCAGAAATGCTGCCTTTGCCTCACCGAACCCCACCTCTCATTTCCAATTTTCTTGCCCCCCCCCCTCTCCTATTCCTATCAATCTTAAGAAGGGTCCCAACCTGAAATATAATCTGTCCATACCCTCCACAGATGCTGCCTGACCCACTGATTTCCTCCAACACTGTTTATTTTGGATAAGCCTGGGAAATGTTGAGCGAATTACAACTTTATCTTATCGGATAGTTTGATCGTTAAAATATCTATCTTTTGTGTGAAAAATGTTTACTTTCAAATTGTTCTCTTGAACCATGCTTATTCTAATCTCTTTCTTCAACAGGTAACCATGGTGGTTACGGTAATTACGTTTTTGCTCAATATCTTCTCTATTTTTACCAATATTTTTAAGGCCACATTACAAGGATATTGCCAGGGCTAGAGGGCCTCAGCTACAGAGAGAAGTTGAGCAGGCTGGGTCTGTTCCTAGGAGGATGAGTGGTGATCTTATAGAGGTGCATAAAATCATGCGAGGAATAGATCGGGCAGATGCGCAGAATCTCTTGCCCAGAGTAGCTGAATCGAAGCCCAGAGGACATAGGGTTAAGGTGAAGAGGAAAATATATGATTGGAATCTGAGAGGTAACTTTTTCACACAAATGCTGGTAGGTGCATGGAACAAGCTGCTAGAGGAGGTAGTTGAGGCAGGGACTATCCCAATGTTTAGGAAACGGTTATACAGGTGCATGGATAGGACAGGTCTAGATGGATATGGACCAAAAGCGGGCAGGTGGGACTAGTGCAGCTGGAACGTGTTGTGTGGGCAAGTTGGGCCGCAGGGCCTCTTTCCAAACTGTGTCTTTCTATGACACTATGACTCCATGTTAAAAACAATGTTAACTTAATGATGGTGAATGCTATAATTACTCAGCAGGATGGCGAGACAGGGTCATGTTTCAGGTCTATAATCTTTTATCAGATGTAAGCATGGTCATAGAGCAACAATGCAGAGGGCTGGAGGGTGGCCCAGTGGCGCAGTGGATAGAGCCGCTGCCTCACAGCGCCAGAGAACCCGGGTTCGATCCTGACCTCGGGTGCTGTCTGCCTGTGTGGGGTTTGCACGTGCTCCTTGGGACCACATGGGTTTCCTGCGGGTGCTCCGGTTTCCTCCCACGTCCCACAGGGTGCGGATTTGTAGGTTTAATTCACTGTTTGTAAAATCACCCCTCAGGATGGAGGGAGTGGATGAGAATGTGGGATAGCGTAGTATTAGTGTGAATGGTGATCGAAGGCCGGCAGGGAATGGATGAGCCGAAGGGCCTGATTCCAAGATGTATATTTCATTTCATTTCAATTCATTTCCATGCTGTATCTCTAAACTAGATTAAAGTCAATGGGTCGGGGCAGTATCTTGGGGGGAAATCGAGAGATTCCATGAGCTTCGTTTACTGTATCTTCATTACTAAGAGATACAGCGTGGAAACAGGCCCTTTGGCCTACAGCGTCTGTACCGACCAGTGATCCCTGCACACTAACACTATCCTACATGCACCAGGGACAAATTACAATTATAACAAGCCAATTAGCTGACAAACTCTGTACGTCTTTGTAGTGTGAGATGAAACCAAAGGTCTCGGAGAAAACCCACACAGGTGACAGGGAGAACGTACAAACTCAGTGCAGACAACACCTGTAGGCAGGATCTAATATGGGTCTCTGGCGCTGTGAGGCAGCAACTCTATTACTGCGCCACTGCCACCTCTAGTTTTAGATTTGTTACCCCAGGAAAAGACTGGGAGCGTTCACCTTATTATTGCCACCAGTGGGAGAGTTGGAGACTCTCCCACTAGTGGAAGCATCCTCTCCACATCCACTCTATCTTTCCTCATTTGACAGTCCCGCCATTCCAGGGATCAATCTCGTGAATCTACGCTGCACTGCCTCAATCACAAGGATGTCCTTAGTCAAATTAGGAGACCAAAACTGTACACATTACCCCAGACGTGGTCTTCTAATAAGTGTAACTTTTGAGTGAAAATTGTTTACTTGCGAATTATTTTCTGCAAACCATGCTTATATTAATCTGTTTCTTTCACAGGTAAACCTGGCGGTTATGGTGAATACTATGGTAATTATGTTTTTGCTGAATTTATTCTTCATTGTTACCAAATATTTTCAGAGCATGTTACTAATATATTGCCAGGGCTAGAGGGTTTGACCTACGGAGAGGTTGAGTAGGATGGGATGCTATACCTTGGAGTGCAGGACGATGAGGGTGATCTTATAGAGGTGTATAAAATCATGAGAGGAATAGATTGGGTAGACATACAGAGTCTCTTGCCCAGAGTAGAGGATTCAAGAACCAGAAGACATAGGTTTCAGGTGAAGGGAGAAAGATTCAATAGAAATCTGAGGGGTAACTTTTCACACAGAGGGTGGTGGGTGTATGGAACGAGCCGCCGGAGGAGGTTGTTGAGGCAGGGACTATTCCAGCATTAAAGAAACAATTAGACAGGTACATTTATAGGACAGCTTTAGAGTGATATGGGTCAAACGCAGGCAGGTGGGACTAGTGCAGCTGGAACGTGTTGTGTGGGCAAGTTGGGCCGCAGGGCCTCTTTCCACACTGTGTCTTTCAATGACTCTATGACTCCATGTTAAAAATGATGTTAATTTACTGATGGTGAATGCTACAATTACTCAGCAGGATAGCGAGACAGAGTCATGTTTCAGGTCTATAACCTTTCATCAGATGTAAGCATGGTCATAGAGCAACAATGCAGAGTGCTGGAGGGTGGCCCAGTGGCGCAGTGGATAGAGCCGCTGCCTCACAGCGCCAGGGAACCCGGGTTCGATCCTGACCTCGGGTGCTGTCTGCCTGTGTGGGGTTTGCACGTGCTCCTTGGGACCACATGGGTTTCCTTCGGGTGCTCCGGTTTCCTCCCACATCCCACAGGGCACGGATTTGTAGGTTTAATTCGCCCTTTGTAAAATCACCCCTCAGGATGGAGGGAGTGGATGAGAATGTGGGATAACGTAGTATTAGTGTGAACGGTGATCGATGTCCGGCAGGGAATGGATGAGCCGAAGGGCCTGATTCCAAGATGTATATTTCATTTCATTTCAATTCATTTCCATGCTGTATCTCTAAACTAGATTAAAGTCAATGGGTCTAGGCAGTATCTTGGGGGGAAATCGAGAGAAGGTCATTCCATGAGCTTCATTTACTGTATCTTCATTAGTAAATGATACAGCGTGGAAACAGGCCCTTTGGCCTACAGCGTCTGTACCGACCAGTGATCCCTGCACACCAACACTATCCAACATACACCAGGGACAAATTACAATTATACCAAGCCAATTAGCTGACACACTCTGTACGCCTTTGTAGTGTGGGATGAAACCAAAGGTCTCGGAGAAAACCCACACAGGTGACAGGGAGAACGTACAAACTCAGTGCAGACAACACCTGTAGGCAGGATCTAATGTGCGTCTCTGGCGCTGTGAGGCTGCAACTCTATTACTGCGCCACTGCCACCTCTAGTTTTAGATTCGTTGCCCCAGGAAAAGACTGTGAGCGTTCACCTTATTATTGCCACCAGTGGGAGAGTTGGAGACTCTCCCACTAGTGGAAACATCCTCTCCACATCCACTCTATCCAAGCCTTTCACTAATCTGTATATTTTCAATGAGGTTCCCCCTCATTCTTCTAAACTCCAGCGAGTACAGGCCCAATGCCCACAAATGCTCATCATAGGTTAAACCATTCATTCCTGGGATCATTCTTGAAAAGCTCCTCTGGACCCTCTTCAGAACGACCACATCCTGAGATATGGTGCCCAAAATTGCTACAATATTCCAAATGCGGCCTTACCGGCGCCTTATAGATCTCAGCATTACATCCCCATTTTCTGTATACAAGGCTTCTTGAAATAAATGCAAGCATTGAGTTTGCTTTCTTGCAGATTAACTTAATGGGAATCCTTCACCAGCACCCCCAAGTCCCTTTCAACAATTTCTGTATTCTCTCCCCGATCTATGTACACTCACCTCCATTCTTGTGCCCCCCCATTTCCTTATTGTCTCCCGCACTTTCCCCTCACCCCTGTCCCCTTCGACCCCAATTCTACCTCTCATCTCCCCCCTACTTTGCATTTTATTTGCTTTCCTTCTGTTGCACCCTTTTGTCTCCTTTTTATGTCCAGCCTTTGTCACTTAGTCCACACAGCTGCCTATCAACCCTAACCCTTCACCTATACCTTCGCATTCCCACGCAGCCTATTCAGTCCGAGGCCTCCTCCATTGTCAGTGAGTCTAACTGCAAATTGGAGGTTCAACATCTCATATTTCGCTTGTGCAGCTTACAAAGCAGTGGTCTGAATATTGATTTTTTTAACATCAAGCAACCCCTGTATTCCCTCTGTCTCCATCCCTCCCCCACCCAAGTTGTAGCAGCTTCTCGTTCTCTCCTCACAAACAGGCAACAATGGAAACAGCCTGTTTCCAGTATTGTCGTTACCTTTTTGCATCTTTCATTAATTTGTTCCATATCACTCTACATTACCAACCATATCTCTTGTTTCCCTTTCCCCTGACTCTCAGTCTGAAGAAGGGTCTCCACCCGAAACTTTACCCATACTTTCTCTCCAGAGATGCTGCCTTTCCCGCTGATTTACTCCAACATTTTGTGTCTATCTACCACCTATCACTTGCCATGTTTTGCACCACCTAACCCCAGCTCTCATTTTCTGTTTTCTCCCCCCCAGCCCACTCCCCTATTCCTATCAGTCTGAAGAAGGATCCTGACCTGAAATGCCATCTGACCATTTCCTCCACAGATGCTGCCTGATTTGGAAACTCCAGTGAATACAAGCCTGGTCTTTGCAATCTTTCCTCATTTGACATTCCCGCCATCCCAGGGATCAATCTGGTGAATCTACGCTGCACTGCCTCAATCACAAGGACGTCCTTAGTCAAATTAGGAGACCAAAACTGTACACATTACTCCAGACGTGGTCTTCTAAGATGTGTAACTTTTGAGTGAAAATTGTTTACTTGCGAATTATTCTCTGCAAACCATGCTTATATTAATCTGTTTCTTTCACAGGTAAACCTGGCGGTTATGGTCAATACTATGGTAATTATGTTTTTGCTGAATTTATTCTTCATTGTTACCAAATATTTTCAGAGCAGGTTATTAATATGTTGCCGGGGCTAGAGGGTTTGACCAACGGAGAGGTGGAGTAGGCTGGGATGCTATACCTTGGAGTGGAGGACGATGAGGGTGATCTTATGGAGGCGTATAAAATCATGAGAGGAATAGATTGGGTAGACATACAGAGTCTCCTGCCCAGAGCAGAGGATTCAAGAATCACAGGACACAGGTTTCAGTTGAAGGGAGAAAGATTTAATAGAAATCTGAGGGGTAACTTTTTCACACAGAGGGTGGTGGGTGTATGGAACGAGCTGCCGGAGGAGGTTGTTGAGGCAGGGACTATTCCAGGATTAAAGAAACAATTGGACAGGTACATTTATAGGACAGCTTTAGAGGGACATGGGTCAAACGCAGGCAGGTGGGACTATTAGACATTGGTCAGTGTGGGCTAGTTGGGCTGAAGGGCCTGTTTCCATGTTGCATGACTCCATGAGACCATTGGACAATGGAAGAAGGTGCCTTGATGCATAGTTTTGATGTTGGAAATTCATGTTTACAACGAGCAAAGCAAAAGGAAATTACAAAAGTGGAATTGAAATTGGTGGCATGGTGGCGCAGCTGTAGAGTGGCTGCCTTACAGCGCCAGAGACCTGGGTCAATGCTGACTATGGGTGCTGTCTGTACGGAGATTGTTCATTCTCCATGTGACCGCGTGGGTTTTCTCATCGTACTGCACTCCAAGGTATAGCATCCCACCTCTCCTTTCCAATTTTCTTGCCCCCCCTCCCCTATACCTATCAGTCTTAAGAAGGGTCCCAACCTGAAATATAATCTGTCCATACCCTTCACAGATGCTGCCTGCCCACTGATTTCCTCCAACACGGTTTATTTTGGATAAGCCTGGGAAATGTTGAGCGAATTACAACTTTATCTTATCGGATAGTTTGATCGTTAAAATATCTATCTATTGTGTGAAAAATGTTTACTTTCAAATTGTTCTCTTGAACCATGCTTATTCTAATCTCTTTCTTCAACAGGTAACCATGGTGGTTACGGTAATTACTCTTTTGCTCAATTTCTTCTCTATTTTTACCAATTTTTTTAAGGCCACGTTACAAGGATATTGCCAGGGCTAGAGGGCCTCAGCTACAGAGAGAGGTTGAGCAGGATGGGTCTGTTCCTAGGAGGATGAGTGGTGATCTTACAGAGGTGCATAAAATCATGCGAGGAATAGATCGGGCAGATGCACAGAGTCTCTTGCCCAGAGTAGTAGCATCGAAGCCCAGAGGACATAGGTTTAAAGTGAAGAGGAAAATATTTGATTGGAATCTGAGAGGTAACTTTTTCACACAAAGGCTGGTAGGTGTATGGAACAAACTGCCAGAGGAGGTAGTTGAGGCAGGGACTATCCCAATGTTTAGGAAACGGTTATACAGGTACATGGATAGGACAGGTCTAGATGGATATGGACCAAAAGCGGGCAGGTGGGACTAGTGCAGCTGGAACGTGTTGTGTGGGCAAGTTGGGCCGCAGGGCCTCTTTCCACACTGTGTCTTTCTATGACTCTATGACTCCATGTTAAAAACGATGTTAATTTAATGATGGTGAATGCTATAATTACTCAGCAGGCTGGCGAGACAGTCATGTTTCAGGTCTATAATCTTTCATTAGATGTAAGCATGGTCATAGAGCAACAATGCAGAGTGCTGGAGGGTGCCCCAGTGGTGCAGTGGATAGAGCCGCTGCCTCACAGCGCCAGAGAACCCGGGTTCGATCCTGACCTCGGGTGCTGTCTGCCTGTGTGGGGTTTGCACGTGCTCCTTGGGACCACATGGGTTTCCTGCGGGTGCTCCGGTTTCCTCCCACATCCCACAGGGCGCGGATTTGTAGGTTTAATTCGCCCTTTGTAAAATCACCCCTCAGGATGGAGGGAGTGGATGAGAAAGTGGGATAACGTAGTATTAGTGTGAACGGTGATCGATGTCTGGCAGGGAATGGATGAGCCGAAGGGTCTGATTCCAAGATGTATATTTCATTTCATTTCAATTCATTTCCATGCTGTATCTCTAAACTAGATTAAAGTCAGTGGGTCGGGGCAGTATTTTGGAGGGAACTCGAGAGATGGTCATTCCATGAGCTTCGTTTACTGTATCTTCATTACTAAGAGATACAGCGTGGAAACAGGCCCTTTGGCCCACAGCGTCTGTACCGACCAGTGATCCCTGCACACTAACACTATCCTACATGCACCAGGGACAAATTACAATTATACCAAGCCAATTATCTGACAAACTCTTTACGCCTTTGTAGTGTGGGATGAAACCAAAGGTCTCGGAGAAAACTCACACAGGTGACAGGGAGAACGTACAAACTCAGTGCAGACAACACCTGTAGGCAGGATCTAATATGGGTCTCTGGCGCTGTGAGGCAGCAACTCTATTACTGCGCCACTGCCACCTCTAGTTTTAGATTTGTTGCCCCAGGAAAAGACTGTGAGCGTTCACCTTATTATTGCCACCAGTGGGAGATTCTCCAACTCTCCCACTAGTGGAAACATCCTCTCCACATCCACTCTATCCAAGCCTTTCACTAATTTGTATATTTTCAATGAGGTCCCCCCTCATTCTTCTAAACTCCAGCGAGTACAGGCCCAGTGCCCACAAATGATCATCATAGGTTAAACCATTCATTCCTGGGATCATTCTTGTAAAGCTCCTCTGGACCCTCTATGAACCACCACATCCTGAGATACGGTGCCCAAAATTGCTCACAATATTCCAAATGCGGCCTTTCCAGCGCCTTATAGATCTCAGCATTACATCCCCATTTTCTGTATACAAGGTTGCTTGAAATAAATGCAAGCATTGAGTTTGCTTTCTTGCAGATTAACTTAATGGGAATCCTTCACCAGCACCCCCAAGTCACTTTCACCAATTTCTGTATTCTCTCCCCGATCTATGTACACTCACCTCCATTCTTGTGCCCCCCCATTTCCTTATTGTCTCCCGCACTTTCCCCTCACCCCTGTCCCCTTCGACCCCAATTCTACCTCTCATCCCCCCCCCCCACTTTGCATTTTATTTGCTTTCCTTCTCTGACACCCTTTTGTCTCCTTTTTATGTCCAGCCTTTGTCACTTAGTCCACACAGCTGCCTATCAACCCTCACCCTTCACCTATACGTTCCCATTCCCACGCTGACCATTCAGTCCGAGGCCTCCTCCATTGTCAGTGAGTCTAACTGCAAATTGGAGGTACAACATCTCATATTTCGCTTGTGCAGCTTTCAAACCAGTGGTCTGAATATTGACTTATTTAACTTCAAGCAACCCCTGCATTCCCTCTGTCTCCATCCCTCCCCCACCCAAGTTGCAGCAGCTTCTCGTTCTCTCCTCACAAACAGCCAACAATGGAAACAGCCTGTTTCCAGTATTGTCGTTACCTTTTTGCATCTTTCATTAATGTGTTCCATATCACTCTACATTACCAACCATATCTCTTGTTTCCCTTTCCCCTGACTCTCAGTCTGAAGAAGGGTCTCAACCCGAAACGTTACCCATACTTTCTCTCCAGAGATGCTGCCTTTCCCGCTGATTTACTCCAACATTTTGTGTCTATCTACCACCTATCACTTGCCATGTTTTGCAACACCTAACCCCAGCTCTCATTTTCTGTTTTGTCCCCCCCAGCCCACTCCCCTATTCCTATCAGTCTGAAGAAGGATCCTGACCTGAAATGCCATCTGACCATTTCCTCCACAGATGCTGCCTGATTTGGAAACTCCAGTGAATGCAAGCCTGGTCTTTGCAATCTTTCCTCATTTGACAGTCCCGCCATCCCAGGGATCAATCTCGTGAATCTACGCTGTACTGCCTCAATCACATGGATGTCCTTATTCAAATTAGGAGACCAAAACTGTACACATTACTCCAGACGTGGTCTTCTAATAAGTGTAACTTTTGAGTGAAAATTGTTTACTTGCGAATTATTCTCTGCAAACCATGCTTATATTAATCTGTTTCTTTCACAGGTAAACCTGGCGGTTATGGTAAATACTATGGTAATTATGTTTTTGCTGAATTTATTCTTCATTGTTACCAAATATTTTCAGAGCATGTTACTAATATGTTGCCGGGGCTAGAGGGTTTGACCTACGGCGAGGTTGAGTAGGCTGGGATGCTATACCTTGGAGTGCAGGATGATGAGGATGATCTTATAGAGGTGTATAAAATCATGAGAGGAATAGATTGGGTAGACATACAGAGTCTCTTGCCCAGAGTAGAGGATTCAAGAACCACAGGACATAGCTCCTTGGGACCACATGGGTTTCCTGCGGGTGGTCCGGTTTCCTCCCACATCACACAGGGCGCTGATTTGTAGGTTTAATTCGCCCTTTGTAAAATCACCCCTCAGGATGGAGGGAGTGGATGAGAATGCGGGATAACGTAGTATTAGTGTGAACGGTGATCGATGTCCGGCAGGGAATGGATGAGCCGAAGGGTCTGATTCCAAGATGTATATTTCATTTCAATTCATTTCCATGCTGTATCTCTAAACTAGATTAAAGTCAATGGGTCGGGGCAGTATCTGTGGAGGGAAATCGAGAGATGGTCATTCCATGAGCTTCGTTTACTGTATCTTCGTTACTAAGAGATACACCGTGGAAACAGGCCCTTTGGCCCACAGCGTCTGTACCGACCAGTGATCCCTGCACACTAACACTATCCTACATGCACCAGGGACAAATTACAATTATAACAAGCCAATTATCTGACAAACTCTGTAACCTTTGTAGTGTGGAATGAAACCAAAGGTCTTGGAGGAAACCCACACAGGTGAACGTACAAACACAGGGAGAACGTACAAACTCAGTGCAGACAACACCTGTAGGCAGGATCTAATATGGGTCTCTGGCGCTGTGAGACAGCAACTCTATTACTGCGCCACTGCCACCTCTAGTATTAGATTCGTTACCCCAGGAAAAGACTGTGAGCGTTCACATTATTATTGCCACCAATGGGAGAGTTGGAGACTCTCCCACTAGTGGAAACATTCTCTCCACATCCACTCTATCCAAGCCTTTCACTAATTTGTATATTTTCAATGAGGTCCCCCCTCATTCTTCTAAACTCCAGCGACTACAGGCCCAGTGCCCACAGATGCTCATCGTAATTTACACTATTAATTCCTGGGATCATTCTTGTAAAGCTCCTCTGGACCCTCTTCAGAACCACCACATCCTGAGATACGGTGCCCAAAATTGCTCACAATATTCCAAATGCGGCCTTACCAGCGCCTTATAGAATCTCAGCATTACATCTCCATTTTCTGTATACAAGGTTTCTTGAAATAAATGCAAGCGTTGAGTTTGCTTTCTTGCAGATTAACTTAATGGGAATCCTTCACCAGCACCCCCAAGTCCCTTTCACCAATTTCTGTATTCTCTCACCGATCTATGTACACTCACCTCCATTCTTGTGCCCCCCCATTTCCTTATTGTCTCCCGCACTTTCCCCTCACTCCTGTCCCCTTCGACCCCAATTCTACCTCTAATCCCCCCCCCCCACTTTGCATTTTATTTGCTTTCCTTCTCTGACACCCTTTTGTCTCCTTTTTATGTCCAGCCTTTGTCACTTAGTCCACACAGCTGCCTATCAACCCTCACCCTTCAACCATACCCTCCCATTCCCACGCTGACCATTCAGTCCGAGGCCTCCTCCATTGTCAGTGAGGCTAACTGCAAATTGGAGGTACAACATCTCATATTTCGCTTGTGCAGCTTTCAAACCAGTGGTCTGAATATTGATTTTTTTAACTTCAAGCAACCCCTGCATTCCCTCTGTCTCCATCCCTCCCCCACCCAAGTTGCAGCAGCTTCTCGTTCTCTCCTCACAAACAGCCAACAATGGAAACAGCCTGTTTCCAGTATTGTCGTTACCTTTTTGCATCTTTCATTAATGTGTTCCATATCACTCTACATTACCAACAATCTCTCTTGTTTCCCTTTCCCCTGACTCTCAGTCTGAAGAAGGGTGTCAACCCGAAACGTTACCCATACTTTCTCTCCAGAGATGCTGCCTTTCCCGCTGATTTACTCCAACATTTAGTGTCTATCTACCACCTATCATTTGCCATGTTTTGCAACACCTAACCCCAGCTCTCATTTTCTGTTTTCTCCCCCCCAGCCCACTCCCCTATTCCTATCAGTCTGAAGAAGGATCCTGACCTGAAATGCCATCTGACCATTTCCTCCACAGATGCTGCCTGATTTGGAAACTCCAGTGAATGCAAGCCTGGTCTTTGCAATCTTTCCTCATTTGACAGTCCCGCCATCCCAGGGATCAATCTCGTGAATCTACGCTGTACTGCCTCAATCACATGGATGTCTTTATTCAAATTAGGAGACCAAAACTGTACACATTACTCCAGACGTGGTCTTCTAATAAGTGTAACTTTTAAGTGAAAATTGTTTACTTGCGAATTATTCTCTGCAAACCATGCTTATATTAATCTTTTTCTTTCACAGGTAAACCTGGCGGTTATGGTGAATACTATGGTAATTATGTTTTTGCTGAATTTATTCTTCATTGTTACCAAATATTTTCAGAGCATGTTACTAATATGTTGCCGGGGCTAGAGGGTTTGACCTACGGCGAGGTTGAGTAGGCTGGGATGCTATACCTTGGAGTGCAGGATGATGAGGATGATCTTATAGAGGTGTATAAAATCATGAGAGGAATAGATTGGGTAGACATACAGAGTCTCTTGCCCAGAGTAGAGGATTCAAGAACCACAGGACATAGCTCCTTGGGACCACATGGGTTTCCTGCGGGTGGTCTGGTTTCCTCCCACATCACACAGGGCGCTGATTTGTAGGTTTAATTCGCCCTTTGTAAAATCACCCCTCAGGATGGAGGGAGTGGATGAGAATGCGGGATAACGTAGTATTAGTGTGAACGGTGATCGATGTCCGGCAGGGAATGGATGAGCCGAAGGGTCTGATTCCAAGATGTATATTTCATTTCAATTCATTTCCATGCTGTATCTCTAAACTAGATTAAAGTCAATGGGTCGGGGCAGTATCTGTGGAGGGAAATCGAGAGATGGTCATTCCATGAGCTTCGTTTACTGTATCTTCGTTACTAAGAGATACACCGTGGAAACAGGCCCTTTGGCCCACAGCGTCTGTACCGACCAGTGATCCCTGCACACTAACACTATCCTACATGCACCAGGGACAAATTACAATTATAACAAGCCAATTATCTGACAAACTCTGTAACCTTTGTAGTGTGGAATGAAACCAAAGGTCTTGGAGGAAACCCACACAGGTGAACGTACAAACACAGGGAGAACGTACAAACTCAGTGCAGACAACACCTGTAGGCAGGATCTAATATGGGTCTCTGGCGCTGTGAGGCAGCAACTCTATGACTGCGCCACTGCCACCTCTAGTTTTAGATTTGTTGCCCCAGGAAAAGACTGTGAGCGTTCACCTTATTATTGCCACCAGTGGGAGAGCTGGAGACTCTCCCACTAGTGGAAACATTCTCTCCACATCCACTCTATCCAAGCCTTTCACTAATTTGTATATTTTCAATGAGGTCCCCCCTCATTCTTCTAAACTCCAGCGACTATAGGCCCAGTGCCCACAGATGCTCATCGTAATTTACACTATTAATTCCTGGGATCATTCTTGTAAAGCTCCTCTGGACCCTCTTCAGAACCACCACATCCTGAGATACGGTGCCCAAAATTGCTCACAATATTCCAAATGCGGCCTTACCAGCGCCTTATAGAATCTCAGCATTACATCTCCATTTTCTGTATACAAGGTTTCTTGAAATAAATGCAAGCGTTGAGTTTGCTTTCTTGCAGATTAACTTAATGGGAATCCTTCACCAGCACCCCCAAGTCCCTTTCACCAATTTCTGTATTCTCTCCCCGATCTATGTACACTCACCTCCATTCTTGTGCCCCCCCCATTTCCTTATTGTCTCCCGCACTTTCCCCTCACCCTTGTCCCCTTCGACCCCAATTCTACCTCTCATTCCCCCCCCCCACTTTGCATTTTATTTGCTTTCCTTCTCTGACACCCTTTTGTCTCCTTTTTATGTCCAGCCTTTGTCACTTAGTCCACACAGCTGCCTATCAACCCTCACCCTTCAACCATACCCTCCCATTCCCACGCTGACCATTCAGTCCGAGGCCTCCTCCATTGTCAGTGAGGCTAACTGCAAATTGGAGGTACAACATCTCATATTTCGCTTGTGCAGCTTTCAAACCAGTGGTCTGAATATTGATTTTTTTAACTTCAAGCAACCCCTGCATTCCCTCTGTCTCCATCCCTCCCCCACCCAAGTTGCAGCAGCTTCTCGTTCTCTCCTCACAAACAGCCAACAATGGAAACAGCCTGTTTCCAGTATTGTCGTTACCTTTTTGCATCTTTCATTAATGTGTTCCATATCACTCTACATTACCAACCATCTCTCTTGTTTCCCTTTCCCCTGACTCTCAGTCTGAAGAAGGGTCTCAACCCGAAACGTTACCCATACTTTCTCTCCAGAGATGCTGCCTTTCCCGCTGATTTACTCCAACATTTAGTGTCTATCTACCACCTATCACTTGCCATGTTTTGCACCACCTAACCCCAGCTCTCATTTTCTGTTTTCTCCCCCCCAGCCCACTCCCCTATTCCTATCAGTCTGAAGAAGGATCCTGACCTGAAATGCCATCTGACCATTTCCTCCACAGAAGCTGCCTGATTTGGAAACTCCAGTGAATACAAGCCTGGTCTTTGCAATCTTTCCTCATTTGACAGTCCCGCCATCCCAGGGATCAATCTCGTGAATCTACGCTGTACTGCCTCAATCACATGGATGTCCTTATTCAAATTAGGAGACCAAAACTGTACACATTACTCCAGACGTGGTCTTCTAATAAGTGTAACTTTTCAGTGAAAATTGTTTACTTGCGAATTATTCTCTGCAAACCATGCTTATATTAATCTGTTTCTTTCACAGGTAAACCTGGCGGTTATGGTGAATACTATGGTAATTATGTTTTTGCTGAATTTATTCTTCATTGTTACCAAATATTTTCAGAGCATGTTACTAATATGTTGCCGAGGCTAGAGGGTTTGACCTACGGAGAGGTTGAGTAGGCTGGGATGCTATACCTTGGAGTGCAGGATGATGAGGATGATCTTATAGAGGTGTATAAAATCATGAGAGGAATAGATTGGGTAGACATACAGAGTCTCTTGCCCAGAGTAGAGGATTCAAGAACCACAGGACATAGCTCCTTGGGACCACATGGGTTTCCTGCGGGTGGTCCGGTTTCCTCCCACATCCCACAGGGCGCGGATTTGTAGGTTTAATTCGCCCTTTGTAAAATCACCCCTCAGGATGGAGGGAGTGGATGAGAATGCGGGATAACGTAGTATTAGTGTGAACGGTGATCGATGTCCGGCAGGGAATGGATGAGCCGAAGGGTCTGATTCCAAGATGTATATTTCATTTCATTTCAATTCATTTCCATGCTGTATCTCTAAACTAGATTAAAGTCAATGGGTCGGGGCAGTATCTGTGGAGGGAAATCGAGAGATGGTCATTCCATGAGCTTCGTTTACTGTATCTTCGTTACTAAGAGATACACCGTGGAAACAGGCCCTTTGGCCCACAGCGTCTGTACCGACCAGTGATCCCTGCACACTAACACTATCCTACATGCACCAGGGACAAATTACAATTATAACAAGCCAATTATCTGACAAACTCTGTAACCTTTGTAGTGTGGAATGAAACCAAAGGTCTTGGAGGAAACCCACACAGGTGAACGTACAAACACAGGGAGAACGTACAAACTCAGTGCAGACAACACCTGTAGGCAGGATCTAATATGGGTCTCTGGCGCTGTGAGGCAGCAACTCTATGACTGCGCCACTGCCACCTCTAGTTTTAGATTTGTTGCCCCAGGAAAAGACTGTGAGCGTTCACCTTATTATTGCCACCAGTGGGAGAGCTGGAGACTCTCCCACTAGTGGAAACATCCTCTCCACATCCACTCTATCCAAGCCTTTCACTAATTTGTATATTTTCAATGAGGTCCCCCCTCATTCTTCTAAACTCCAGCGACTACAGGCCCAGTGCCCACAGATGCTCATCGTAATTTACACTATTAATTCCTGGGATCATTCTTGTAAAGCTCCTCTGGACCCTCTTCAGAACCACCACATCCTGAGATACGGTGCCCAAAATTGCTCACAATATTCCAAATGCGGCCTTACCAGCGCCTTATAGAATCTCAGCATTACATCTCCATTTTCTGTATACAAGGTTTCTTGAAATAAATGCAAGCGTTGAGTTTGCTTTCTTGCAAATTAACTTAATGGGAATCCTTCACCAGCACCCCCAAGTCCCTTTCACCAATTTCTGTATTCTCTCACCGATCTGTGTACACTCACCTCCATTCTTGTGCCCCCCCATTTCCTTATTGTCTCCCGCACTTTCCCCTCACCCCTGTCCCCTTCGACCCCAATTCTACCTCTCATCCCCCCCCCCACTTTGCATTTTATTTGCTTTCCTTCTCTGACACCCTTTTGTCTCCTTTTTATGTCCAGCCTTTGTCACTTAGTCCACACAGCTGCCTATCAACCCTCACCCTTCAACCATACCCTCCCATTCCCACGCTGACCATTCAGTCCGAGGCCTCCTCCATTGTCAGTGAGGCTAACTGCAAATTGGAGGTACAACATCTCATATTTCGCTTGTGCAGCTTTCAAACCAGTGGTCTGAATATTGATTTTTTTAACTTCAAGCAACCCCTGCATTCCCTCTGTCTCCATCCCTCCCCCACCCAAGTTGCAGCAGCTTCTCGTTCTCTCCTCACAAACAGCCAACAATGGAAACAGCCTGTTTCCAGTATTGTCGTTACCTTTTTGCATCTTTCATTAATGTGTTCCATATCACTCTACATTACCAACCATCTCTCTTGTTTCCCTTTCCCCTGACTCTCAGTCTGAAGAAGGGTCTCAACCCGAAACGTTACCCATACTTTCTCTCCAGAGATGCTGCCTTTCCCGCTGATTTACTCCAACATTTAGTGTCTATCTACCACCTATCACTTGCCATGTTTTGCACCACCTAACCCCAGCTCTCATTTTCTGTTTTCTCCCCCCCAGCCCACTCCCCTATTCCTATCAGTCTGAAGAAGGATCCTGACCTGAAATGCCATCTGACCATTTCCTCCACTGAAGCTGCCTGATTTGGAAACTCCAGTGAATACAAGCCTGGTCTTTGCAATCTTTCCTCATTTGACAGTCCCGCCATCCCAGGGATCAATCTCGTGAATCTACGCTGTACTGCCTCAATCACATGGATGTCCTTATTCAAATTAGGAGACCAAAACTGTACACATTACTCCAGACGTGGTCTTCTAATAAGTGTAACTTTTCAGTGAAAATTGTTTACTTGCGAATTATTCTCTGCAAACCATGCTTATATTAATCTGTTTCTTTCACAGGTAAACCTGGCGGTTATGGTGAATACTATGGTAATTATGTTTTTGCTGAATTTATTCTTCATTGTTACCAAATATTTTCAGAGCATGTTACTAATATGTTGCCGGGGCTAGAGGGTTTGAACTACGGAGAGGTTGAGTAGGCTGGGATGCTATACCTTGGAGTGCAGGATGATGAGGATGATCTTATAGAGGTGTATAAAATCATGAGAGGAATAGATTGGGTAGACATACAGAGTCTCTTGCCCAGAGTAGAGGATTCAAGAACCACAGGACATAGCTCCTTGGGACCACATGGGATTCCTGCGGGTGGTCCGGTTTCCTCCCACATCACACAGGGCGCTGATTTGTAGGTTTAATTCGCCCTTTGTAAAATCACCCCTCAGGATGGAGGGAGTGGATGAGAATGCGGGATAACGTAGTATTAGTGTGAACGGTGATCGATGTCCGGCAGGGAATGGATGAGCCGAAGGGTCTGATTCCAAGATGTATATTTCATTTCAATTCATTTCCATGCTGTATCTCTAAACTAGATTAAAGTCAATGGGTCGGGGCAGTATCTGTGGAGGGAAATCGAGAGATGGTCATTCCATGAGCTTCGTTTACTGTATCTTCGTTACTAAGAGATACACCGTGGAAACAGGCCCTTTGGCCCACAGCGTCTGTACCGACCAGTGATCCCTGCACACTAACACTATCCTACATGCACCAGGGACAAATTACAATTATAACAAGCCAATTATCTGACAAACTCTGTAACCTTTGTAGTGTGGAATGAAACCAAAGGTCTTGGAGGAAACCCACACAGGTGAACGTACAAACACAGGGAGAACGTACAAACTCAGTGCAGACAACACCTGTAGGCAGGATCTAATATGGGTCTCTGGCGCTGTGAGACAGCAACTCTATTACTGCGCCACTGCCACCTCTAGTATTAGATTCGTTACCCCAGGAAAAGACTGTGAGCGTTCACATTATTATTGCCACCAATGGGAGAGTTGGAGACTCTCCCACTAGTGGAAACATTCTCTCCACATCCACTCTATCCAAGCCTTTCACTAATTTGTATATTTTCAATGAGGTCCCCCCTCATTCTTCTAAACTCCAGCGACTACAGGCCCAGTGCCCACAGATGCTCATCGTAATTTACACTATTAATTCCTGGGATCATTCTTGTAAAGCTCCTCTGGACCCTCTTCAGAACCACCACATCCTGAGATACGGTGCCCAAAATTGCTCACAATATTCCAAATGCGGCCTTACCAGCGCCTTATAGAATCTCAGCATTACATCTCCATTTTCTGTATACAAGGTTTCTTGAAATAAATGCAAGCGTTGAGTTTGCTTTCTTGCAGATGAACTTAATGGGAATCCTTCACCAGCACCCCCAAGTCCCTTTCACCAATTTCTGTATTCTCTCACCGATCTATGTACACTCACCTCCATTCTTGTGCCCCCCCATTTCCTTATTGTCTCCCGCACTTTCCCCTCACCCCTGTCCCCTTCGACCCCAATTCTACCTCTCATCCCCCCCCCCCACTTTGCATTTTATTTGCTTTCCTTCTCTGACACCCTTTTGTCTCCTTTTTATGTCCAGCCTTTGTCACTTAGTCCACACAGCTGCCTATCAACCCTCACCCTTCAACCATACCCTCCCATTCCCACGCTGACCATTCAGTCCGAGGCCTCCTCCGTTGTCAGTGAGGCTAACTGCAAATTGGAGGTACAACATCTCATATTTCGCTTGTGCAGCTTTCAAACCAGTGGTCTGAATATTGATTTTTTTAACTTCAAGCAACCCCTGCATTCCCTCTGTCTCCATCCCTCCCCCACCCAAGTTGCAGCAGCTTCTCGTTCTCTCCTCACAAACAGCCAACAATGGAAACAGCCTGTTTCCAGTATTGTCGTTACCTTTTTGCATCTTTCATTAATGTGTTCCATATCACTCTACATTACCAACCATTTCTCTTGTTTCCCTTTCCCCTGACTCTCAGTCTGAAGAAGGGTCTCAACCCGAAACGTTACCCATACTTTCTCTCCAGAGATGCTGCCTTTCCCGCTGATTTACTCCAACATTTAGTGTCTATCTACCACCTATCACTTGCCATGTTTTGCAACACCTAACCCCAGCTCTCATTTTCTGTTTTCTCCCCCCCAGCCCACTCCCCTATTCCTATCAGTCTGAAGAAGGATCCTGACCGGAAATGCCATCTGACCATTTCCTCCACAGATGCTGCCTGATTTGGAAACTCCAGTGAATGCAAGCCTGGTCTTTGCAATCTTTCCTCATTTGACAGTCCCGCCATCCCAGGGATCAATCTCGTGAATCTACGCTGTACTGCCTCAATCACATGGATGTCCTTATTCAAATTAGGAGACCAAAACTGTACACATTACTCCAGACGTGGTCTTCTAATAAGTGTAACTTTTGAGTGAAAATTGTTTACTTGCGAATTATTCTCTGCAAACCATGCTTATATTAATCTGTTTCTTTCACAGGTAAACCTGGCGGTTATGGTGAATACTATGGTAATTATGTTTTTGCTGAATTTATTCTTCATTGTTACCAAATATTTTCAGAGCATGTTACTAATATGTTGCCGGGGCTAGAGGGTTTGACCTACGGAGAGGTTGAGTAGGCTGGGATGCTATACCTTGGAGTGCAGGATGATGAGGATGATCTTATAGAGGTGTATAAAATCATGAGAGGAATAGATTGGGTAGACATACAGAGTCTCTTGCCCAGAGTAGAGGATTCAAGAACCACAGGACATAGCTCCTTGGGACCACATGGGTTTCCTGCGGGTGCTCCGGTTTCCTCCCACATCCCACAGGGCGCGGATTTGTAGGTTTAATTCGCCCTTTGTAAAATCACCCCTCAGGATGGAGGGAGTGGATGAGAATGCGGGATAACGTAGTATTAGTGTGAACGGTGATCGATGTCCGGCAGGGAATGGATGAGCCGAAGGGTCTGATTCCAAGATGTATATTTCATTTCAATTCATTTCCATGCTGTATCTCTAAACTAGATTAAAGTCAATGGGTCGGGGCAGTATCTGTGGAGGGAAATCGAGAGATGGTCATTCCATGAGCTTCGTTTACTGTATCTTCGTTACTAAGAGATACACCGTGGAAACAGGCCCTTTGGCCCACAGCGTCTGAACCGACCAGTGATCCCTGCACACTAACACTATCCTACATGCACCAGGGACAAATTACAATTATAACAAGCCAATTATCTGACAAACTCTGTAACCTTTGTAGTGTGGAATGAAACCAAAGGTCTTGGAGGAAACCCACACAGGTGAACGTACAAACACAGGGAGAACGTACAAACTCAGTGCAGACAACACCTGTAGGCAGGATCTAATATGGGTCTCTGGCGCTGTGAGACAGCAACTCTATTACTGCGCCACTGCCACCTCTAGTATTAGATTCGTTACCCCAGGAAAAGACTGTGAGCGTTCACATTATTATTGCCACCAATGGGAGAGTTGGAGACTCTCCCACTAGTGGAAACATTCTCTCCACATCCACTCTATCCAAGCCTTTCACTAATTTGTATATTTTCAATGAGGTCCCCCCTCATTCTTCTAAACTCCAGCGACTACAGGCCCAGTGCCCACAGATGCTCATCGTAATTTACACTATTAATTCCTGGGATCATTCTTGTAAAGCTCCTCTGGACCCTCTTCAGAACCACCACATCCTGAGATACGGTGCCCAAAATTGCTCACAATATTCCTAATGCGGCCTTACCAGCGCCTTATAGAATCTCAGCATTGCATCTCCATTTTCTGTATACAAGGTTTCTTGAAATAAATGCAAGCGTTGAGTTTGCTTTCTTGCAGATTAACTTAATGGGAATCCTTCACCAGCACCCCCAAGTCCCTTTCACCAATTTCTGTATTCTCTCCCCGATCTATGTACACTCACCTCCATTCTTGTGCCCCCCCATTTCCTTATTGTCTCCCGCACTTTCCCCTCACCCCTGTCCCCTTCGACCCCAATTCTACCTCTCATCCCCCCCCCCCACTTTGCATTTTATTTGCTTTCCTTCTCTGACACCCTTTTGTCTCCTTTTTATGTCCAGCCTTTGTCACTTAGTCCACACAGCTGCCTATCAACCCTCACCCTTCAACCATACCCTCCCATTCCCACGCTGACCATTCAGTCCGAGGCCTCCTCCATTGTCAGTGAGGCTAACTGCAAATTGGAGGTACAACATCTCATATTTCGCTTGTGCAGCTTTCAAACCAGTGGTCTGAATATTGATTTTTTTAACTTCAAGCAACCCCTGCATTCCCTCTGTCTCCATCCCTCCCCCACCCAAGTTGCAGCAGCTTCTCGTTCTCTCCTCACAAACAGCCAACAATGGAAACAGCCTGTTTCCAGTATTGTCGTTACCTTTTTGCATCTTTCATTAATGTGTTCCATATCACTCTACATTACCAACCATCTCTCTTGTTTCCCTTTCCCCTGACTCTCAGTCTGAAGAAGGGTCTCAACCCGAAACGTTACCCATACTTTCTCTCCAGAGATGCTGCCTTTCCCGCTGATTTACTCCAACATTTAGTGTCTATCTACCACCTATCACTTGCCATGTTTTGCACCACCTAACCCCAGCTCTCATTTTCTGTTTTCTCCCCCCCAGCCCACTCCCCTATTCCTATCAGTCTGAAGAAGGATCCTGACCTGAAATGCCATCTGACCATTTCCTCCACTGAAGCTGCCTGATTTGGAAACTCCAGTGAATACAAGCCTGGTCTTTGCAATCTTTCCTCATTTGACAGTCCCGCCATCCCAGGGATCAATCTCGTGAATCTACGCTGTACTGCCTCAATCACATGGATGTCTTTATTCAAATTAGGAGACCAAAACTGTACACATTACTCCAGACGTGGTCTTCTAATAAGTGTAACTTTTAAGTGAAAATTGTTTACTTGCCAATTATTCTCTGCAAACCATGCTTATATTAATCTTTTTCTTTCACAGGTAAACCTGGCGGTTATGGTGAATACTATGGTAATTATGTTTTTGCTGAATTTATTCTTCATTGTTACCAAATATTTTCAGAGCATGTTACTAATATGTTGCCGGGGCTAGAGGGTTTGACCTACGGAGAGGTTGAGTAGGCTGGGATGCTATACCTTGGAGTGCAGGATGATGAGGATGATCTTATAGAGGTGTATAAAATCATGAGAGGAATAGATTGGGTAGACATACAGAGTCTCTTGCCCAGAGTAGAGGATTCAAGAACCACAGGACATAGCTCCTTGGGACCACATGGGTTTCCTGCGGGTGGTCCGGTTTCCTCCCACATCCCACAGGGCGCGGATTTGTAGGTTTAATTCGCCCTTTGTAAAATCACCCCTCAGGATGGAGGGAGTGGATGAGAATGCGGGATAACGTAGTATTAGTGTGAACGGTGATCGATGTCCGGCAGGGAATGGATGAGCCGAAGGGTCTGATTCCAAGATGTATATTTCATTTCAATTCATTTCCATGCTGTATCTCTAAACTAGATTGAAGTCAGTGGGTCGGGGCAGTATCTGTGTAGGGATATCGAGAGATGGTCATTCCATGAGCTTCGTTTACTGTATCTTCGTTACTAAGAGATACACCGTGGAAACAGGCCCTTTGGCCCACAGCGTCTGTACCGACCAGTGATCCCTGCACACTAACACTATCCTACATGCACCAGGGACAAATTACAATTATAACAAGCCAATTATCTGACAAACTCTGTAACCTTTGTAGTGTGGAATGAAACCAAAGGTCTTGGAGGAAACCCACACAGGTGAACGTACAAACACAGGGAGAACGTACAAACTCAGTGCAGACAACACCTGTAGGCAGGATCTAATATGGGTCTCTGGCGCTGTGAGACAGCAACTCTATTACTGCGCCACTGCCACCTCTAGTATTAGATTCGTTACCCCAGGAAAAGACTGTGAGCGTTCACCTTATTATTGCCACCAATGGGAGAGTTGGAGACTCTCCCACTAGTGGAAACATTCTCTCCACATCCACTCTATCCAAGCCTTTCACTAATTTGTATATTTTCAATGAGGTCCCCCCTCATTCTTCTAAACTCCAGCGACTACAGGCCCAGTGCCCACAGATGCTCATCGTAATTTACACTATTAATTCCTGGGATCATTCTTGTAAAGCTCCTCTGGACCCTCTTCAGAACCATCACATCCTGAGATACGGTGCCCAAAATTGCTCACAATATTCCAAATGAGGCCTTACCAGCGCCTTATAGAATCTCAGCATTACATCTCCATTTTCTGTATACAAGGTTTCTTGAAATAAATGCAAGCGTTGAGTTTGCTTTCTTGCAGATTAACTTAATGGGAATCCTTCACCAGCACCCCCAAGTCCCTTTCACCAATTTCTGTATTCTCTCACCGATCTATGTACACTCACCTCCATTCTTGTGCCCCCCCATTTCCTTATTGTCTCCTGCACTTTCCCCTCACCCCTGTCCCCTTCGACCCCAATTCTACCTCTCATCCCCCCCCCCCCCACTTTGCATTTTATTTGCTTTCCTTCTCTGACACCCTTTTGTCTCCTTTTTATGTCCAGCCTTTGTCACTTAGTCCACACAGCTGCCTATCAACCCTCACCCTTCACCTATACCTTCCCATTCCCACGCTGACCATTCAGTCCGAGGCCTCCTCCATTGTCAGTGAGGCTAACTGCAAATTGGAGGTACAACATCTCATATTTCGCTTGTGCAGCTTTCAAACCAGTGGTCTGAATATTGATTTTTTTAACTTCAAGCAACCCCTGCATTCCCTCTGTCTCCATCCCTCCCCCACCCAAGTTGCAGCAGCTTCTCGTTCTCTCCTCACAAACAGCCAACAATGGAAACAGCCTGTTTCCAGTATTGTCGTTACCTTTTTGCATCTTTCATTAATGTGTTCCATATCACTCTACATTACCAACCATCTCTCTTGTTTCCCTTTCCCCTGACTCTCAGTCTGAAGAAGGGTCTCAACCCGAAACGTTACCCATACTTTCTCTCCAGAGATGCTGCCTTTCCCGCTGATTTACTCCAACATTTAGTGTCTATCTACCACCTATCACTTGCCATGTTTTGCAACACCTAACCCCAGCTCTCATTTTCTGTTTTCTCCCCCCCAGCCCACTCCCCTATTCCTATCAGTCTGAAGAAGGATCCTGACCTGAAATGCCATCTGACCATTTCCTCCACAGATGCTGCCTGATTTGGAAACTCCAGTGAATGCAAGCCTGGTCTTTGCAATCTTTCCTCATTTGACAGTCCCGCCATCCCAGGGATCAATCTCGTGAATCTACGCTGTACTGCCTCAATCACATGGATGTCCTTATTCAAATTAGGAGACCAAAACTGTACACATTACTCCAGACGTGGTCTTCTAATAAGTGTAACTTTTGAGTGAAAATTGTTTACTTGCGAATTATTCTCTGCAAACCATGCTTATATTAATCTGTTTCTTTCACAGGTAAACCTGGCGGTTATGGTGAATACTATGGTAATTATGTTTTTGCTGAATTTATTCTTCATTGTTACCAAATATTTTCAGAGCATGTTACTAATATGTTGCCGGGGCTAGAGGGTTTGACCTACGGAGAGGTTGAGTAGGCTGGGATGCTATACCTTGGAGTGCAGGATGATGAGGATGATCTTATAGAGGTGTATAAAATCATGAGAGGAATAGATTGGGTAGACATACAGAGTCTCTTGCCCAGAGTAGAGGATTCAAGAACCACAGGACATAGCTCCTTGGGACCACATGGGTTTCCTGCGGGTGGTCCGGTTTCCTCCCACATCACACAGGGCGCTGATTTGTAGGTTTAATTCACCCTTTGTAAAATCACCCCTCAGGATGGAGGGAGTGGATGAGAATGCGGGATAACGTAGTATTAGTGTGAACGGTGATCGATGTCCGGCAGGGAATGGATGAGCCGAAGGGTCTGATTCCAAGATGTATATTTCATTTCAATTCATTTCCATGCTGTATCTCTAAACTAGATTGAAGTCAATGGGTCGGGGCAGTATCTGTGGAGGGAAATCGAGAGATGGTCATTCCATGAGCTTCGTTTACTGTATCTTCGTTACTAAGAGATACACGTGGAAACAGGCCCTTTGGCCCACAGCGTCTGTACCGACCAGTGATCCCTGCACACTAACACTATCCTACATGCACCAGGGACAAATTACAATTATAACAAGCCAATTATCTGACAAACTCTGTAACCTTTGTAGTGTGGAATGAAACCAAAGGTCTTGGAGGAAACCCACACAGGTGAACGTACAAACACAGGGAGAACGTACAAACTCAGTGCAGACAACACCTGTAGGCAGGATCTAATATGGGTCTCTGGCGCTGTGAGACAGCAACTCTATGACTGCGCCACTGCCACCTCTAGTTTTAGATTCGTTGCCCCAGGAAAAGACTGTGAGCGTTCACCTTATTATTGCCACCAGTGGGGGAGCTGGAGACTCTCCCACTAGTGGAAACATCCTCTCCACATCCACTCTATCCAAGCCTTTCACTAATTTGTATATTTTCAATGAGGTCCCCCCTCATTCTTCTAAACTCCAGCGACTACAGGCCCAGTGCCCACAGATGCTCATCGTAATTTACACTATTAATTCCTGGGATCATTCTTATAAAGCTCCTCTGGACCCTCTTCAGAACCACCACATCCTGAGATACGGTGCCCAAAATTGCTCACAATATTCCAAATGCGGCCTTACCAGCGCCTTATAGAATCTCAGCATTACATCTCCATTTTCTGTATACAAAGTTTCTTGAAATAAATGCAAGCGTTGAGTTTGCTTTCTTGCAGATTAACTTAATGGGAATCCTTCACCAGCACCCCCAAGTCCCTTTCACCAATTTCTGTATTCTCTCACCGATCTATGTACACTCACCTCCATTCTTGTGCCCCCCCATTTCCTTATTGTCTCCCGCACTTTCCCCTCACCCCTGTCCCCTTCGACCCCAATTCTACCTCTCATCCCCCCCCCCCCCACTTTGCATTTTATTTGCTTTCCTTCTCTGACACCCTTTTGTCTCCTTTTTATGTCCAGCCTTTGTCACTTAGTCCACACAGCTGCCTATCAACCCTCACCCTTCAACCATACCCTCCCATTCCCACGCTGACCATTCAGTCCGAGGCCTCCTCCATTGTCAGTGAGGCTAACTGCAAATTGGAGGTACAACATCTCATATTTCGCTTGTGAAGCTTTCAAACCAGTGGTCTGAATATTGATTTTTTTAACTTCAAGCAACCCCTGCATTCCCTCTGTCTCCATCCCTCCCCCACCCAAGTTGCAGCAGCTTCTCGTTCTCTCCTCACAAACAGCCAACAATGGAAACAGCCTGTTTCCAGTATTGTCGTTACCTTTTTGCATCTTTCATTAATGTGTTCCATATCACTCTACATTACCAACCATCTCTCTTGTTTCCCTTTCCCCTGACTCTCAGTCTGAAGAAGGGTGTCAACCCGAAACGTTACCCATACTTTCTCTCCAGAGATGCTGCCTTTCCCGCTGATTTACTCCAACATTTAGTGTCTATCTACCACCTATCACTTGCCATGTTTTGCACCACCTAACCCCAGCTCTCATTTTCTGTTTTCTCCCCCCCAGCCCACTCCCCTATTCCTATCAGTCTGAAGAGGGATCCTGACCTGAAATGCCATCTGACCATTTCCTCCACAGATGCTGCCTGATTTGGAAACTCCAGTGAATGCAAGCCTGGTCTTTGCAATCTTTCCTCATTTGACAGTCCCGCCATCCCAGGGATCAATCTCGTGAATCTACGCTGTACTGCCTCAATTCGCATGGATGTTCTTATTCAAATTAGGAGACCAAAACTGTACACATTACTCCAGACGTGGTCTTCTAATAAGTGTAACTTTTGAGTGAAAATTGTTTACTTGCGAATTATTCTCTGCAACCCATGCTTATATTAATCTGTTTCTTTCACAGGTAAACCTGGCGGTTATGGTCAATACTATGGTAATTATGTTTTTGCTGAATTTATGCTTCATTGTTACCAAATATTTTCAGAGCATGTTACTAATATGTTGCCGGGGCTAGAGGGTTTGACCTACGGAGAGGTTGAGTAGGCTGGGATGCTATACCTTGGAGTGCAGGATGATGAGGATGATCTTATAGAGGTGTATAAAATCATGAGAGGAATAGATTGGGTAGACATACAGAGTCTCTTGCCCAGAGTAGAGGATTCAAGAACCACAGGACATAGCTCCTTGGGACCACATGGGTTTCCTGCGGGTGGTCCGGTTTCCTCCCACATCCCACAGGGCGCGGATTTGTAGGTTTAATTCGCCCTTTGTAAAATCACCCCTCAGGATGGAGGGAGTGGATGGGAAAGTGGGATAACGTAGTATTAGTGTGAACGGTGATTGAAGGCCGGCAGGGAATGAATGAGCCGAAGGGCCTGATTCCAAGATGTATATTTCATTTCATTTCAATTCATTTCCATGCTGTATCTCTAAACTAGATTAAAGTCAGTGGGTCGGGGCAGTATCTGTGGAGGGAACTCGAGAGATGGTCATTCCATGAGCTTCGTTTACTGTATCTTCGTTACTAAGAGATACAGCGTGGAAACAGGCCCTTTGGCCCACAGCGTCTGTACCGACCAGTGTTCCCTGCACACTAACACTATCCTACATGCACCAGGGACAAATTACAATTATAACAAGCCAATTAGCTGACAAACTCTGTACGCCTTTGTAGTGTGGGATGAAATCAAAGGCCTCGGACAAAACCCACACAGGTGACAGGGAGAACGTACAAACTCAGTGCAGACAACACCTGTAGGCAGGATCTAATATGGGTCTCTGGCGCTGTGAGGCAGCAACTCTATGACTGCGCCACTGCCGCCTCTAGTTTTAGATTCGTTGCCCCAGGAAAAGACTGTGAGCGTTCACCTTATTATTGCCACCAGTGGGAGAGCTGGAGACTCTCCCACTAGTGGAAACATCCTCTCCACATCCACTCTATCCAAGCCTTTCACTAATTTGTATATTTTCAATGAGGTCCCCCCTCATTCTTCTAAACTCCAGCGACTACAGGCCCAGTGCCCACAAATGCTCATCATAGGTTAAACCATTCATTCCTGGGATCATTCTTGTAAAGCTCCTCTGGACCCTCTTCAGAACCACCACATCCTGCGGTATGGTGCCCAAAATTGCTCACAATATTCCTAATGCGGCCTTACCAGCGCCTTATAGATCACAGCATTACATCCCCATTTTCTGTATACAAGGCTTCTTGAAATAAATGCAAGCATTGAGTTTGCTTTCTTGCAGATTAACTTAACGGGAATCCTTCACCAGCACCCCCAAGTCCCTTTCAACAATTTCTGTATTCTCTCCCCGATCTATGTACACTCACCTCCATTCTTGTGCCCCCCCATTTCCTTATTGTCTCCCGCACTTTCCCCTCACCCCTGTCCCCTTCGACCCCAATTGTACCTCTCATCTCTCCCCCTACTTTGCATTTTATTTGCTTTCCTTCTGTGGCACCCTTTTGTCTCCTTTTTATGTCCAGCCTTTGTCACTTAGTCCACACAGCTGCCTATCAACCCTAACCCTTCACCTATACCTTCGCATTGCCACGCAGCCCATTCAGTCCGAGGCCTCCTCCATTGTCAGTGAGGCTAACTGCAAATTGGAGGTACAGCATCTCATATTTCGCTTGTGCTGCTTAGAAAGCAGTGGTCTGAATATTGACTTTTTTAACATCAAGCAACCCCTGCATTCACTCTGTCTCCATCCCTCCCCCACACAAGTTGCAGCAGCTTCTTGTTCTCTCCTCACAAACAGCCAACAATGGAAACAGCCTGTTTCCATTATTGTCGTTACCTTTTTGCATCTTTCATTAATTTGTTCTATATCACTCTACATTACCAACCATATCTCTTGTTTCCCTTTCCCCTGACTCTCAGTCTGAAGAAGGGTCTCAACCCGAAACGTTACCCATACTTTCTCTCCAGAGATGCTGCCTTTCCCGCTGATTTACTCCAACATTTAGTGTCTATCTACCACTTATCACTTGCCATGTTTTGCACCACAGCTCTCATTTTCTGTTTTCTCCCCCCCAGCCCACTCCCCTATTCCTATCAGTCTGAAGAAGTATCCTGACCTGAAATGCCATCTGACCATTTCCTCCACAGATGCTGCCTGATTTGGAAACTCCAGTGAATACAAGCCTGGTCTTTGCAATCTTTCCTCATTTGACAGTCCCGCCATCCCAGGGATCAATCTCGTGAATCTACGCTGCACTGCCTCAATCACAAGGATGTCCTTAGTCAAATTAGGAGACCAAAACTGTACACATTACTCCAGATGTGGTCTTCTAATAAGTGTAACTTTTGAGTGAAAATTGTTTACTTGCGAATTATTCTCTGCAAACCATGCTTATATTAATCGGTTTGTTTTCACAGGAAACCCTGGCGGTTATGGTGAATACTATGGTAATTATGTTTTTGCTGAATTTATTCTTCATTGTTACCAAATATTTTCAGAGCATGTTACTCATATATTGCTGGGGCTAGAGGGTTTGACCTACGGAGAGGTTGAGTAGGCTGGGATGCTATACCTTGGAGTGCAGGACGATGAGGGTGATCTTATAGAGGTGTATAAAATCATGAGAGGAATAGATTGGGTAGACATACAGAGTCTCTTGCCCAGAGTAGAGGATTCAAGAACCAGAAGACATGGGTTTCAGGTGAAGGGAGCAAGATTTAATAGAAATCTGAGGGGTAACTTTTTCACACAGAGGGTGGTGGGTGTATGGAATGAGCTGCCGGAGGAGGTTGTTGAGGCAGGGACTATTACAGCATTAAAGAAACAATTAGACAGGTACATTTATAGGACAGCTTTAGAGGGACATGGGTCAAACGCAGGCAGGTGGGACTATTAGACATTGGTCAGTGTGGGCTAGTTGGGCTGAAGGGCCTGTTTCCATGTTGCATGACTCCATGACTCCATGAGAACATTGGACAATGGAAGAAGGTGCCTTGATGCATAGTTTTGATGATGGAAAATCGTGTTTACAATGAGCAAAGCAAAAGGAAATTACAAAAGTGGAATTGAAAATGGGCGGCACGGTGGCGCAGCTGTAGAGTGGCTGCCTTACAGCGCCAGAGACTCGGGTTCAATGCTGACTACGGGTGCTGTCTGTACGGAGATTGTTCATTCTCCATGTGACCGCGTGGGTTTTCTCTGGGTTCTCCGGTTTCCTCCCACACTCCAAAGACGTGCAGGTTTGCGGTTAGTTGGCTTCGATAAAATTGTCAATTTTCCCCTGTGTTTTGGGTAGTGCCAGTATTCAGGGATTGCTGGTCGATGTGGGCTCATTGGGCAGAAGGACCTGATTCCAACTATTTATCTAAAGACAAAAGTCTCTACTATTTTTCAGATGTTGGAATTATTTTTCTTTAAAGAATTATTACAATGTAAAGAATTATCTTTAAATTATCTTCCGTTAGCACTTTAATTATTGTGTTCAGTTTCATTCACCCTGTTATAGGGTAGGTGCCACTAGGCTGGACTGAGTGCAGGGGAGATTTATGAAAATGTTGCCAGGACTCGAGGGCCTGAGCTATCTCGAAGGAGAAGGCGTGGGTGTATGGAATGAATCGCCGGAAGAAGAGATGAGGCAGGCACTATTGAAACATTTAAGAAAAATTTAGACCGGTATATTAGGACAGGTTTAGAGGGATATGGTGCAAACGCAGGCAGGTTGGTCTAGTGTAGATGAGACGCCCCACTCGCAACAAGGGCAGAATCCCCCTGGTCCTCACCTTTCACCCCACTAGCCGGCACATACAATAAATAGTCCTCTGTCAATTTTGCCACCTCCGACATGACTCCACCACTCGCCCCATCTTCCCATCTCTCCCCCTGTCTGCCTTCTGCAAAGACCGCTCCCTCCGTAACTCCCTTGTCAATTCTTCCCTTCCCTCCCACTCCACCCCTTCACCGGGCACTTTCCCTTGCAACCGCAAGAGATGCTACACTTGTCATTTTACCTCTCCCCTCCACTCCATTCAAGGACCCAAGCAGTCGTTCCAGGTGCGACGGAGGTTCACCTGCACCTCCTCCTACCTCATCTACTGCATCCGCTGCTCTAGATGTCAGCTGATCTATATCGTTGAGACCAAGACTAGGCTTGGTGATCGTTTTGCCAAACACCGCCGCTCGCTTTGCATGAACCAACCTGACCTCCCGGTGGCTCAGCGCTTCAACTCCCCCTCCCATTCCGTATCCGACCTCTCTGTCCTGGGCCTCCTCCATGGCCAGAGTGAGCAACACCGGAAATTGGAAGAACAGCAGCTCATATTCCGCTTGGGGAGTCTGCATCCTGGTGGCATGAACATCGATTTCTCAAAATTCTGCTAACCCTTGCTGTCTCCTCCCCTTCCTACTTCCCCCTCAGCCCTCGAGCTCCTCCTCTTTCTTTTTCCTTTCTTCTCCCCGCCTCCCCCCACCCCCTATCAGTCCGAAGAAGGGTTTTGGCCTGAAACGTTGCCTATTTCATTCGCTCCATAGATGCTGCTGCACCCGCTGAGTTTCTCCAGCATTTTTGTGTACCTTCGATTTTCCGGCATCTGCAGTTCCTTCTTAAACACATGTTGGTCAGTGTGGGCAATCTGGGCCAAAGGGCCTGTTTCCACGCTGCACAAATCTATGACTCTCCTTGACTATGAGAGGTTGGGCAGGCACAGACTTTATTAACTTGGAGCATGGTAGTATGAGGTGAGCTCTTATAGAGGTGGATAAAATCAGGAGGGAAATAGACAGTGTGAATGCACACACTTTTCCCAGAGTCGTGAAATTGAAGGCATAGGTTTAAGGTGAGAAGGGAAAGATTCTATTTGATCCCGAGAGGCAACATTTTTACATTGTGGGGGGGTTGGTTACATGGAACGAGCTGCCAGAGTAAATAGTGGAGGCAGGTATAATAACAGCATGTAAAAGGCATATGAAAGGGTACATGAGTAGGGAAGGAATAAATGAATGAATGAATGAATTAATACTTTAAAGAAACATGTGAGAAGTCACAGTGAAATTCTTTGCTTGCATACCCAAGGTATGCAAATAGTCGCCATACAAAGGGCGCTTACATAGTTACAAAGTACCCACAAATGAATTCCACAGATTCACCACCCACTGACTAAAGAAATGCCTCCTCATCTCCTACTTAAAGGAATGTTCTGAGGCTATGGCCTCTGGTCCTAGACTCAACCACTATTGGAAATATCCTCTCCACATCCACTCCATCCAGTCTGAAGAAGGGTCTTGACCCAAAACGTCACCTGTTCATCTTCTCCAGGGAGGCTGTCTGACCCGCTGAGTTACTCCAGCTTTTTGCATCTGTCTACAGAATATGTTTTGTTCGTGACTTGCTACTTCTAAGAGTGGTAAAATATTCTTAATTGATCTCTGAATCGGATGACCATGCATTACTGTAAGAATCTGCAAGAGTTTATTGGGACCGAAAAATTACCCTCCCCATCAGTAAATCCAATAATGTGTTGTAACCAGGTTTAATTGATGCTGAGGCTCAGGGTTTATAAGGTGCTGGTGAGGCCACATTTGGAATATTAGCTTTCGCCAGCATCCAGAAGAGGTTTATTGGAATGATCCCAGGACTTATTGGGTTAATGTGTGATGAGCATTTGACGTCACCAGGTCTGTATTTGCTGGACTTTAGAAGGCTGGGGAGGGTGGGGGGGTGGGGGGGGGGGGGAACCTTACCGAACAGTGCAAGGCCTAGATAGAGTGGATGAGGAGAGGATGCTTCCACTAGCGGCAGAGTCCAGGACCAGAGGGCACAGCCTCAGAATAAAAAGACGTACCTTTGAAATAGAGATGAGGAGGAATTTCTTTAGCCAGAGGTTGGTTCATCTGTGGAAATTATTGCCACAAAAGGCTGTGGAGGCCAAGCTATTTGGGTATTTTTTAAGGCAGAGATTGATAGGTTCTTGATTAATTTAGGTGTCAAAGGTTATGGGGATAAGTCAGGTAAATGGGGGTGCCAGGGAAAAATAGACCAGCCATGATTAAATGGTGGAGGAGACTTGATGGACTGAATGGCCTACATATGGTCTTCTGTCTTATGGTCTTATGGGGGGATATACTTAAAAATTGAAAATTTGGGCCCCATGTCTGAGGAAAGATGTGCTGGCTCTGGAGATGGTCCAGAAGAGGTTTATGAGAATGATCTCAGGAATGAGTGGGTTAGCATATGATGCGTGTTTGATGGCATTGGGCCCCTAGTCGCTGGAGTTTAGGATGAAGGGGGGACCTCATTGAAACTTATCAACGAGCGAAATGCCTGGATAGAGCGGATGTGGAGAGGATGTTTCCAGTAATGGGAGAGACTAGAACCAAAGGACACTGCTTCAGAATAGAAGGGTGTACATTCAAAATGGAGACGATGAGGAATTTCATTAGTCAGAGGGTAATGAATCTGCAAAATTCATTGCAACAGAAGGCTGTGGAGGCCAAGTCTATGAACATTTTTTAGGCAGAGATAGATAGTCGATTAGTGAGGCTGTCAAAGGTTACGGGGAGCAGGCTGGTGAATGGGGTTGACAGGGAAAAGACAGAGCAGGCTCGATTACTGAATGGCATATTTCTGCTTCTACGTATTATGGTTTACTTAAATATTGACACTGAAGAAAATATTTTGTAATTTTGCCTCTTCTCTCGAATATAAGGACTGTGACCTGAGATCTCATATGTTATCTAAGTGGATAGTTAGATGGAATGCCAAGTTGGTCATCATGAGGAAAGTGGGCCGAATGGCCTGTTTCCATGCTGTTCTGCTCTATGGCTCTGGATTCACAGAGGAAAGTGTTCACAAGTTATAGGAGTAGAATTAGGCCATTCGGCCCATCAAGTCTACTCCGGCCTTCAATCATGGCTGATCTCTGCCTCCTAATCCCATCTTTCTGCCTTGTCCCCATAACCCTTGACACCCATTCTAATCAAGAATTTGTCTAACTCTGCCTTAAAAATATCCACTGACCGCATCCACAGCTCCCTGTGGCAATATTCCACATATTAACTGCCATCTGACGAAAGCAGTTCCTCCTCACCTCCATTTTAAAAGATGCCCTTTAATTCTGAAACAATGACTTCTGGTCCTAGACTCTCCCACCAGTGGAAACATCCTTCCCACATCCACTCTATCTATTCCTTTCATTATTCTGTTGGTTTCAATGTAGTCCCCCCTCAACCTTCTAACTTCCAGTGAGTAGAGGCCAGGCACGTGCCGTGAGTAATTAGTCAGGGTAGGCACTCAGTACTTAAAAAAAATTAAACCGCGCATGCGCAGATTGTTCTCCCCGTTACATAAATAAATACATAAAAACAGTGACAATTCAATTTGCCCAAGGCTTCCTAGTCTCCTTTATTCTGAATTACTGAAGGGTGATGGCAGATGGAAAGATGGAGAGATGGTGGGAAAGACGGGAGTACAGGGAATAGTTAAATCAGTTGTATTTGTATTATATAACAACACTTGTTCAAGGGACCAATTGGGGAACAGTTCCTTTCACAGCGTGTGGAGAGTCTGTGTCAGGGGTAAAGTTGTGCGGAGGGCACGAGTGTTGAGAAGGAGGGTGTCAGGGATACTGCCAGTAACTCACTCACTCACAACTACCGCAGCTCTCCGGGCGCGAAGCCACGCACTGTAGCTGGGGATAGAAGCAGCTCGGGGACCCGTCAGCAGAACTGGCCGCCACTTCAGCGCCTTCTGCCGGCCCGCTCACCTTTGACAGTGCTCTCCGTCGGAACACCTGTCACCTGCCGTTCGCCGACTTCGCTCATGACAGCGGCTTCCTACAAATCCTTAAATTCCCACAGCCGAGTAACCTCAATCGCGCTGTCGGAATTTAAGGACACGAGTGAGGCCAGCGAGCGGCAGGAGAGAGCTTTTTAGACGGAGAGCTGCCAGACGTGAGCGGGGACCGGCAGAAGGAGCTAAGGTGGCGGCTGGTTCCGCTGTCCGGCCCGGCGGCCGCTCAGCCACCCAAGCTACTTCTCTCCCTCCCCCCTCCCCCATCGGCCTCAATGTGGTGGCATTGCACACCTCCATGCAAGGAGCGTCGCAAGTGGCAATATCCCAATCCCCTCATTCATAACATTCGTGCCCTCCCCGCAACTTTACCCCGGGCCGGACTCGCCAAATGCTTGGAAAGGAGCTCTCCCCCCACCCCCACACCCCGGAAAATAGAGTATTTAAAAACATAAACACAAAATATACTTACCACATTATTGGTACACAAACTCCATTCTTCTCTCTTCGTTACCTAAGATACACTTAAAATATTGACAAACCATATTTGAAAACCCCGCCAAGAAACTGAAAACCATATTTGAAAACCCCGCAAAGGCAGAATTTCTGCTGCCTTCAGCCCCGCTTGAAACTGACGGCTTCAGGCAGCGCTGACGGCACGTGGGCTGCACAGACCTTCCCGTGTTACAATTGCTGCGGATGAAAGGCACGGAGAATTATGCCTACCTAAGAGATCGATCTCTTACATAGGCATAGTTCTCCCATGCCTTTACTATTTATATTTAGTTATGATATAATTTTAGTCAGGGTAGGCAGTGCCTACCTTGCCTACCCTGACGGCACGTGCCTGGTAGAGGCCCAGTGCTGTCAAACGCTCATCATATGCTAACCCACTCATTCCTGGAATCATTCTTGTAAACCTCCTCTCGACCCTTTCCAGGGCCAGCACATCCTTCCTCAGACATGGTGCTCAAATTTGCTCATAATACTTCAAATGTTGCCTGACCAGTGCCTTTTAGAGCCTCACCATTATATATATCTGTTTTTGTATTCTAGTCCTCTTGATATAAATGATAGCATTGAATTTGCCTTCCTTGCTAGTAATTCGACTTGCAAATTTCCTTTTTGTGAGTCCTGCACCAGCACTCCCACGTCCCTTTGCAGTTCCAATTTCTGGATTCTCTCTCCATTTAGAAAATATGCCTTTATTCTTAATACTAAAATGCATGACTCCGCAATTTGCTATAAATAATTTAATCTGCCACTTCTCTGCCCACTCCCCTTACCTGTCCAAATCCTGCTGCAGAGTCTATGCTTCATCTACACAGCCTGCCCCTCCACCTATCTTAGCATCAGCTGCAAACTTGAGCCTTCAATCCCCTTATCCAAATTAATATACAACGTGACGAGAGGCGGCCCCAGCTCTGACCCTTGCGGAACCCCACTGGTCATTGGCAGCCAACCTGAAAAACCACCTTTTATTGCAACTCTTTGCCTTCTGCCATCCAGCCAACACGCTATCCATGCTAGTATCTTGCTTTCAATACCATGGGCTGTCATATTCCCATAAGCCTGACCAAAGGCCTTCTGAAAATCTAGGTAAACAACAACCCCAGCCTCTCCTCTGTTTGTCCTGCTGTTAACTTCCTCAAAGAGCTCCAGCAGATTTGTCATGCAAGATGTTCCCTACACAAAACAATGCTGATTTTGGCCTATTTTATCGTGAACTTCCAAGTACTGCGTAATCTAATCCTTTATAATTGACTCTAAAATGTTACCAACCACCGAAGCCAGGCTAACTGGCCTATAGTTTCCGCTCTTCTGCTTTGCTCCCTTCTTGTACAGCGGGATCCTGGCTAGAGGTGCACGAACATTACGATTATGAGTATGAAGGAACTGCAGATGCTTGTTTACACCAAAGATAGACACAAAGTGCGGGACCAACTCAGCGGGTTAGGAGAAAAAGATTAGGTGGTGAGGAAGAACATTTTTGCTGTTGATGGCGTACAGCGTGGGTTCACCTGGTTAATTTTGGGAAGGCAGGACTGATATATGATGAAAGAAAGGATCGAGGACTGAGGTGAGGAAAAAAATTAGGACTGAGATGAGGAAAAACATTTTCACGCAGAGAGTTGTGAATCTGTGGAATTCTCTACCATAGAAGGCAGTGGAGGCCAATTCTCGGGATGTGTTCAAGAGAGAGTTAGATATAGCTCTTAGTGCTAACAGAATCAAGGAATATGGGGGGAAAGCAGGAACGGGGTACTGATTTTGGATGATCAGCCATGATCATATTGAATGGCGGTGCTGGCTCGAAGGGCCAAAAGACTTACTCCTGCACCAATTTTCGATGTTTCTATGTGCCTATCTTTTGGGTCAGAACTCTTCTTCAAACTGGGGGGGGGGGGGGGGGGGTGAATAAACAGGAGGCGAGAAAAGACCAGAATAAATCAGGGCCAGCAACAGATGACATCTGGAAGAGTGGAGCCCACAATGACCCATTGTCACACACACACACACACACACACACACACACACACACACACACACACACACACACACACACACACACACACACACACACACACACACACACACACACACACACACACACTAAACTATGACCCCTTGTTCTGGACTTCCCCTACACTTCTGGAACAATCTTCCTGCATCTAGCCTGTCCAACCCCTTAAGAATTTTATAAGTTTCTATAAGATCCCCTCTCAATCTTCTAAATTCTAGCGAGTACCAGTCGAGTCTATCCAGTCTTTCTTCATATGAAAGTCATGCCATCCCAGGAATCAGCCCGGTGAACCTTCTCTGTACTCACTCTATGGCAAGAACGTCTTTCCTCAGATTAGGAGACCAAAACTGTACACAATACTCCAGGTGTGGTCTCACCGAGACCCTGTACAACTGCAGGAGAACATCTCTGCTCCTATACTCAAATCCTTTTGCTATGAATGCTAACATACCATTCGCTTTCTTCACTGCCTGTTGCACCTGCATGCCTACTTTCAATGACTGGTGTACCATGACACCCAGGTCTCGTTGCATCTGCCGTTTTCCTAATCGTCCACCATTCAGATAATACTTTCGTGTTCTTGGCACCAAAGTAACCGCTGCATCCCCTCTGTCTCTTCCTAACCCAATTCGTTGCACAAGTTTCAATGTCATCCTATTGAGTCTCATTGTCTATAAAGCTAACAATAGCTTGTTTCCTTTATCATCGTTACTCTTTCATTCATTTGTTCTACATCTCTCCATATCACAGTCCACATCTCTCCTTTCCCCTTCCCCTGACTCTCAGTCTCGATCTCGATGCAGCCTGACCCGTTGAGTTGCTCCAGCTTTTTGTGTCTATCTTCCTTTTAAACCAGCATCTGCAGTTGCTTCCTCCACATTAACACAAGATTCGCCAGTAAAAAGAGGAACACACACCGACTGAGTGACAATTATTTCTGAATTGTTTCTGGAAACAATATCCGTGCCTGTCTGTTGCTCCCACAGGATACTGGCCCATGTACGGCGGGCATAATGGATACAGCAGGTACAACGGGTACGGTGGATACCAAGGACATGGCGGATATGGCGGGCCTGGCGGGTACAGCTGGTACGACCGGTACGGATATGATGGCTGTGGTAAATATTTTGCTTCTCTTTTCATGTGGCGGCACAGTGGCGCAGCGATAGAGTTACTGCCTGACAGCATCAGAAACCCGGGTTCGATCCTGATCTCGGGTACTGTCGTAGTTTGTATATTCCGCTTGTGACTGCGTGGGTTTCTCCGGCTGCTCCGGTTTCCTCCCACAATCCAAAGATGTGCAGGTTTGTTAGTTAATTGGCCGGTAAAACTGTAAATTGTCCATAGTGTGTAGGATAGTGTTGGTGCATGGGTGATCATTGGTCGGCATGGACTGGGTGGGCCGAAGGGCCTGTAAAAGTTATTTAATATTTCCATCCTAGAAAAAAAAAGGTTCTGACTGTCCGCCCTCTCCAATGCCTTGTATAAGGGTGACCAGAACTGCATGTAATACTCCTGGTACCGGCATAACTAAGGCTGGCACAGTGGCACAAAGGTAGAATGAATGTCCAACAGTGCCAGAGACCCTGGTTCAATCCTGACTACAGGTGCAGTCTGCACAGAGTTTGTACATTCTCCCTGTGGCCACGTGGGTATTCTTCTGGTGGTCCGGTTTCCTTCCACACTGCAATGACATGCAGGTTTGTAGGTTAATTGGCTTCTGTAAATTATCCCCAGTGTGTAGGGAGTGGATACAAAAGTGAGGTAACATAGAACTAGTGTGACCGGGTGATTGATGGTCGGTGTGGACTTAGTGGAACAAAGGGCATGTTTCCATGCTGTATATCTGAAGTAAACTGAAGCTAATATAAAGTCCTGTCAAGATATGTCATAACTTCCAGACTGTGGGATGTGTTTTAATATTGGGATGGTTTAGTTTAGTTTATTACAGGCACAGTTTTTTTTGCTGCCTGCTCTCCTGTCAACAAAAAAAGACTATGCATGATTACAATCTTAGCCGTCCAAAGTGTACAAGATACACGATAAAGAGTCCAATTTAAGGACAGACCCTGTTAAACTATTTCTTTCTCCACAGATGCTATCTGAGCTGCTGCACTTTGGACATGCTCTATTGATTCAATAACCGACGAATATTCTGTATTCTAATTATGCACAACATAATTCAATGTGCCTTTTAATTTAAGGATCAGCTAAAACATTAGGAAACAGCTGGATTAGATCAGTGACTCGCTGAGAGAATGAGGATCCATCTTACCCTAAGATTCCATAACTAAGAAAATAAACTGCATCCAACCAAGTCGAAACGTTAATTTCTGAATTAATTCCTGCAAACATTATTCACACTAGTCTGTTTCTCCCACACGGAAGTCATTTGGATACGATAACTATGGTAGCTATGGTAAATGTATTTTGGTTCAATAAATTTTATATTTTATTCCCAAAACACTGGAAGACAAGTGACAGTCAATGTTGGAATAACGCAGAAGGCCAGAGGACCAGGGTTAATTTTTCATGTCAATGACCTCCACAGGTGGGAGGAGCAGGATAGAGGAAAGTGGAGTGAATGAAGCAGGAATCCCAGGGTTAAGCACTGCGAATGTTGAGTTGAGTTTAGTGCAGCTGAGTTTAGTGCAATTGAGTTCAGTTATGTTCAGTACAGATGAGTGTAGTTGAGTTGGGTGCAGTTGAGTTATGCTTAGTACAGTTGAGTTGAGTTTAGTACAATTGAGTTGAGTGCAGTTGAGTTGGGTTTAATGCAGTTGAGTTGAGTGCAGTTAAGTTAAGTAGAGTGCAGTTGAGTCGAGTGCAGTTGAGTTTAGTTGAGTTGAGTACGGTTAGGACGAGTAGAATGCAGTTAAGTTGAGTTTAGTGCAATTGAGTTTAATGCAGTTGAGGTGAGTTCAGTTGAGTTTAGTAATGTTGAGTTAAGTTTAGTGCAGTTGAATTGAGATGAACTGAGTGCAGTTGAGTTGTGTGCTATTGAGGTGAGTGCAAATTAGTTGAGTTTAATTAGGTGCAGTTGAGTTTTCAGTTTATTGCAGTTGAGTTGAGTTGAATGCAATTGAGTTCAGTACAGTGCATTTGTATTGAGTTTACTGCAGTTGAGTTGAGTTGGGTTTGGTTTAGTGAAGCTGAGTTGAGTTGGTTTTAGTGCAGTTGAGTTGAGTGGAGTTCAGTTGAAGCGAGTTGAATGCAGTTTAGTGCATTGTGTGGTGTTTACTGCAGTGATTTCTGGTGCAGTTGAGTTTATTGCAGTTTAGTTCAATTTAGTGCAGTTGAGATGAGTTGAGTGCAGTTGTGTTGCGGTTAATGTTGAGAAGCTGAGTTTAGTTCAGTTGAGTTGAGATAATTGTATGTCAAACAATCCCTGTTCCAGGCATACACTGGCCCTATCCCTGAATGCTACATTGACTACTGCATTACTGCTACCTCCTGCTCCCATGCAGAACTCACTGACTTCATCAACTTCACCACTAAACTCCATCCTGCATTCAAATTCACTTGGACCATCTCTGGCATCTCCCTACCATTTCTAGATCTCACCGTCTCCATCACATGAAACAGACTATTGACCGACATCTACTACAAACCTACTGACTTCCATAGCTATCTTGACTACACTACTTCCCACCCTGCTTCGTGTAAAGACTCTATTCCCCAACTCTCAATTCCTCCGATTACACTGCATCTGTGCCCAGGATGAGGTGTTCTATTCCAGGGCATCCAGGATATCCTCATTCTTTAGGAAACAGGGGTTCCCCACTTCCATTTCAGATGAGACTCTCACTGGGATCTCCTCGATATCCAGCAGCTCTGCTCTTGCTCCCCTTCCCCCATTTTAACAAGGACAGAGCCTCCCCTTGTCATCAACTTACACCCTATCAGCCATCGCACAGAGCATAGAATCCTCCAAAATTTTCACAACCTCCAACGGGATCCCACTAATGGCCACATCTTCCCATCTCCACCCCTTTCTGCTTTCCAGAGAGAACATTTCCTCTGAAACTCCCTGGTCAACCCGTCCCATCCCAACCAGCCCATTCCCAGGTACTTTCCCCTGCAACCACAGGAAATGTAACACATGTCCCTTTACCCCCTCCCCCTCGATTCCTTTTATGGACCCCAACAGTAATTCCATGTGAGGCAGAGGTTTGCTTGCACCTTCTAGAACCTTGTCTACAGTATCCACTCTTCCAGGTGTCAACCTCTCTACATTGGTGAGACCATGCGCAGTTGAGTTTAGTGCACTTGAGTTGATATGAGTTGTGTTTTGTAGACTTGACATTAGTGCAATTGATTTGAGACTAGTGCAGTTAAATTTAGTACAGTTGAGTGGTAGAATTTAGTTGACTTGTTTATTGTAGTTGAGTTCACTACAGCTGAGTGGCGATGTTTTAAGTTCAATTGAGTTGGGTTTAGTGCAGTTGATTTCATTTCGGAGTCACGTGAGTGACTTCGTGAAGAACCCGCCAGCACGCATGCGCGACATATCGTCGCTCGCATTGCAGTCGACGGCTGGAGAGGAGCGCGGCTCGTCACCAGCCCTTCATAAGGGCCACTCAGGTAAGTACAAACAACCTTGAGTTGGTTGTTCTGTGTGAATAATTGTGTTTTCTTCCACAGAGACATGGACAGTAGGAAAAGTAAAGGCCGTAAAACTTCTGCAAGGAGTTGTCGGCAACCCAACCCGGAGCCCTCCTCCACGGCAGGAGGACGGGCCGGGAAAAAGGCGCGCAAGCCGGGGAGCCCTGTATTCACAGGATCCGGTTTACCGACGCAGCTATGCCCTAGCGGGGTGCCTGCAGAGCAATCAGCCGGTACAGCGCCGGAGCAGGTGCATCCTGACTCCATTTCTCTCTCACCCACTGGGTCGTTCGCAGAGACGAGCAAGAGGGATTCGCGTGCTGATGCACGGCCCTTCTCCCTGAGCCCTCTCGAAGGAAGCAGGGATACAGTTCAACTACCTAGCCCTTCGCGGGCTGAGGTCTCACCAGGAGCCACTAGGAAGTGGTCTGGTGAATCAGGGAGGCCCGAGTCCACTGGCAGACCAAGGAGGGCCAGTGTCGACTCACCACCCAGGGGGACCAGGAGGAGTCACAAGGGTGGAGCCTCGCCTAGGTCACCGCTTCCCCCGCTGGGGGCAGGTCGGGACCGTACGCCGTCTGGGTCCAGATCAAGGACAGTCGGCAAGCCCGCGCGGACGTCGGGTCACCACGCTGCGGCGTTAGGTGCCGACCTCTCCCCACCCATGCCCTTAGAGGCAGCCGGGTCCAGCTCAGCGAAAAGGAGGCGCTTGAGCAGGTCCGCGCGGGAATCGCTCAGCTTCGCCGAGGCGGCTGGTAGCGACACATCGTCACAGTACCGATATTACCTCGACGAGGTACGGACTGCTGATAGGAACCTCAGAAGTTCCTTCGGGCGCGAGGTCTCTTACCTCCCACACACGCCCGATGAAGGGCGCTTGGATCGTATGGAGAGGATATTGGAGCGAGTTCTACTTAATCAGAAACCGGACACACATAGCTCCAGGGGACTCATGGATATATCCCCGTCACCATCTATGGACAGCATAAGACCAGATGAGGAGGAAATCCTGGTACATGCCCCAGCAGCACCTGAGGTCCCTCAGGAAGATCTGCTGGATGTGGCAGCCAAATTCGGGTTACCCGTATCATCAGGACAACCCCTCAACATCAAACTGGCCGCAACCATAGATTACCTCACGAACCATCAACTGCAGGAGGAGGTCCTTGCAAAGGCCATGGAGAGACACAAGGCTCCAGGGAACTGCAATTCACTCAACGTGCCAATTGTGAACATGCCAATCTGGGGTAATATCAGCCCGGGCATCAGAGCGCAGGAAGTGAAACTGCAGAGAATTCTAAAGCTACTTACGTCTGGGATCACCGCTTTTGCAAAGTCGGTAGACGGGGTTGATCTAAGCACCGAACAGGAGGATGCTCTAGCTCTGCTCTGCAATACGCAGTACGAGATCAACGCTTTCAGGAAAAGCATTATAAAACCTTCCTTGAATCCCAAATATGCGGGACTATGCAGAGCACCTCCTACCCCCCCACCTAGACAGCTGTTCGGAGAAGACCTCCCAAAGCAGGTCAAAGATCTGGATGACCATGCGAAAACCATAGGTCTGATGAGATCACATTTTGTGACCAGACCTTCGGCCAAGAAGACACCTTACTTCAGGCCACGAGGTCAAACCGACAGGCCGACAAGGACCTACATTCCGGCACCTCCTCAATATCAACAGCCTCCTCAACCCAGGCCTTTTTTAGGGCTAGGCCCTCAGCGGCCAGCATGGAAGATGCGGATTCCGCACCAACCACGCAACCCAGCACCTCCACGTCCCACCAAAAATCCCAGGGACCGCCGATAACCATGAAGGTAAGGGGGTCTGGATTCCATGCACTTGCATGTCTAACCTCACGAGTTGGGGGCAGATTACGGGGATTTAAGGAGGCTTGGGAAACCATCACTTCAGATGAGTTTATCTTGCAAAGTATTCAGGGCTATGAGATTGAGTTTGTTCATGGCCAATTGCCTCCACCCCAGCATATGCCGAATCGCAAATTTGCACTTTCCAAAAAAGAATTGGCAGAAGGCTATGCTGAAATCTTGAGTTTACAAGAGAAAGGTGTGATAGAAAGAACCACACATGAACCAATTCAATTTGTATCCAATATATTTACTAAAACTAAAAAAGACGGTGGATGCCGGGTCATTATAGATTTAAGTCACTTGAATACCTTTGTAAAATACACCCATTTCAAAATGGACACATTTGAAACAGCCAAATCTTTGATTTCGAAGGGCTGCTTCATGGCATGCATTGATTTAAAAGATGCATACTATTCAGTATCCATTCGGGAACATCATAGGAAGTTCTTGAAGTTTACCTGGATGGATCAGCTTTGGCAATACAAAGCATTGCCCAATGGGCTTACTACAGCCCCCAGACTGTTCACCAAACTACTCAAGCCAGTGTTATCTACACTGCGGAGACAAAATCATACGGTCATGGCCTATTTGGATGACATTCTGATAATTGGGCACACTCTGGAATCAGCAGAATTGGCGGTTTCAGCCACAGTGGAAATTTTTCAAAAAATGGGGTTTATAATCCATCCAGACAAATCAAAGTTCCTCCCCGCACAGATCATGGACTACTTGGGGTTCACGATAGACTCCAATCGCATGATCACCAGCATCCCAACTAACAAAGTTGGTGATGTGTTTCAAGCATGCAAGAACCTGGTCTGCGCCAGTATACCGTCTATCAGATTAACTGCCAGGGTAATTGGCAAAATTGTAGCAGTATTTCCAGCTGCTCAATATGGACCTTTACACTATCAGAATTTACAAAGGTCAAAAATAGCAGCATTAAAATTTAATGCTGGACATTATGATAGACCTATGCAGTTGCCGGTTAAGGCAAAAATTGAGTTACTATGGTGGATTGGCAATATCCATAACTCATTCAAACCCATCATTGTGCCTCGTCCAATGGTATACTTGCAAACAGATGCAAGCTCCCATGGCTGGGGAGCTACGGACAACAACACCAGTTGTGGAGGTAGATGGGACTCACTTGAAGCTACTTTGTTGTCAGCACAAGGGATAAACTATTTGGAGATGCTAGGAGCATTCCACGGACTAAGAGCCTATTGTTCAAACATGACTAACACTCATGTCCGTCTCCAAATAGACAATACCACTGCGGTGGCTTATCTGAATCATATGGGCGGTACCAGGTCAATTTCATGTGATGAATTGGCAAATATAATTTGGCTCTGGTGTATTCAACGGAATATTTGGATCTCAGCTACCTACTTGCCAGGTGAGCTCAATACAGTGGCGGACACCAGGTCACGGAAATTCAATGACAACATCGAGTGGATGTTGAACCCCCAAATATTCACCAAAATTACAGCCAAATTTGGTAAACCGGATATTGACCTTTTTGCGTCACGGTTGAACCATCAGGTACCAACATACGTATCATGGGAGCCAGATCCTGGGGCAATGGCGATGGACGCATTCTTGCTAGACTGGGGGAAATGGTTCTTCTATGCCTTTCCTCCATTCTGCCTCATCAGTCGGGTATTGCAGAAAATCCAGCTCGATGCTGCCAAGGGCATCCTCATTATACCCGACTGGCCTACGCAATCATGGTATCCGGTGGTCCTTGGAATGATAAGTCAACCATGGGTCCTCTTAGAGGGTTGCCCACAATTGGTGACGAACCCTGCCACAGGGGAACCACACCCCTGCTATAGTCACTTGAATCTATTGGCTTGCAGGATCTGAACAGGCCACTACTTCAGTATGGTCTATCTTCAAGGACAATGGATACCATGGGAGCATCATGCAGGGAGTCCTCAAGACAGCAGTACTTATCGCACATCAGGAAATGGGAATCCTATTGCGGCCGCATGGACGTTGCATATGACTCCGTCTCCATCACAGATGTGCTGGAATTTCTTGTGGGGCTACACCATGATCAACATCTCAGCTATAGTGCCATCAATAGCGCCAGGAGTGCGCTATCGTCCTACCTCAATATTGAGGTAGGATCCAATAAATTGGTCTCCAAACTTATGCGGGGGATATTTAATTCCAACCCGCCGAGGCCCCGTTACAACGTCACATGGGATATTGGTAAAGTACTGACCCTACTAAGAACGTGGTCACCCATGACGGGGATCGAACTGGACAAACTCACCCTGAAGGTGGTGATGTTGATGGCACTTACTTCAGCACAAAGGGTGCAAATGCTTCACAAGGCCAAGATCGACAGAATGATCTCTACCCCTGAACGGGTCACTTTTTTCATTGATGAATTGCTCAAGCAGCATAGACCTGGGTTTACAGGGCTGCAGCTGGAGTTTCCAGCATACCCCGCTGATGCTAGGCTATGCATAGCCACCCATATCCGCCACTATATCAAAGTGACGAGGAAAATAAGGGGAATGGAGCAATACCTGTTCATCAGTCACAAAAAACCTCACCATAGAGTGACGGTACAGACGATATCCCGATGGCTCAGGATCGTCTTAAACAAGGCAGGTATTGACACTAATGTTTTTAAATCCCATTCCACCAGGGCAGCATCAACATCGGCGGCAAAGGCCATGGAGGTGCCCATGGACCAGATACTTGCCACAGCGGGATGGGCCAGTGAAGCCACTTTTCAACGGTTTTACAACAAACCCGTCACCGTACCTGGAATGTTCGCAGGAGCCGTGCTGGATGCAGGCCGAGAACATACAGTTACCCCTCAGTGAGGGGTCCTTCCTTGTTGTTATTAATAAATATTATTATTTTTTCAGAGGAACAGTGACGGAAATTGATTACTGCTGTCCACCTTTTCAGTAGCGTGTGTGATAGCATGGACGTTGTCCAGGGCGTGAAATCACAGAAGCTTTGAAGTCTTCACGAAGTCACTCACGTGACTCCGAAATGAAATAGTAAGATTAAACGAGAACTTACCAGTTTGAGGTTTGATCTTTATTTTATGAGGAGTTGCGATGAGGGATTTCGTGCCCTCCGCTCCCAACCCTCGATCATAAAGTCAACTGGTAACTAGAGTCTCTTCAATCTTACTATAACAAGTCATTTCTTGGCTTGGTTTTTTCTGTGATTCCACACCGCGGCTTTGAAGTATGTTGCGCATGCGTGCTGGCGGGTTCTTCACGAAATCCCTCATCGCAACTCCTCATAAAATAAAGATCAAACCTCAAACTGGTAAGTTCTCGTTTAATCTTACTATTTTAGTACAGTGCACGAGTGGAGATTGGTGTACTTCGATGCAGTTGAGTGGCGATGAGTGCCTTTGTGTTGAGGTGAATTGTGTTTAGTTGATTTTAGTATGGTGCACCCGAGTGGAGATTAGTGCACTTCAATGCAGTTGAGTGGAGATTAGAGCAGTTGAGCTGAATTGAGTTTAGTTGAGCTTCGTGCAGTTCGTTTAGTTGGGTTAATTTTAGGGCAGCAGTTGAGTTGGGTTAATTTTAGTTTTGTCCATAAATTTACTAAACTGTAGTTCGTAAACGCCACTCTAGGAATAATAATGATTAATCTCTTCCGCACTCTTTCCAAAACCACCATATGCTTCTTGGATTAGGGTGAACATAACTGAACACAGTACATCCTAACCAAATTGCTGTAAGGTTGCATCCTGCCTTCCCTGACTTCTGTGTGTATTTTTGTCATCAATCTTTCTTTCTCTGGTGCTGGTAGGCTCCAAGATTCCTTCGCTACAAATTACATGATATATGAATGAGTTAGAATGTCAATTTCGGAATTCATGTCATCAAATATTATTCACGCTAGTCTGTTTCTTCCACAGAATTGCCAAATGGTTTTGATAAGAACGGAGGCTACGGTAAATTTATTGTAGTTTAATATATTCTTTACTTAATCCACAAAACACCGATGGACAGGTGACAGCCAATGTTGGAATAATGCAGAAGGCTACAGGACCAGAATTAATATTTCATGTCAAACGATCTGCCTGTACAGACCCTGTCAGGGAGAGAAACAAAATTCCCTAACGGTTTGCTTTTCAAGAAGCGAACGGATACTGATTAAAGCAGGAATTCCAGGTATCAACACGACGGATGTTGTTGAGTTCAGTTCAGTGCAGTTGAGTTGCAGTTAGATTTGAGTTTAGTGCCCTTGGGTTGGGTTTAGTTGTATTGAGCTCTGTGCAAACGAGTGCAGTTGTCTTGTGTTAATAGCAGTTCATTCAAGTTAAATAATGTTGAGTCGAGTTTCATGCAGCGGAATTGTCTGCAGTTGTGTTGAGTTTAATGCTGTTGAGGATTTCAGTGCATTTGAATTTGGTGCAGTTGAGTGCAGTTTAATTCAGTTGTGGTCAGTGAAGGTGATTGTAGTGTTTAGTGCAGTTGGTTGATGTTCATGCAATTGAGTTCTGTTGAGTATGGTGGATTGAGCGGTGTTGAGTGTTGTTGTGTTGAAGTTAGTGCAGTTGAATTGAGGGCTGTTAAACTGTGAGCTTAGTGCAGTTGAGTTGTTTCATGCGGTTGCGTTGAATGCAGTGGAGTTGGCTTTAGTGCAGTAGATTTAAGTGAATTTGAGTTCCATGTAGTTGAGTTGAGTGCAGTTGTGTTGCATTAAATGCAGTTGAATTCAGTGGTGTTAAATTTAGTTGAGTTCAGTGTAGTTGAGGAATTGAGTGACGTGATGAGGTTAATGTAATTGAGAAGCTGAGTTTGACGCAGATGCATTGAGTTTACTGTAGTTAAATTAAGTGCAGTTGATTGAGTTTAGTACAGTTGAGTTGAATGCAGATCAGTTATGTTCAGGTAAATGCAGTTGAGTTGAGTGCAGTTGAGTTTCGTGCAGTTGATTTGTGTTGATATTAGTGCAGTTGGGTTTATTGCATTTGAGTTGACTTTGGGCTGTTGATGTAGTTCTGTTGAATAGAATGCAGTTGAGTTTAGTCTCGTGGAGCTGAGTTGAGTGCGGTTGAGATGAGTGCGGTTGAGGTGAGTGCGGTTGAGGTGAGTGCGGTTGAGGTTAGTACAGTTTAGTTAGATACGATTTGGTTGACTTGAATATTGCTGTTAATTTGAATGTACTGCAATTGATTTGCAATGATTTAAGTGGAGTTGGGTTTAGTGCAGTTGGTTTTAGTATGGTGCACTTGAGTCAAGTTCGATGCAGTTGAGTTGAGTTGAATGCAGTGCAGTTTCTCTGAGTTGTGTTTAATGCAGTTGGTTTAGGGCACTGGGTTGGGTTAAGTGTAGTTTGCTTGATGTTCGTGCAATTAAGCAGTTGAGTTTAGTGCAGTTGCGTTTTTGTGCAGTTGAGTTAAGTGCAGGTGAGTTGATTTGTGTTTAGTGCAGTTGACGTGAGGTGAATTGTGTTGAGTTGTGATAAGTACAACACCAATACGGCTGATGTTGTGTTTAGTGCAGTTCAGTTGAATTTAGCTGAGTTTAGTGCAGTTGAGTTTAGTCCAATTGAGTTGGATTTAATGATGTTGCGTTCATGCAGTTGAGTTTAGCACAGTTGAATTGAATGCAAGTGGGTTGAGGTTAGTATAATTGAGTTGCGATCAGTGGGGTTGATTTGAGTAATGAGTCGAGTTCATTTTCTTGAATTGAGTTTAGTGAAGTCGAGTTGAATGCAAATGGATGAGGTTAGTGGAGTTGAATTAAGTTTAGTGTAGTTGAGTTTAGTGCAGTTGTGTTGATATTGGTTTAGTGTAGTAGAGTTGAGTTTAGTGCAGGTGAGTTACATTGAGATTAGTGCAGTTGAGTTTTGTACAGTTTCATTGCAATTTAGTTGCCTTTTTATTGTAGTGTACTGTTGATGTTGTGATGAATTGAGTGTACTGCAGTTGAGTTGTGATGATTTAAGAGCAGTTCAGTTGGGATTAGTGCAGTTCATTTTAGTATGGTGCATTTGAGTCAAGTTCAATGCAGTGGAGTGGAGTTTAATGCCATTGTGTTGATGTTAGTGCTGTTGATTTAAACATGCTATATAAATAACATTGACTTTACTTTACTTATGCAGTTGAGTTGGGTAGGCTAGTTTCATGCAGTTGTGTTGAGTGTCGAGCAGTTGAGTTGGTTTTACAGCAGTTGAGTTGGTTTTACAGCAGTTGAGTTGGTTTTACTGCAGTTGGGTTGGTGGTACTGCAGTTGGGTTGGGTTTGGTGCGGTTGGGTTGGGTTTGGTGCTGTTGGGTGCTGTTGAGTTGGGTTTCGTGCAGTTGTCGTTAGTTTAGTTGAGTGTGGTGAAGGTGAGTTAAGTTTAACTTAGTATATTTTTTAGTTGAGTTCAATGTAATTGGGTTGCACGGAGTGCAGTTGACGAGTTTATTTACTGCTGTTGAGTGGAATGCGGCTGACTGGACCGGAGTTGAGTGCAGTTGTGATGAGTTTATTGCTGGAGTTAACAGCACTAAACTCATCTGCAGTGAAGTTGATGTTAATAATGTTGATGTTTATGCTGTTGAGTTGATGATATTGCTGTTGTTGATGGGTATTATTATTATGGGTAGCAAGGAAATGGAAGAAGAGTTGAACAGATACTTCGGATCTGTCTTCACTAAGGAAGACACAAACAATCTCCCAGATGTACAGGAGGACAGAGGATCTAAGGGGGTAGGGGAACTGAAAGAAATGTTCGTTAGGCGAGAAATAGTATTGGGTAGGCTAATTGGACTGAATGATAATTACTCCCTTGGGTCTGATGGTCTTCATCCCAGGGTCCTCAAGGAGCTGGCTCTTGAAATAATGGACCCATTGGTGATCATTTTCCAATGTTCAATATATTCAGGATCAGTTCCAGTGGATTGGAGGATAGCTAATGTTATCCCACTTTTCAAGAAAGGAGCGAGAGAGAAAACGGGGTATTACAGACCAGTTAGTCTGATTTCGGTGCTGGAGTCATTTATAAAGAGGTTATAATGGGGCGTTTGGATAGCAGTAACATGGATTTATGAAAGGAAAATCATGCTTGATTAATCTTCTGGGATTTTTTGAGGAGGTGACAAGTAAACTGAATGAAGGGGAGCCAGTGGATGTAGTGTATCTCGACTTTCAGAAAGCCCTTGATAAGGACCCGCATGGGAGACTGGTGACTAAAATTAGTGCACATGGTATTGGGGGTAGATTGATGACATGCATAGAAAAATAGTTGGCAGACAGGAAGCAAAAAGTAAGAGGGAACGGGTCCTTTTCAGAATGGCAGGCAGTGGCGAGTGGAGTGCCGCAAGGCTTGGTGCTGGGGCCGCAACTCTTTTCCATATATTAATGATTTGGAAGAGGGAAGTTTGCGGATGACGCAAAGCTGGGTGGCAGTATGAACTGTGTAAAGGATGTTAGGAGGTTGCAGGGTGACCTGGACAGATTGAGTGAGTGGGCAGATGCGTGGCAGATGCAGTATAATATAGATAAATGTGAAGTTATCCACTTTGGCGGCCAAGCAAGGGTGCAGATTATTATCTCAGTGGGGTTAAGGGGAAGGTGCAACGACACCTGGGTGTCCTTGTACATCAGTCACTGAAAGTTGGCGTGCAGGTACAGCAGGCAGTGAGGAAAGCTAATGAAAAGTTGGCCTTCATAACAAGAGGATTTCAGTATAGGATTAGAGGTTCATCTGCAGTTGTATATGGCTCTGGTAAAACCACATCTGGAGTATTGTGTACAGTTTTCGTCTCCGAAATTGAGGAAGGACATCCTTGTGACTGAAGCAGTGCAGCATAGGTTCACGAGATTGGTCCATATGGTGGCGGGACTATCATATGAGGAATGATTGAAAAGACTAGGCTTGTATTCACTGGAGCTTTGAAGGATGAGGGGCGATCTTATAGAAACATATACAATTATAAACTGGACAAGCTAGATGCAGGAAAAATGTCTCCAAATGTTGGGCGGAACCGGGGGCCACAGCCTTAAGGGCCTGTCCCACCAGCAGGCAACTCTATGCGATGAACGCGATCAAATTAGAAGCGGGGGCCGCATGGAAGTCGGGTGATCCCCTGTACAGGGCCGATCCCACCAGCATGCGCCTGCATGCGGCAAGCGCAACCAAACTGGCAGTAGGGGCCGCGCGGAGGTCGGGTGAGTGGTGCAACGCGGCGCAAAGTGAAGCGAACTTGGAGCGAAGTCTAAGGTAAGTTCGCCAGGACAGAGAGGGGCACAGAGAGGGGCACAGAGGCACACACACACACACACAGGGCCACGGAGCCACACACAGAGAGGTTCACGGAGGCACTTACAAATAGGTTCACGGAGGCACAATGTCAGGGTGGTGTGTAAATGTCGAGGCGACTGCGAGCCGACAAGCCGTTGCCGTGCGGAAATTTTAGACATAGTCAGTTTCGGGACGAACTCCGCACAATTGCGCACGGCTCCGGTGATCGAAGTGGGACCGGCCCCGCAATGCCGGACGGCTCAAGCGACCACGTTAGGTCACGCTAATCACATAGAGTTGCATGCTGGTGGGACAGGCCCTTTAGAATAAAGGAGAGGCCATTTAAGACTGAGGTGAGGAGAGGCCATTTAAGACTTTTTCACCCAGAGAGTTGTGAATTTGAGGAGATTCCCTGCCACAGACGGCAGTGGAGGCCAAATCATTGGATGGATTTAAGAGAGTTCGATAGAGCTCTAGGGGCTAGTGCAATCAAGGGATATGGGGAGAAGGCAGGCACGGGTTATTGATTGGGGACGATCAGCCACGATCACAATGAATGGCGGTGCTGGCTTGAATGGCTGATTGGCCTCCTCCTGCATCTATTTTATTTGTTTCTATGTTTGATGTTAATGCTGTTGAGTTGATGTTAATGCTGTTGAGTTGATGTTAATGCTGTTGAGTTGAGTGCAGTTAAGTTACATTTAGTGCAGTTAAGTTGAGTTCAGCGCAGTTGAATTCGGTACATTCGAGTGCAGTTGAGTTTAGAACAGTCCGGTTGAGTTAAATGAAGTGTTGAGCTGTATTGAGTTTAATCCTGGTGATGAGTTGAGTTCAGTGCATTTGAATTTGGTGCAGTTCGGTGTAGCTTAATTTAGTGGACCCGAGTACAATGTACTGAAGGTGATTGTAGTGGAGCTGAGTTGTTTGAATTTCGTGCAATTGAGTTCAGTTTAGTATGGTGCACTTGGATTGAGCAGGGTTGATTGTAGTTGTGTTGATGTTAGGCAGTTGTTGACTTGAGTGCTTTTAAGTTGTGTTGTGGTTAGTGCAGTTGAGTTGTGTGAAGTGCGGTTGAGTTGAACGCAGTGGAGTTGGGTTTAGCGCAGTTGAGTTGAGTATAGTGCAGTTCACTTGAGTGCAGTTGAGTTCACTGAAGTTGAGTTGAATACAGTTGTGTTGCGGTAAATGCAGTTGAGCTCTGTGGAGTTTAAATTTAATGAAATTGAGTTGACTGTAGATGAGGAATTGAGTGTTGTGATGAAGTAAATGCAGTCGAGGAATAGAGCTTAGTGCAGTTGCGTTTAGTGCTGTTGAATTAAGCGCAGTTGAGTTTAGTACAGTTGAGTTGAAAGCAGATAAGTTGCATTCAGGTAAATACAGCTGTGTTGAGTGGAAGGTAGACAAAAATGCTCGAGAAACTCAGCGGGTGAGGCAGCATCTATGGAGTGAAGAAAGTTGGCAACGTTTCGGGCTCAAACCTTTCTTCAGAGTTCAGTTTGGTTTCGTGCAGTTGATTTGTGTTGAAATTTGTGCAGTTGGGTTTTTTCCATTTGCATTTAGTGCTGTTGATGTAGTTCAGTTGAATTTAGTGGAGCAGAGTTGAGTGTATCTGTTGAGTCAGCCGAGATGAGGGCAGCTGTGTTGAGTTTAGTGCAGTTGAGGTTAGTGTGGTTGAGTGAATGCAGATAAGTTGAATTCAGTTCTGCACAGTTGTGCTGAAGTAAATGCAGTTGTGTTTTTAGTTCAGTTGAGTTAAGTGCAGTTGATGTGGGCGAATTGAGTTTAGCAGAGTTGAGATTAGTGCAGTTGAGTTATGTACGATTTACTTGACTTGAATATTGCAGTTGAGTTGCGTGTACTGCAGTTGAGTTGCGATGATTTAAGTGCAATTGAGTTGGGTTTAGTGCAGTTGATTTTAGTATGGTGCACGAGTCAAGTTCGATGCTGTGGAGTTTAGTGCAGTTGTTTTGATAATGCAGTTTCTGAGTTGAGTTTAGTGCAGTTGATTTCGTGCAGTTAAGATGGGTTAAGTGTAGTTTAGTGAATTTCGTTTTAGATTGGTTTAGATAAATTTACTAACCTGTAGATCGTACCCATCACTCTGGGATAATACTGGTCCACATCTTCTGCACTCTTTTTAGAAACCACCATATCCTTCTTGGCTTAGGTTGAACATAACTGAACGAAATACACCCAAATCTAATTGCTGTAAGTTTGCATCCTGCCTTCCCTGATTTTGGGGTGTATTTTTAGGTTGTGAAGGTTTGGGGCCGATCCGATAACTTGTCATCTGATACATGTTTCTCCACAGGTACTGGTAGACTCCAATATACCTTAGCTACAAAATAAACTGTATGCGACTGCATTAATGCTTATTTCTGAATTTGTCATCAGACATTACTCACGCCTGTCTGTTTCTCCCACAGGAGGGTCAAGTGGACACGATAACAGCGGAGGCTACGGTAAATATATTGTAGTTCAATATATTGTTCACTTAATCCACAAAACAATGATGGACAGATGACAGTCAATGTTAGAAAACCGCAGAAGGCTAAAGAACCAGGGTTAATGTTTCATGTCGACGACCTGCCAGTGGCGTCCTCGTCAGTTAGAGGAGCAGAATTCCCTCGCGGTTGGCTTTACGAGGAAGGAAAATGTAGTGAATGAAGCAGGAATCCCAGAGATCAACACGGCCGATGTTGTTGTGATCAGTTGAGTTTAGTGCAGTTGAGTTTAGTCCAATTGAGTTGAATTTAATGTAGTTACGTTCAAGCAGTTGAGTTGAATTTATCGCACTCTAGTTGAATGCAATTGGGCTGAGGTTAGTGCAGTTGAGTTTAGTGCAGTTAAGTTAAGTTGAGATTAGTGCAGTTGAGTTTAGTACAGTTGTAATTTAGTTGATTTTTTTTATGAAGTTGAGTTTGTACTGCAGTTGAATTGCGATGGTTTATGTGCAGTTGACTTGGGTTTAGTGCAGTTGATTTTAGCATGGTGCACGAGTCAAGTTCAATGCGGTTGCGTGGAGTTTAATGCACGTGGAGTTGTGTTGATGTTAGTGCAGTTTCTCTGAGTTGAGTTTAGTGCAGCTGAGTTGATTTGGGTTAAGTTTAATTTTGTTCGTGCAGTTGAGTAGTTGAGTTCAGTTAAGCTACATTGCATTTGGTGCAGTTGAGTTAAGTGCAGGTGAGTTTGTTTGTGTTTTCCGCAGTTGGGTTGAAGTGAATTGTGTTGAGTTGGGTTGAGACGTGCAGTTCATGTTAATTTAGTTTACTGAATTTCAGTTCAGAATGGTTTAGTTCAGTTTACAAAACTGTAGCTCGTACACACTACTCTAGGAATAATCCTGATCAATCTCTTCTGCACTGTTTCTAAAACCACCATTTCCTTCTCAGATTAGGTTGAACATAACTGAACACACTACACCCTTTCCAAATTGCTGTAAGGTTGCATCCCGCTTTCCATGACTTAGAGGTGTATCTTTAGGTTGTGAAGGTTTAGGCACGATCCGATCAATTCTCATCAAAATCGTTCTTTCTCCACAGGTACTGGTAAACTCCACGATTCCTTAGCCATAACATACACTGTATACGACTGAGTTTAAATGTCCATTTCTGAATTGATGTCATGAAATATTATTCACGCTAGTCTGTTTCTCCCATAGGATCGTCAGATGGATACGATAAGAAATGGGGCTACGGTAAATTTATTGTAGTTTAATATATTTCCACTTTGTCCACAAAACGCTGATGGACAGGTGACGGCCAATGTTGGAATAATGCAGAAGACTGAAGAACCAAGATTAATATTTCATGTGGCCAACCTGCCAGTGCATACCCCGTCGGTGAGAGGTGCGGAATATCCTCACAGTTCGCTTTTTATGGAAGGAAAGGGTAGTGAATGAAGCAGGAACCCAATGTTCAACACGACGGATGTTGTTGAGTTGAGTTCAGTGCAGTTGATTGGAATTTAGATAAGTAGTGCAGTTGAGTTCATGCATTTGATGAGGTTAGTGCAGCTGTGTTGAGTTTCGTGCAGTTGGGTTTGGTGCTGTTGCGTTGGGTGTTGTGCAGTTGTCGTTAGTTTTGTTGTGTGTAGTGAAGGTGAGTTAAGTTCTGTGTAATTGGGTTGAATTGAGTGCAGTTGAGGAGTTCATTTACTGCTGTTGAGTGGAATGCGGTTGGGTGGAACGGAGTTGCGTGCAGTTGTGATGAGTTTATTGCTGGAGTTCACTGCAGTTGAGTTTAGTGCTGTTAAGTTGATGTTAATACTGTTGATGTTTATCCTGTTGAGTTGATGATTTTGCTGTTGTTGATGGGTATTATTGTTAATATTATGGGTAACAAGGAAATGGAAGAAGAGTTGAACAGGTACTTGGGATCTGTCTTTACTAGGAAAGACACAAACTATCTCCCAGATGTACTGGAGGACAGAGGATCTAAGGGGGTAGTGGAACTGAAAGATTTTTTTATTAGGCGAGAAATAGCATTTGGTAGGCTAATTGGACTGAATAATTATAAATCCCCTGGGCCTGATGGTCCCAGGGTCCTCGGGGAGGTGGCTCTTGAAATAGTGGACGCATTGGTGATCATTTTCCAATGTTCAATAGATTTAGGATCAGTTGCTGATATTTAGGATATCTAAAGTTATCCCACTTTTCACGAAAGGAAACGGAGTTACAGACGAGTTAGCATGACTTCGGTCGTGGGAAAGATGCTTGAGTATTATTAAGGAGGTAATAATGGGGCGTTTGGATAGCAGCAAAATGATTAATCCTAGTCAACATGGATTTATGAAAGGTAAATCATGCTTGATTAATCTTCTGGGATATTTTGGGGATGTGACAAGTAAAATGAATGAAGGGGAGACCGTGGATGGAGTGTATCTAGACTTTCCGAAAGCCTTTGCTAAGGACCCGCACGGGAGACTGGAGACTAAAATTAGTGCTCATGGTATTGGGGGTAGGGTGTTGACATGGATAGAAAATTAGTTGACAGAGGAAGCAACGAGTAGGAGTGAACGGGTCATTTTCAGAATGGCAGGCAGTGGCGAGTGTAGTGCCGCAAGGCTCGGTGTTGGGGCCGCAACTGTTTACCATATATTAATGATTTGGAAGAGGGAATTAGGAGCAAAACTAGCAAGTTTGCGGATGACACACAGCTCGGCGGCCGTGTGAACTGTGAAGAGGGTGTTAGGAGGTTGCAGGGTGACCTTGACAGATTGAGTGAGTGGGCAGATGCGTTGCACATTCAGTATAATATAGATAAATGCTGAAGGGAACTTTAACCCCCACAATTAAAATGTGGGCGGCAGAAATGTTGGAGACGTTACAATTAGAAAGAATCAGATTTGTCCTACTGGACAAATATAACTCTTTCGAACAAATATGGTCTCCATATATACAGTACCTAGAGAAGTAGCTGCTCTTGACAACACAGCTTGACGGGTACCCTGCGGGACTTGATGAGAATAACATATTCTTATACTAGGATTAATAAGCATGTCTTCATTGATACTATTATTTGTAATAGTTTAGGATAAAATATATTTGGTTGTTTTTCATTTATATATATATATATAATATTTGTTCATTTTTTGTTAACCTTATTTCCTTTTTCTATTTTCTTTTTCTCTTTTATATAATCAAATTATTATTTAATCACTTTCTTATTGATTTAAAACTACTCTATCTCTATCTTTTTTTCCTAAAAAATAGAAGATAATAACTTTCAATGGGTTATTTAAAAAAAAAAATTTGGAATTAAGTTGATGTTTGTAAAGCTGTTTACAATATTGTAAATCGATTACTTCTAATAAAAGAAATTAAACAAACAAAAAAAAAATAATATAGATAAATGTGAGGTTATTCACTTTGGCGGCAAAACAAGGGTGCAGATTATTATCTCAATGGGGTTAGGTTATGTAAGGGGGAGGTACAGTGTGAACTGGGCGTCCTTGTACGCCATTCACTGGAAGTTGGCGTGCAGGTAGAACAGGCAGTGACGAAAGCTAATGGAATGTTGGCCTTCATAAGCGAATGGTATGTTAGCTTTCATAGCAAAAGGATTTGAGTGTAGGAGCAGGGAGGTTCTACTTCAGTTGTATAGGGTCTTGGTGAGGCCACACCTGGAGTATTGCGTACAGTTCTGGTCTCCAAATCTGAGGAAGGACATTATTGCTATAGAGGGAGTGCAGAAAAGGTTCACCAGACTGATTCCTGGGATGTCAGGACTGTCTTATGAACAAAGACTGCATAGACTCGGTTCATACTCTCTAGAATTTAGGAGATTGAGAGGGGATCTTATAGAAACGTACAAAATTCTTAAGGGGTTGGACAGGCTAGATGCAGGAAGATTGTTCCCGATGTTGGGAAGGTCCAGGACAAGGGGTCACAGCTTAAGGTAAGGGGGAAATCCTTTAGGACCGAGATGAGAAGGAATTTCATTTCGGAGTCACGTGTGTGACTTCGTGAAGAACCCGCCAGCACACATGCGCGACATATCGTCGCTCGCATTGCAGTCGACGGCTGGAGAGGAGCGCGGCTCATCACCAGCCCTTCATAAGGGCCACTCAGGTAAGTACAAACAACCTTGAGTTGGTTGTTCTGTGTGAATAATTGTGTTTTCTTCCACAGAGACGTGGACAGTAGGAAAAGTAAAGGCCGTAAAACTTCTGCAAGGAGTTGTCGGCAACCCAACCCGGAGCCCTCCTCCACGGCAGGAGGACGGGCCGGGAAAAAGGCACGCAAGCCGGGGAGCCCTGTATTCACAGGATCCGGTTTACCGACGCAGCTATGCCCTAGCGGGGTGCCTGCAGAGCAATCAGCCGGTACAGCGCCGGAGCAGGTGCATCCTGACTCCATTTCTCTCTCACCCACTGGGTCGTTCGCAGAGACGAGCAAGAGGGATTCGCGTGCTGATGCACGGCCCTTCTCCCTGAGCCCTCTCGAAGGAAGCAGGGATACAGTTCAACTACCTAGCCCTTCGCGGGCTGAGGTCTCACCAGGAGCCACTAGAAGTGGTCTGGTGAATCAGGGAGGCCCGAGTCCACTGGCAGACCAAGGAGGGCCAGTGTCGACTCACCACCCAGGGGGACCAGGAGGAGTCACAAGGGTGGAGCCTCGCCTAGGTCACCGCTTCCCCCGCTGGGGGCAGGTCGGGACCGTACGCCGTCTGGGTCCAGATCAAGGACAGTCGGCAAGCCCGCGCGGACGTCGGGTCACCACGCTGCGGCGTTAGGTGCCGACCTCTCCCCACCCATGCCCTTAGAGGCAGCCGGGTCCAGCTCAGCGAAAAGGAGGCGCTTGAGCAGGTCCGCGCGGGAATCGCTCAGCTTCGCCGAGGCAGCTGGTAGCGACACATCGTCACAGTACCGATATTACCTCGACGAGGTACGGACTGCTGATAGGAGCCTCAGAAGTTCCTTCGGGCGCGAGGTCTCTTACCTCCCACACACGCCCGATGAAGGGCGCTTGGATCGTATGGAGAGGATATTGGAGCAAGTTCTACTTAATCAGAAACAGGACACACATAGCTCCAGGGGACTCATGGATATATCCCCGTCACCATCTATGGACAGCATAAGACCAGATGAGGAGGAAATCCTGGTACATGCCCCAGCAGCACCTGAGGTCCCTCAGGAAGATCTGCTGGATGTGGCAGCCAAATTCGGGTTACCCGTATCATCAGGACAACCCCTCAACATCAAACTGGCCGCAACCATAGATTACCTCACGAACCATCAACTGCAGGAGGAGGTCCTTGCAAAGGCCATGGAGAGACACAAGGCTCCAGGGAACTGCAATTCACTCAACGTGCCAATTGTGAACACGCCAATCTGGGGTAATATCAGCCCGGGCATCAGAGCGCAGGAAGTGAAACTGCAGAGAATTCTAAAGCTACTTACGTCTGGGATCACCGCTTTTGCAAAGTCGGTAGACGGGGTTGATCTAAGCACCGAACAGGAGGATGATCTAGCTCTGCTCTGCAATACGCAGTACGAGATCAACGCTTTCAGGAAAAGCATTATAAAACCTTCATTGAATCCCAAATTTGCGGTACTATGCAGAGCACCTCCTACCCCCCCCCCACCTAGACAGCTGTTCGGAGAAGACCTCCCAAAGCAGGTCAAAGATCTGGATGACCATGCGAAAACCATAGGTCTGATGAGATCACATTTTGTGACCAGACCTTCGGCCAAGAAGACACCTTACTTCAGGCCACGAGGTCAAACCGACAGGCCGACAAGGACCTACATTCCGGCACCTCCTCAATATCAACAGCCTCCTCAACCCAGGCCTTTTTTAGGGCTAGGCCCTCAGCGGCCAGCATGGAAGATGCGGATTCCGCACCAACCACGCAACCCAGCACCTCCACGTCCCACCAAAAATCCCAGGGACCGCCGATAACCATGAAGGTAAGGGAGTCTGGATTCCATGCACTTGCATGTCTAACCTCACGAGTTGGGGGCAGATTACGGGGATTTAAGGAGGCTTGGGAAACCATCACTTCAGATGAGTTTATCTTGCAAAGTATTCAGGGCTATGAGATTGAGTTTGTTCATGGCCAATTGCCTCCACCCCAGCATATGCCGAATCGCAAATTTGCACTTTCCAAAAAAGAATTGGCAGAAGGCTATGCTGAAATCTTGAGTTTACAAGAGAAAGGTGTGATAGAAAGAACCACACATGAACCAATTCAATTTGTATCCAATATATTTACTAAAACTAAAAAAGACGGTGGATGCCGGGTCATTATAGATTTAACTCACTTGAATACCTTTGTAAAATACACCCATTTCAAAATAGACACATTTGAAACAGCCAAATCTTTGATTTCGAAGGGCTGCTTCATGGCATGCATTGATTTAAAAGATGCATACTATTCAGTATACATTCGGGAACATCATAGGAAGTTCTTGAAGTTTACCTGGATGGATCAGCTTTGGCAATACAAAGCATTGCCCAATGGGCTTACTACAGCCCCCAGACTGTTCACCAAACTACTCAAGCCAGTGTTATCTACACTGCGGAGACAAAATCATACGGTCATGGCCTATTTGGATGACATTCTGATAATTGGGCACACTCTGGAATCAGCAGAATTGGCGGTTTCAGCCACAGTGGAAATTTTTCAAAAAATGGGGTTTATAATCCATCCAGACAAATCAAAGTTCCTCCCCGCACAGATCATGGACTACTTGGGGTTCACGATAGACTCCAATCGCATGATCACCAGCATCCCAACTAACAAAGTTGGTGATGTGTTTCAAGCATGCAAGAACCTGGTCTGCGCCAGTATACCGTCTATCAGATTAACTGCCAGGGTAATTGGCAAAATTGTAGCAGTATTTCCAGCTGCTCAATATGGACCTTTACACTATCAGAATTTACAAAGGTCAAAAATAGCAGCATTAAAATTTAATGCTGGACATTTTGATAGACCTATGCAGTTGCCGGTTAAGGCAAAAATTGAGTTACTATGGTGGATTGGCAATATCCATAACTCATTCAAACCCATCATTGTGCCTCGTCCAATGGTATACTTGCAAACAGATGCAAGCTCCCATGGCTGGGGAGCTACGGACAACAACACCAGTTGTGGAGGTAGATGGGACTCACTTGAAGCTACTTTGTTGTCAGCACAAGGGATAAACTATTTGGAGATGCTAGGAGCATTCCACGGACTAAGAGCCTATTGTTCAAACATGACTAACACTCATGTCCGTCTCCAAATAGACAATACCACTGCGGTGGCTTATCTGAATCATATGGGCGGTACCAGGTCAATTTCATGTGATGAATTGGCAAATATAATTTGGCTCCGGTGTATTCAACGGAATATTTGGATCTCAGCTACCTACTTGCCAGGTGAGCTCAATACAGTGGCGGACACCAGGTCACGGAAATTCAATGACAACATCGAGTGGATGTTGAACCCCCAAATATTCACCAAAATTACAGCCAAATTTGGTAAACCGGATATTGACCTTTTTGCGTCACGGTTGAACCATCAGGTACCAACATACGTATCATGGGAGCCAGATCCTGGGGCAATGGCGATGGACGCATTCTCGCTAGACTGGGGGAAATGGTTCTTCTATGCCTTTCCTCCATTCTGCCTCATCAGTCGGGTATTGCGGAAAATCCAGCTCGATGCTGCCAAGGGCATCCTCATTATACCCGACTGGCCTACGCAATCATGGTATCCGGTGGTCCTTGGAATGATAAGTCAACCATGGGTCCTCTTAGAGGGTTGCCCACAATTGGTGACGAACCCTGCCACAGGGGAACCACACCCCTGCTATAGTCACTTGAATCTATTGGCTTGCAGGATCTGAACAGGCCACTACTTCAGTATGGTCTATCTTCAAGGACAATGGATACCATGGGAGCATCATGCAGGGAGTCCTCAAGACGGCAGTACTTATCGCACATCAGGAAATGGGAATCCTATTGCGGCCGCATGGACGTTGCATATGACTCCGTCTCCATCACAGATGTGCTGGAATTTCTTGCGGGGCTACACCATGATCAACATCTCAGCTATAGTGCCATCAATAGCGCCAGGAGTGCGCTATCGTCCTACCTCAATATTGAGGTAGGATCCAATAAATTGGTCTCCAAACTTATGCGGGGGATATTTAATTCCAACCTGCCGAGGCCCCGTTACAACGTCACATGGGATATTGGTAAAGTACTGACCCTACTAAGAACGTGGTCACCCATGACGGGGATCGAACTGGACAAACTCACCCTGAAGGTGGTGATGTTGATGGCACTTACTTCAGCACAAAGGGTGCAAATGCTTCACAAGGCCAAGATCGACAGAATGATCTCTACCCCTGAACGGGTCACTTTTTTCATTGATGAATTGCTCAAGCAGCATAGACCTGGGTTTACAGGGCTGCAGCTGGAGTTTCCAGCATACCCCGCTGATGCTAGGCTATGCATAGCCACCCATATCCGCCACTATATCAAAGTGACGAGGAAAATAAGGGGAATGGAGCAATACCTGTTCATCAGTCACAAAAAACCTCACCATAGAGTGACGGTACAGACGATATCCCGATGGCTCAGGATCGTCTTAAACAAGGCAGGTATTGACACTAATGTTTTTAAATCCCATTCCACCAGGGCAGCATCAACATCGGCGGCAAAGGCCATGGAGGTGCCCATGGACCAGATACTTGCCACAGCGGGATGGGCCAGTGAAGCCACTTTTCAACGGTTTTACAACAAACCCGTCACCGTACCTGGAATGTTCGCAGGAGCCGTGCTGGATGCAGGCCGAGAACATACAGTTACCCCTCAGTGAGGGGTCCTTTCTTGTTGTTATTAATAAATATTATTATTTTTTCAGAGGAACAGTGACGGAAATTGATTACTGCTGTCCACCTTTTCAGTAGCGTGTGTGATAGCATGGACGTTGTCCAGGGCGTGAAATCACAGAAGCTTTGAAGTCTTCACGAAGTCACTCACGTGACTCCGAAATGAAATAGTAAGATTAAACGAGAACTTACCAGTTTGAGGTTTGATCTTTATTTTATGAGGAGTTGCGATGAGGGATTTCGTGCCCTCCGCTCCCAACCCTCGATCATAAAGTCAACTGGTAACTAGAGTCTCTTCAATCTTACTATAACAAGTCATTTCTTGGCTTGGTTTTTTCTGTGATTCCACACCGCGGCTTTGAAGTATGTCGCGCATGCGTGCTGGCGGGTTCTTCACGAAATCCCTCATCGCAACTCCTCATAAAATAAAGATCAAACCTCAAACTGGTAAGTTCTCGTTTAATCTTACTATTTTAGTACAGTGCACGAGTGGAGATTGGTGTACTTCGATGCAGTTGAGTGGCGATGAGTGCCTTTGTGTTGAGGTGAATTGTGTTTAGTTGATTTTAGTATGGTGCACTCGAGTGGAGATTAGTGCACTTCAATGCAGTTGAGTGGAGATTAGAGCAGTTGAGCTGAATTGAGTTTAGTTGAGCTTCGTGCAGTTCGTTTAGTTGGGTTAATTTTAGGGCAGCAGTTGAGTTGGGTTAATTTTAGTTTTGTCCATAAATTTACTAAACTGTAGTTCGTAAACGCCACTCTAGGAATAATAATGATTAATCTCTTCCGCACTCTTTCTAAAACCACCATATGCTTCTTGGATTAGGGTGAACATAACTGAACACAGTACATCCTAACCAAATTGCTGTAAGGTTGCATCCTGCCTTCCCTGACTTCTGTGTGTATTTTTGTCATCAATCTTTCTTTCTCTGGTGCTGGTAGGCTCCAAGATTCCTTCGCTACAAATTACATGATATATGAATGAGTTAGAATGTCAATTTCGGAATTCATGTCATCAAATATTATTCACGCTAGTCTGTTTCTTCCACAGAATTGCCAAATGGATATGATAAGAACGGAGGCTACGGTAAATTTATTGTAGTTTAATATATTCTTTACTTAATCCACAAAACACCGATGGACAGGTGACAGCCAATGTTGGAATAATGCAGAAGGCTACAGGACCAGAATTAATATTTCATGTCAAACGATCTGCCTGTACAGACCCTGTCAGGGAGAGAAACAAAATTCCCTAACGGTTTGCTTTTCAAGAAGCGGACGGATACTGATTAAAGCAGGAATTCCAGGTATCAACACGACGGATGTTGTTGAGTTCAGTTCAGTGCAGTTGAGTTGCAGTTAGATTTGAGTTTAGTGCCCTTGGGTTGGGTTTAGTTGTATTGAGCTCTGTGCAAACGAGTGCAGTTGTCTTGTGTTAATAGCAGTTCATTCAAGTTAAATAATGTTGAGTCGAGTTTCATGCAGCGGAATTGTCTGCAGTTGTGTTGAGTTTAATGCTGTTGAGGATTTCAGTGCATTTGAATTTGGTGCAGTTGAGTGCAGTTTAATTCAGTTGTGGTCAGTGAAGGTGATTGTAGTGTTTAGTGCAGTTGGTTGAAGTTCATGCAATTGAGTTCTGTTGAGTATGGTGGATTGAGCGGTGTTGAGTGTTGTTGTGTTGAAGTTAGTGCAGTTGAATTGAGGGCTGTTAAACTGTGAGCTTAGTGCAGTTGAGTTGTTTCATGCGGTTGCGTTGAATGCAGTGGAGTTGGCTTTAGTGCAGTAGATTTAAGTGAATTTGAGTTCCATGTAGTTGAGTTGAGTGCAGTTGTGTTGCATTAAATGCAGTTGAATTCAGTGGTGTTAAATTTAGTTGAGTTCAGTGTAGTTGAGGAATTGAGTGACGTGATGAGGTTAATGTAATTGAGAAGCTGAGTTTGACGCAGATGCATTGAGTTTACTGTAGTTAAATTAAGTGCAGTTGATTGAGTTTAGTACAGTTGAGTTGAATGCAGATCAGTTATGTTCAGGTAAATGCAGTTGAGTTGAGTGCAGTTGAGTTTCGTGCAGTTGATTTGTGTTGATATTAGTGCAGTTGGGTTTATTGCATTTGAGTTGACTTTGGGCTGTTGATGTAGTTCTGTTGAATAGAATGCAGTTGAGTTTAGTCTCGTGGAGCTGAGTTGAGTGCGGTTGAGATGAGTGCGGTTGAGGTGAGTGCGGTTGAGGTGAGTGCGGTTGAGGTTAGTACAGTTTAGTTAGATACGATTTAGTTGACTTGAATATTGCTGTTAATTTGAATGTACTGCAATTGATTTGCAATGATTTAAGTGGAGTTGGGTTTAGTGCAGTTGGTTTTAGTATGGTGCACTTGAGTCAAGTTCGATGCAGTTGAGTTGAGTTGAATGCAGTGCAGTTTCTCTGAGTTGTGTTTAATGCAGTTGGTTTAGGGCACTGGGTTGGGTTAAGTGTAGTTTGCTTGATGTTCGTGCAATTAAGCAGTTGAGTTTAGTGCAGTTGCGTTTTTGTGCAGTTGAGTTAAGTGCAGGTGAGTTGATTTGTGTTTAGTGCAGTTGACGTGAGGTGAATTGTGTTGAGTTGTGATAAGTACAACACCAATACGGCTGATGTTGTGTTTAGTGCAGTTCAGTTGAATTTAGCTGAGTTTAGTGCAGTTGAGTTTAGTCCAATTGAGTTGGATTTAATGATGTTGCGTTCATGCAGTTGAGTTTAGCACAGTTGAATTGAATGCAAGTGGGTTGAGGTTAGTATAATTGAGTTGCGATCAGTGGGGTTGATTTGAGTAATGAGTCGAGTTCATTTTCTTGAATTGAGTTTAGTGAAGTCGAGTTGAATGCAAATGGATGAGGTTAGTGGAGTTGAATTAAGTTTAGTGTAGTTGAGTTTAGTGCAGTTGTGTTGATATTGGTTTAGTGTAGTAGAGTTGAGTTTAGTGCAGGTGAGTTACATTGAGATTAGTGCAGTTGAGTTTTGTACAGTTTCATTGCAATTTAGTTGCCTTTTTATTGTAGTGTACTGTTGATGTTGTGATGAATTGAGTGTACTGCAGTTGAGTTGTGATGATTTAAGAGCAGTTCAGTTGGGATTAGTGCAGTTCATTTTAGTATGGTGCATTTGAGTCAAGTTCAATGCAGTGGAGTGGAGTTTAATGCCATTGTGTTGATGTTAGTGCTGTTGATTTAAACATGCTATATAAATAACATTGACTTTACTTTACTTATGCAGTTGAGTTGGGTAGGCTAGTTTCATGCAGTTGTGTTGAGTGTCGAGCAGTTGAGTTGGTTTTACAGCAGTTGAGTTGGTTTTACTGCAGTTGGGTTGGTGGTACTGCAGTTGGGTTGGGTTTGGTGCGGTTGGGTTGGGTTTGGTGCTGTTGGGTGCTGTTGAGTTGGGTTTCGTGCAGTTGTCGTTAGTTTAGTTGAGTGTGGTGAAGGTGAGTTAAGTTTAACTTAGTATATTTTTTAGTTGAGTTCAATGTAATTGGGTTGCACGGAGTGCAGTTGACGAGTTTATTTACTGCTGTTGAGTGGAATGCGGCTGACTGGACCGGAGTTGAGTGCAGTTGTGATGAGTTTATTGCTGGAGTTAACAGCACTAAACTCATCTGCAGTGAAGTTGATGTTAATAATGTTGATGTTTATGCTGTTGAGTTGATGATATTGCTGTTGTTGATGGGTATTATTATTATGGGTAGCAAGGAAATGGAAGAAGAGTTGAACAGATACTTCGGATCTGTCTTCACTAAGGAAGACACAAACAATCTCCCAGATGTACAGGAGGACAGAGGATCTAAGGGGGTAGGGGAACTGAAAGAAATGTTCGTTAGGCGAGAAATAGTATTGGGTAGGCTAATTGGACTGAATGATAATTACTCCCTTGGGTCTGATGGTCTTCATCCCAGGGTCCTCAAGGAGCTGGCTCTTGAAATAATGGACCCATTGGTGATCATTTTCCAATGTTCAATATATTCAGGATCAGTTCCAGTGGATTGGAGGATAGCTAATGTTATCCCACTTTTCAAGAAAGGAGCGAGAGAGAAAACGGGGTATTACAGACCAGTTAGTCTGATTTCGGTGCTGGAGTCATTTATAAAGAGGTTATAATGGGGCGTTTGGATAGCAGTAACATGGATTTATGAAAGGAAAATCATGCTTGATTAATCTTCTGGGATTTTTTGAGGAGGTGACAAGTAAACTGAATGAAGGGGAGCCAGTGGATGTAGTGTATCTCGACTTTCAGAAAGCCCTTGATAAGGACCCGCATGGGAGACTGGTGACTAAAATTAGTGCACATGGTATTGGGGGTAGATTGATGACATGCATAGAAAAATAGTTGGCAGACAGGAAGCAAAAAGTAAGAGGGAACGGGTCCTTTTCAGAATGGCAGGCAGTGGCGAGTGGAGTGCCGCAAGGCTTGGTGCTGGGGCCGCAACTCTTTTCCATATATTAATGATTTGGAAGAGGGAAGTTTGCGGATGACGCAAAGCTGGGTGGCAGTATGAACTGTGTAAAGGATGTTAGGAGGTTGCAGGGTGACCTGGACAGATTGAGTGAGTGGGCAGATGCGTGGCAGATGCAGTATAATATAGATAAATGTGAAGTTATCCACTTTGGCGGCCAAGCAAGGGTGCAGATTATTATCTCAGTGGGGTTAAGGGGAAGGTGCAACGACACCTGGGTGTCCTTGTACATCAGTCACTGAAAGTTGGCGTGCAGGTACAGCAGGCAGTGAGGAAAGCTAATGAAAAGTTGGCCTTCATAACAAGAGGATTTCAGTATAGGATTAGAGGTTCATCTGCAGTTGTATATGGCTCTGGTAAAACCACATCTGGAGTATTGTGTACAGTTTTCGTCTCCGAAATTGAGGAAGGACATCCTTGTGACTGAAGCAGTGCAGCATAGGTTCACGAGATTGGTCCATATGGTGGCGGGACTATCATATGAGGAATGATTGAAAAGACTAGGCTTGTATTCACTGGAGCTTTGAAGGATGAGGGGCGATCTTATAGAAACATATACAATTATAAACTGGACAAGCTAGATGCAGGAAAAATGTCTCCAAATGTTGGGCGGAACCGGGGGCCACAGCCTTAAGGGCCTGTCCCACCAGCAGGCAACTCTATGCGATGAACGCGATCAAATTAGAAGCGGGGGCCGCATGGAGGTCGGGTGATCCCCTGTACAGGGCCGATCCCACCAGCATGCGCCTGCATGCGGCAAGCGCAACCAAACTGGCAGTAGGGGCCGCGCGGAGGTCGGGTGAGTGGTGCAACGCGGCGCAAAGTGAAGCGAACTTGGAGCGAAGTCTAAGGTAAGTTCGCCAGGACAGAGAGGGGCACAGAGAGGGGCACAGAGGCACACACACACACACACAGGGCCACGGAGCCACACACAGAGAGGTTCACGGAGGCACTTACAAATAGGTTCACGGAGGCACAATGTCAGGGTGGTGTGTAAATGTCGAGGCGACTGCGAGCCGACAAGCCGTTGCCGTGCGGAAATTTTAGACATAGTCAGTTTCGGGACGAACTCCGCACAATTGCGCACGGCTCCGGTGATCGAAGTGGGACCGGCCCCGCAATGCCGGACGGCTCAAGCGACCACGTTAGGTCACGCTAATCACATAGAGTTGCATGCTGGTGGGACAGGCCCTTTAGAATAAAGGAGAGGCCATTTAAGACTGAGGTGAGGAGAGGCCATTTAAGACTTTTTCACCCAGAGAGTTGTGAATTTGAGGAGATTCCCTGCCACAGACGGCAGTGGAGGCCAAATCATTGGATGGATTTAAGAGAGTTCGATAGAGCTCTAGGGGCTAGTGCAATCAAGGGATATGGGGAGAAGGCAGGCACGGGTTATTGATTGGGGACGATCAGCCACGATCACAATGAATGGCGGTGCTGGCTTGAATGGCTGATTGGCCTCCTCCTGCATCTATTTTATTTGTTTCTATGTTTGATGTTAATGCTGTTGAGTTGATGTTAATGCTGTTGAGTTGATGTTAATGCTGTTGAGTTGAGTGCAGTTAAGTTACATTTAGTGCAGTTAAGTTGAGTTCAGCGCAGTTGAATTCGGTACATTCGAGTGCAGTTGAGTTTAGAACAGTCCGGTTGAGTTAAATGAAGTGTTGAGCTGTATTGAGTTTAATCCTGGTGATGAGTTGAGTTCAGTGCATTTGAATTTGGTGCAGTTCGGTGTAGCTTAATTTAGTGGACCCGAGTACAATGTACTGAAGGTGATTGTAGTGGAGCTGAGTTGTTTGAATTTCGTGCAATTGAGTTCAGTTTAGTATGGTGCACTTGGATTGAGCAGGGTTGATTGTAGTTGTGTTGATGTTAGGCAGTTGTTGACTTGAGTGCTTTTAAGTTGTGTTGTGGTTAGTGCAGTTGAGTTGTGTGAAGTGCGGTTGAGTTGAACGCAGTGGAGTTGGGTTTAGCGCAGTTGAGTTGAGTATAGTGCAGTTCACTTGAGTGCAGTTGAGTTCACTGAAGTTGAGTTGAATACAGTTGTGTTGCGGTAAATGCAGTTGAGCTCTGTGGAGTTTAAATTTAATGAAATTGAGTTGACTGTAGATGAGGAATTGAGTGTTGTGATGAAGTAAATGCAGTCGAGGAATAGAGCTTAGTGCAGTTGCGTTTAGTGCTGTTGAATTAAGCGCAGTTGAGTTTAGTACAGTTGAGTTGAAAGCAGATAAGTTGCATTCAGGTAAATACAGCTGTGTTGAGTGGAAGGTAGACAAAAATGCTCGAGAAACTCAGCGGGTGAGGCAGCATCTATGGAGTGAAGAAAGTTGGCAACGTTTCGGGCTCAAACCTTTCTTCAGAGTTCAGTTTGGTTTCGTGCAGTTGATTTGTGTTGAAATTTGTGCAGTTGGGTTTTTTCCATTTGCATTTAGTGCTGTTGATGTAGTTCAGTTGAATTTAGTGGAGCAGAGTTGAGTGTATCTGTTGAGTCAGCCGAGATGAGGGCAGCTGTGTTGAGTTTAGTGCAGTTGAGGTTAGTGTGGTTGAGTGAATGCAGATAAGTTGAATTCAGTTCTGCACAGTTGTGCTGAAGTAAATGCAGTTGTGTTTTTAGTTCAGTTGAGTTAAGTGCAGTTGATGTGGGCGAATTGAGTTTAGCAGAGTTGAGATTAGTGCAGTTGAGTTATGTACGATTTACTTGACTTGAATATTGCAGTTGAGTTGCGTGTACTGCAGTTGAGTTGCGATGATTTAAGTGCAATTGAGTTGGGTTTAGTGCAGTTGATTTTAGTATGGTGCACGAGTCAAGTTCGATGCTGTGGAGTTTAGTGCAGTTGTTTTGATAATGCAGTTTCTGAGTTGAGTTTAGTGCAGTTGATTTCGTGCAGTTAAGATGGGTTAAGTGTAGTTTAGTGAATTTCGTTTTAGATTGGTTTAGATAAATTTACTAACCTGTAGATCGTACCCATCACTCTGGGATAATACTGGTCCACATCTTCTGCACTCTTTTTAGAAACCACCATATCCTTCTTGGCTTAGGTTGAACATAACTGAACGAAATACACCCAAATCTAATTGCTGTAAGTTTGCATCCTGCCTTCCCTGATTTTGGGGTGTATTTTTAGGTTGTGAAGGTTTGGGCCCGATCCGATAACTTGTCATCTGATACATGTTTCTCCACAGGTACTGGTAGACTCCAATATACCTTAGCTACAAAATAAACTGTATGCGACTGCATTAATGCTTATTTCTGAATTTGTCATCAGACATTACTCACGCCTGTCTGTTTCTCCCACAGGAGGGTCAAGTGGACACGATAACAGCGGAGGCTACGGTAAATATATTGTAGTTCAATATATTGTTCACTTAATCCACAAAACAATGATGGACAGATGACAGTCAATGTTAGAAAACCGCAGAAGGCTAAAGAACCAGGGTTAATGTTTCATGTCGACGACCTGCCAGTGGCGTCCTCGTCAGTTAGAGGAGCAGAATTCCCTCGCGGTTGGCTTTACGAGGAAGGAAAATGTAGTGAATGAAGCAGGAATCCCAGAGATCAACACGGCCGATGTTGTTGTGATCAGTTGAGTTTAGTGCAGTTGAGTTTAGTCCAATTGAGTTGAATTTAATGTAGTTACGTTCAAGCAGTTGAGTTGAATTTATCGCACTCTAGTTGAATGCAATTGGGCTGAGGTTAGTGCAGTTGAGTTTAGTGCAGTTAAGTTAAGTTGAGATTAGTGCAGTTGAGTTTAGTACAGTTGTATTTCATTTCGGAGTCACGTGAGTGACTTCGTGAAGAACCCGCCAGCACGCATGCGCGACATATCGTCGCTCGCATTGCAGTCGACGGCTGGAGAGGAGTGCGGCTCGTCACCAGCCCTATCATAAGGGCCACTCAGGTAAGTACAAACAACCTTGAGTTGGTTGTTCTGTGTAAGTAATTGTGTTTTCTTCCACAGAGACATGGACAGCAGGAAAAATAAAGGCCGTAAAACTTCTACAAGGAGTTGTCGGCAACCCAACCCGGAGCCCCCCTCCACGGCAGGAGGACGGGCCGGGAAAAAGGCGCGCAAGCCGGGGAGCCCTGTATTCACAGGATCCGGTTCACCGACGCAGCTATGCCCTAGCGGGGTACCTGCAGAACAATCAGTCGGTACAGCGCCGGAGCAGGTGCATCCTGACTCCATCTCTCTCTCACCCACTGGGTCGTTTGCAGAGACAAGCAAAAGGGATTCGCGTGCTGATGCACGGCCCTTCTCCCTGAGCCCTCTTGAAGGAGGCAGGGATACAATTCCACTACCTAGCCCTTCGCGGGTTGAGGTCTCACCAGGAGCCACTAGGAAGTGGTCTGGTGAATCAGGCAGGCCCGAGTCCACTGGCAGACCAAGAAGGGCCAGTGTCGACTCACCACCCAGAGGGACCAGGAGGAGTCACAAGGGTGGAGCCTCGCCTAGGTCACCGCTTCCCCCGCTGGGGGCAGGTCGGGACCGTACGCCGTCTGGGTCCAGATTTAGGACAGTCGGCAAGCCCGTGCGGACGTCGGGTCACCACGCTGCGGCGTCAGGTGCCGACCTCTCCCCACCCATGCCCTTCGAGGCAGCCGGGTCCAGCTCAGCGAAGAGGAGGCGCTCGAGCAGGTCCGCGCGGGAATCGCTCAGCTTCGCCGAGGCGGCTGGTAGCGACACATCATCACAGTACCGATATTACCTCGACGAGGTACGGACTGATGATCGGAGCCTCAGGAGTTCCTTCGGGGACGAGGCCTCTTACCTCCCACACCCGCCCGATGAAGGGCGCTTGGATCGTATGGAGAGGATATTGGAGCAAGTTCTACTCAATCAGAAACAGGACACACACAACTCCAGGGGACTCATGGATATATCCCCGTCTCCATCTATGGACAACATAAGACCAGATGAGGAGGATATCCTGGTACATGCCCCAGCAGCACCTGAGGTCCCTCAGGAAGATCTGCTGGATGTGGCAGCCAAATTCGGGTTACCCGTATCATCAGGACAACCCCTCAACATCAAACTGGCCGCAACCATAGATTACCTTACCAACCATCAATTGCAGGAGGAGGTCCTTGCGAAGGCCATGGAGAGACACAAGGCTCCAGGGAACTGCAATTCACTCCACGTGCCGATTGTGAACATGCCAATCTGGGGTAATATCAGCCCGGGCATCAGAGCGCAGGAAGTGAAACTGCAGAGGATTTTAAAACTACTTACGTCTGGGATCACCGCTTTTGCAAAGTCGGTAGATGGGGTTGATCTAAGCACCGAACAGGAGGATGCTCTAGCTCTGCTCTGCAATACGCAGTACGAGATCAACGCTTTCCGGAAGAGCATTATCAAACCTTCCTTGAATCCCAAATTTGCGGGACTATGCAGAGCACCTCCTACCCCCCCACCTAGACAGCTGTTCGGGGAAGACCTCCCAAAGCAGGTCAAAGAGTTGGATGACCATGCGAAAACCATAGGTCTGATGAGACCACATTTTGTGGCCAGACCTTCGGCCAAGAAGACACCTTACTTCAGGCCACGAGGTCAGACCGACAGGCCAACAAGGACCTAGGTTCCGGCACCTCCTCAATATCAACAGCCTCCTCAGCCCAGGCCTTTTTTAGGACTAGGCCCTCAGCGGCCAGCATGGAAGATGCGGATTCCGCACCAACCACGAAACCCAGCACCTCCACGTCCCACCAAAAATCCCAGGGACCGCCGATAACCATGAAGGTAAGGGGGTCTGGATTCCATGCACTTGCATGTCTAACCTCACGAGTTGGGGGCAGATTACGGGGATTTAAGGAGGCTTGGGAAACCATCACTTCAGATGAGTTTATCTTGCAAAGTATTCAGGGTTATGAAATTGAGTTTATTCATGGCCAATTGCCTCCACCCCAGCATATGCCGAATCGCAAATTTGCACTTTCCAAAAAAGAATTGGCAGAAGGCTATGCTGAAATCTTGAGTTTACAAGACAAAGGTGTGATAGAACGAACCACACATGAACCAATTGAATTTGTGTCTAATATATTTACCAAAACTAAAAAAGACGGTGGATGCCGGGTCATTATAGATTTAAGTCACTTGAATACCTTTGTAAAATACACCCATTTCAAAATGGACACATTTGAAACAGCCAAATCTTTGATTTCGGAGGGCTGCTTCATGGCATGCATTGATTTAAAAGATGCATACTATTCAGTATCCATTCGGAAACATCATAGGAAGTTCTTGAAGTTTACCTGGATGGATCAGCTTTGGCAATACAAAGCATTGCCCAATGGGCTTACTACAGCCCCCAGACTGTTCACCAAACTACTCAAGCCAGTGTTATCTACACTGCGGAGACAAAATCATACGGTCATGGCCTATTTGGATGACATTCTGATAATTGGGCACACTCTGGAATCCGCAGAGTTGGCGGTTTCAGCCACAGTGAAAATTTTTCAACAAATGGGGTTTATAATCCATCCAGACAAATCAAAGTTCCTCCCCGCACAGATCATGGACTACTTGGGGTTCACGATAGACTCCAATCGCATGATCACCACCATCCCAACTAACAAAGTTGGTGATGTGTTTCAAGCATGCAAGAACCTGGTCTGCGCCAGTATACCGTCTATCAGATTAACTGCCAGGGTAATTGGCAAAATTGTAGCAGTATTTCCAGCTGCTCAATATGGACCTTTACACTATCAGAATTTACAAAGGTGAAAAATAACAGCATTAAAACTAAATGCTGGACATTATGATAGACCCATGCAGTTGCCGGTTAAGGCAAAACTTGAGTTACTATGGTGGATTGGCAATATCCATAACTCATTTAAACCCATCATTGTGCCTTGTCCAATGGTATACTTGCAAACAGATGCAAGCTCCCATGGCTGGGGAGCTACGGACAACAATAACAGTTGTGGTGGTAGATGGGATTCACTTGAAGCTACTTTGTTGTTAGCACAAGGGATAAACTATTTGGAGATGCTAGGAGCATTCCACGGACTAAGAGCCTATTGTTCAAACATGACTAACACTCATGTCCGTCTCCAAATAGACAATACCACTGCGGTGGCTTATCTGAATCATATGGGCGGTACCAGGTCAATTTCATGCAATGAATTGGCAAACACAATTTGGCTCTGGTGTATTCAACGGAATATTTGGATCTCAGCTACCTACTTGCCAGGTGAGCTCAATACAGTGGCGGACACCAGGTCACGGAAGTTCAATGACAACATCGAGTGGATGTTGAACCCCCAAATATTCACCAAAATTACAGCCAAATTTGGTAGACCGGAAATTTGACCTTTTTGCGTCACGGTTGAACCATCAGGTACCAACATACGTATCATGGGAGCCAGATCCTGGGGCAATGGCGATGGACGCATTCTCGCTAGACTGGGGGAAATGGTTCTTCTATGCCTTTCCTCCATTCTGCCTCATCAGTCGGGTATTGCGGAAAATCCAGCTCGATGCTGCCAAGGGCATCCTCATTATACCCGACTGGCCTACGCAATCATGGTATCCGGTGGTCCTTGGAATGATAAGTCAACCATGGGTCCTCTTGGAGGGTTGCCCACAATTGGTGACGAACCCTGCCACAGGGGAACCACACCCCTGCCATAGTCATTTGAATCTATTGGTTTGCAGGATCTGAACAGGCCACTACTTCAGTATGGTCTATCTTCAAGGACAGTGGATACCATGGGAGCATCATGCAGGGAGTCCTCAAGACGGCAGTACTTATCGTACATCAGGAAATGGGAATCCTATTGTGGCCGCATGGACGTTGCATATGACTCCGTCTCCATCACAGATGTGCTGGAATTTCTTGCGGGGCTACATCATGATCAACATCTCAGCTATAGTGCCATCAATAGCGCCAGGAGTGCGCTCTCGTCCTACCTCAATATTGAGGTAGGATCCAATAAATTGGTCTCCAAACTTATGCGGGGGATATTTAATTCCAACCCGCCGAGGCCCCGTTACAACGTCACATGGGATATTGGCAAAGTGCTGACCCTGCTGAGAACATGGTCACCCATGACGGGGCTCGAATTGGACAAACTCACCCTGAAGGTGGTGATGTTGATGGCACTTACTTCAGCACAAAGGGTGCAAACGCTTCACAAGGCCAAGATCGACAGAATGATCTCTACCCCTGAACGGGTCACTTTCTTCATTGATGAATTGCTCAAGCAGCATAGACCTGGGTTTACAGGGCTGCAGCTGGAGTTTCCAGCATACCCCGCTGATGCTAGGCTATGCATAGCCACCCATATCCGCCACTATATCAAAGTGACGAGGAAAATAAGGGGAATGGAGCAATACCTGTTCATCAGTCACAAAAAACCTCACCATAGAGTGACGGTGCAGACGATATCCCGATGGCTCAGGATCGTCTTGAACAAAGCAGGTATTGACACTGATGTTTTTAAATCCCATTCCACCAGGGCAGCATCAACATCGGCGGCAAAGGCCATGGAGGTGCCCATGGACCAGATACTTGCCACAGCGGGATGGGCCAGTGAAGCCACTTTTCAACGGTTTTACAATAAACCCGTCACCGTACCTGGAATGTTCGCAGGAGCCGTGCTGGATGCAGGCCGAGAACATACAGTTCCCCCTCAGTGAGGGGTCCTTTCTTGTTGTTATTAATAAATATTATTATTTTTTCAGAGAAACAGTGACGGAAATTGATTACTGCTGTCCACCTTTTCAGTAGCGTGTGTGATAGCATGGACGTTGTCCAGGGCGTGAAATCACAGAAGCTTTGAAGTCTTCACGAAGTCACTCACGTGACTCCGAAATGAAATAGTAAGATTAAACAAGAACTTACCAGTTTGAAGTTTGATCTTTATTTTATGAGGAGTTGCGATGAGGGATTTCGTGCCCTCCGCTCCCAACCCTCGATCATAAAGTCAACTGGTAACTAGAGTCTCTTTAATCTTACTATAACAAGTCATTTGTTGGCTTGGGTTTTTCTGTGATTCCACACCGCGGCTTTGAAGTATGTCGCGCATGCGTGCTGGCGGGTTCTTCACGAAATCCCTCATCGCAACTCCTCATAAAATAAAGATCAAACTTCAAACTGGTAAGTTCTTGTTTAATCTTACTAATTTAGTTGATTTTTTTTATGAAGTTGAGTTTGTACTGCAGTTGAATTGCGATGGTTTATGTGCAGTTGACTTGGGTTTAGTGCAGTTGATTTTAGCATGGTGCACGAGTCAAGTTCAATGCGGTTGCGTGGAGTTTAATGCACGTGGAGTTGTGTTGATGTTAGTGCAGTTTCTCTGAGTTGAGTTTAGTGCAGCTGAGTTGATTTGGGTTAAGTTTAATTTTGTTCGTGCAGTTGAGTAGTTGAGTTCAGTTAAGCTACATTGCATTTGGTGCAGTTGAGTTAAGTGCAGGTGAGTTTGTTTGTGTTTTCCGCAGTTGGGTTGAAGTGAATTGTGTTGAGTTGGGTTGAGACGTGCAGTTCATGTTAATTTAGTTTACTGAATTTCAGTTCAGAATGGTTTAGTTCAGTTTACAAAACTGTAGCTCGTACACACTACTCTAGGAATAATCCTGATCAATCTCTTCTGCACTGTTTCTAAAACCACCATTTCCTTCTCAGATTAGGTTGAACATAACTGAACACACTACACCCTTTCCAAATTGCTGTAAGGTTGCATCCCGCTTTCCATGACTTAGAGGTGTATCTTTAGGTTGTGAAGGTTTAGGCACGATCCGATCAATTCTCATCAAAATCGTTCTTTCTCCACAGGTACTGGTAAACTCCACGATTCCTTAGCCATAACATACACTGTATACGACTGAGTTTAAATGTCCATTTCTGAATTGATGTCATGAAATATTATTCACGCTAGTCTGTTTCTCCCATAGGATCGTCAGATGGATACGATAAGAAATGGGGCTACGGTAAATTTATTGTAGTTTAATATATTTCCACTTTGTCCACAAAACGCTGATGGACAGGTGACGGCCAATGTTGGAATAATGCAGAAGACTGAAGAACCAAGATTAATATTTCATGTGGCCAACCTGCCAGTGCATACCCCGTCGGTGAGAGGTGCGGAATATCCTCACAGTTCGCTTTTTATGGAAGGAAAGGGTAGTGAATGAAGCAGGAACCCAATGTTCAACACGACGGATGTTGTTGAGTTGAGTTCAGTGCAGTTGATTGGAATTTAGATAAGTAGTGCAGTTGAGTTCATGCATTTGATGAGGTTAGTGCAGCTGTGTTGAGTTTCGTGCAGTTGGGTTTGGTGCTGTTGCGTTGGGTGTTGTGCAGTTGTCGTTAGTTTTGTTGTGTGTAGTGAAGGTGAGTTAAGTTCTGTGTAATTGGGTTGAATTGAGTGCAGTTGAGGAGTTCATTTACTGCTGTTGAGTGGAATGCGGTTGGGTGGAACGGAGTTGCGTGCAGTTGTGATGAGTTTATTGCTGGAGTTCACTGCAGTTGAGTTTAGTGCTGTTAAGTTGATGTTAATACTGTTGATGTTTATCCTGTTGAGTTGATGATTTTGCTGTTGTTGATGGGTATTATTGTTAATATTATGGGTAACAAGGAAATGGAAGAAGAGTTGAACAGGTACTTGGGATCTGTCTTTACTAGGAAAGACACAAACTACCTCCCAGATGTACTGGAGGACAGAGGATCTAAGGGGGTAGTGGAACTGAAAGATTTTTTTATTAGGCGAGAAATAGCATTTGGTAGGCTAATTGGACTGAATAATTATAAATCCCCTGGGCCTGATGGTCCCAGGGTCCTCGGGGAGGTGGCTCTTGAAATAGTGGACGCATTGGTGATCATTTTCCAATGTTCAATAGATATAGGATCAGTTGCTGTGGATTGAGGATATCTAAAGTTATCCCACTTTTCACGAAAGGAAACGGAGTTACAGACGAGTTAGCATGACTTCGGTCGTGGGAAAGATGCTTGAGTATTATTAAGGAGGTAATAATGGGGCGTTTGGATAGCAGCAAAATGATTAATCCTAGTCAACATGGATTTATGAAAGGTAAATCATGCTTGATTAATCTTCTGGGATATTTTGAGGATTTGACAAGTAAAATGAATGAAGGGGAGACCGTGGATGGAGTGTATCTAGACTTTCCGAAAGCCTTTGCTAAGGACCCGCACGGGAGACTGGAGACTAAAATTAGTGCTCATGGTATTTTGGGTAGGGTGTTGACATGGATAGAAAATTAGTTGACTGAGGAAGCAACGAGTAGGAGTGAACGGGTCATTTTCAGAATGGCAGGCAGTGGCGAGTGTAGTGCCGCAAGGCTCGGTGTTGGGGCCGCAACTGTTTACCATATATTAATGATTTGGAAGAGGGAATTAGGAGCAAAACTAGCAAGTTTGCGGATGACACACAGCTCGGCGGCCGTGTGAACTGTGAAGAGGGTGTTAGGAGGTTGCAGGGTGACCTTGACAGATTGAGTGAGTGGGCAGATGCGTTGCACATTCAGTATAATATAGATAAATGCTGAAGGGAACTTTAACCCCCACAATTAAAATGTGGGCGGCAGAAATGTTGGAGACGTTACAATTAGAAAGAATCAGATTTGTCCTACTGGACAAATATAACTCTTTCGAACAAATATGGTCTCCATATATACAGTACCTAGAGAAGTAGCTGCTCTTGACAACACAGCTTGACGGGTACCCTGCGGGACTTGATGAGAATAACATATTCTTATACTAGGATTAATAAGCATGTCTTCATTGATACTATTATTTGTAATAGTTTAGGATAAAATATATTTGGTTGTTTTTCATTTATATATATATATATAATATTTGTTCATTTTTTGTTAACCTTATTTCCTTTTTCTATTTTCTTTTTCTCTTTTATATAATCAAATTATTATTTAATCACTTTCTTATTGATTTAAAACTACTCTATCTCTATCTTTTTTTCCTAAAAAATAGAAGATAATAACTTTCAATGGGTTATTTAAAAAAAAAAATTTGGAATTAAGTTGATGTTTGTAAAGCTGTTTACAATATTGTAAATCGATTACTTCTAATAAAAGAAATTAAACAAACAAAAAAAAAAATAATATAGATAAATGTGAGGTTATTCACTTTGGCGGCAAAACAAGGGTGCAGATTATTATCTCAATGGGGTTAGGTTATGTAAGGGGGAGGTACAGTGTGAACTGGGCGTCCTTGTACGCCATTCACTGGAAGTTGGCGTGCAGGTAGAACAGGCAGTGACGAAAGCTAATGGAATGTTGGCCTTCATAAGCGAATGGTATGTTAGCTTTCATAGCAAAAGGATTTGAGTGTAGGAGCAGGGAGGTTCTACTTCAGTTGTATAGGGTCTTGGTGAGGCCACACCTGGAGTATTGCGTACAGTTCTGGTCTCCAAATCTGAGGAAGGACATTATTGCTATAGAGGGAGTGCAGAAAAGGTTCACCAGACTGATTCCTGGGATGTCAGGACTGTCTTATGAACAAAGACTGCATAGACTCGGTTCATACTCTCTAGAATTTAGGAGATTGAGAGGGGATCTTATAGAAACGTACAAAATTCTTAAGGGGTTGGACAGGCTAGATGCAGGAAGATTGTTCCCGATGTTGGGAAGGTCCAGGACAAGGGGTCACAGCTTAAGGTAAGGGGGAAATCCTTTAGGACCGAGATGAGAAGGAATTTCATTTCGGAGTCACGTGAGTGACTTCGTGAAGAACCCGCCAGCACGCATGCGCGACATATCGTCGCTCGCATTGCAGTCGACGGCTGGAGAGGAGCGCGGCTCGTCACCAGCCCTTCATAAGGGCCACTCAGGTAAGTACAAACAACCTTGAGTTGGTTGTTCTGTGTGAATAATTGTGTTTTCTTCCACAGAGACATGGACAGTAGGAAAAGTAAAGGCCGTAAAACTTCTGCAAGGAGTTGTCGGCAACCCAACCCGGAGCCCTCCTCCACGGCAGGAGGACGGGCCGGGAAAAAGGCGCGCAAGCCGGGGAGCCCTGTATTCACAGGATCCGGTTTACCGACGCAGCTATGCCCTAGCGGGGTGCCTGCAGAGCAATCAGCCGGTACAGCGCCGGAGCAGGTGCATCCTGACTCCATTTCTCTCTCACCCACTGGGTCGTTCGCAGAGACGAGCAAGAGGGATTCGCGTGCTGATGCACGGCCCTTCTCCCTGAGCCCTCTCAAAGGAAGCAGGGATACAGTTCAACTACTTAGCCCTTCGCGGGCTGAGGTCTCACCAGGAGCCACTAGGAAGTGGTCTGGTGAATCAGGGAGGCCCGAGTCCACTGGCAGACCAAGGAGGGCCAGTGTCGACTCACCACCCAGGGGGACCAGGAGGAGTCACAAGGGTGGAGCCTCGCCTAGGTCACCGCTTCCCCCGCTGGGGGCAGGTCGGGACCGTACGCCGTCTGGGTCCAGATCAAGGACAGTCGGCAAGCCCGCGCGGACGTCGGGTCACCACGCTGCGGCGTTAGGTGCCGACCTCTCCCCACCCATGCCCTTAGAGGCAGCCGGGTCCAGCTCAGCGAAAAGGAGGCGCTTGAGCAGGTCCGCGCGGGAATCGCTCAGCTTCGCCGAGGCGGCTGGTAGCGACACATCGTCACAGTACCGATATTACCTCGACGAGGTACGGACTGCTGATAGGAGCCTCAGAAGTTCCTTCGGGCGCAAGGTCTCTTACCTCCCACACACGCCCGATGAAGGGCGCTTGGATCGTATGGAGAGGATATTGGAGCAAGTTCTACTTAATCAGAAACAGGACACACATAGGTCCAGGGGACTCATGGATATATCCCCGTCACCATCTATGGACAGCATAAGACCAGATGAGGAGGAAATCCTGGTACATGCCCCAGCAGCACCTGAGGTCCCTCAGGAAGATCTGCTGGATGTGGCAGCCAAATTCGGGTTACCCGTATCATCAGGACAACCCCTCAACATCAAACTGGCCGCAACCATAGATTACCTCACGAACCATCAACTGCAGGAGGAGGTCCTTGCAAAGGCCATGGAGAGACACAAGGCTCCAGGGAACTGCAATTCACTCAACGTGCCAATTGTGAACACGCCAATCTGGGGTAATATCAGCCCGGGCATCAGAGCGCAGGAAGTGAAACTGCAGAGAATTCTAAAGCTACTTACGTCTGGGATCACCGCTTTTGCAAAGTCGGTAGACGGGGTTGATCTAAGCACCGAACAGGAGGATGCTCTAGCTCTGCTCTGCAATACGCAGTACGAGATCAACGCTTTCAGGAAAAGCATTATAAAACCTTCATTGAATCCCAAATTTGCGGGACTATGCAGAGCACCTCCTACCCCCCCACCTAGACAGTTGTTCGGAGAAGACCTCCCAAAGCAGGTCAAAGATCTGGATGACCATGCGAAAACCATAGGTCTGATGAGATCACATTTTGTGACCAGACCTTCGGCCAAGAAGACACCTTACTTCAGGCCACGAGGTCAAACCGACAGGCCGACAAGGACCTACATTCCGGCACCTCCTCAATATCAACAGCCTCCTCAACCCAGGCCTTTTTTAGGGCTAGGCCCTCAGCGGCCAGCATGGAAGATGCGGATTCCGCACCAACCACGCAACCCAGCACCTCCACGTCCCACCAAAAATCCCAGGGACCGCCGATAACCATGAAGGTAAGGGGGTCTGGATTCCATGCACTTGCATGTCTAACCTCACGAGTTGGGGGCAGATTACGGGGATTTAAGGAGGCTTGGGAAACCATCACTTCAGATGAGTTTATCTTGCAAAGTATTCAGGGCTATGAGATTGAGTTTGTTCATGGCCAATTGCCTCCACCCCAGCATATGCCGAATCGCAAATTTGCACTTTCCAAAAAAGAATTGGCAGAAGGCTATGCTGAAATCTTGAGTTTACAAGAGAAAGGTGTGATAGAAAGAACCACACATGAACCAATTGAATTTGTATCCAATATATTTACTAAAACTAAAAAAGACGGTGGATGCCGGGTCATTATAGATTTAACTCACTTGAATACCTTTGTAAAATACACCCATTTCAAAATGGACACATTTGAAACAGCCAAATCTTTGATTTCGAAGGGCTGCTTCATGGCATGCATTGATTTAAAAGATGCATACTATTCAGTATCCATTCGGGAACATCATAGGAAGTTCTTGAAGTTTACCTGGATGGATCAGCTTTGGCAATACAAAGCATTGCCCAATGGGCTTACTACAGCCCCCAGACTGTTCACCAAACTACTCAAGCCAGTGTTATCTACACTGCGGAGACAAAATCATACGGTCATGGCCTATTTGGATGACATTCTGATAATTGGGCACACTCTGGAATCAGCAGAATTGGCGGTTTCAGCCACAGTGGAAATTTTTCAAAAAATGGGGTTTATAATCCATCCAGACAAATCAAAGTTCCTCCCCGCACAGATCATGGACTACTTGGGGTTCACGATAGACTCCAATCGCATGATCACCAGCATCCCAACTAACAAAGTTGGTGATGTGTTTCAAGCATGCAAGAACCTGGTCTGCGCCAGTATACCGTCTATCAGATTAACTGCCAGGGTAATTGGCAAAATTGTAGCAGTATTTCCAGCTGCTCAATATGGACCTTTACACTATCAGAATTTACAAAGGTCAAAAATAGCAGCATTAAAATTTAATGCTGGACATTATGATAGACCTATGCAGTTGCCGGTTAAGGCAAAAATTGAGTTACTATGGTGGATTGGCAATATCCATAACTCATTCAAACCCATCATTGTGCCTCGTCCAATGGTATACTTGCAAACAGATGCAAGCTCCCATGGCTGGGGAGCTACGGACAACAACACCAGTTGTGGAGGTAGATGGGACTCACTTGAAGCTACTTTGTTGTCAGCACAAGGGATAAACTATTTGGAGATGCTAGGAGCATTCCACGGACTAAGAGCCTATTGTTCAAACATGACTAACACTCATGTCCGTCTCCAAATAGACAATACCACTGCGGTGGCTTATCTGAATCATATGGGCGGTACCAGGTCAATTTCATGTGATGAATTGGCAAATATAATTTGGCTCTGGTGTATTCAACGGAATATTTGGATCTCAGCTACATACTTGCCAGGTGAGCTCAATACAGTGGCGGACACCAGGTCACGGAAATTCAATGACAACATCGAGTGGATGTTGAACCCCCAAATATTCACCAAAATTACAGCCAAATTTGGTAAACCGGATATTGACCTTTTTGCGTCACGGTTGAACCATCAGGTACCAACATACGTATCATGGGAGCCAGATCCTGGGGCAATGGCGATTGACGCATTCTCGCTAGACTGGGGGAAATGGTTCTTCTATGCCTTTCCTCCATTCTGCCTCATCAGTCGGGTATTGCGGAAAATCCAGCTCGATGCTGCCAAGGGCATCCTCATTATACCCGACTGGCCTACGCAATCATGGTATCCGGTGGTCCTTGGAATGATAAGTCAACCATGGGTCCTCTTAGAGGGTTGCCCACAATTGGTGACGAACCCTGCCACAGGGGAACCACACCCCTGCTATAGTCACTTGAATCTATTGGCTTGCATGATCTGAACAGGCCACTACTTCAGTATGGTCTATCTTCAAGGACAATGGATACCATGGGAGCATCATGCAGGGAGTCCTCAAGACGGCAGTACTTATCGCACATCAGGAAATGGGAATCCTATTGCGGCCGCATGGACGTTGCATATAACTCCGTCTCCATCACAGATGTGCTGGAATTTCTTGCGGGGCTACACCATGATCAACATCTCAGCTATAGTGCCATCAATAGCGCCAGGAGTGCGCTATCGTCCTACCTCAATATTGAGGTAGGATCCAATAAATTGGTCTCCAAACTTATGCGGGGGATATTTAATTCCAACCCGCCGAGGCCCCGTTACAACGTCACATGGGATATTGGTAAAGTACTGACCCTACTAAGAACGTGGTCACCCATGACGGGGATCGAACTGGACAAACTCACCCTGAAGGTGGTGATGTTGATGGCACTTACTTCAGCACAAAGGGTGCAAATGCTTCACAAGGCCAAGATCGACAGAATGATCTCTACCCCTGAACGGGTCACTTTTTTCATTGATGAATTGCTCAAGCAGCATAGACCTGGGTTTACAGGGCTGCAGCTGGAGTTTCCAGCATACCCCGCTGATGCTAGGCTATGCATAGCCACCCATATCCGCCACTATATCAAAGTGACGAGGAAAATAAGGGGAATGGAGCAATACCTGTTCATCAGTCACAAAAAACCTCACCATAGAGTGACGGTACAGACGATATCCCGATGGCTCAGGATCGTCTTAAACAAGGCAGGTATTGACACTGGGGTTACACAAAAAGCTGGAGAAACTCAGCGGGTGCAGCAGCATCTAAGGAGTGAAGGAGATAGGCGACGTTTCGGGTCGAGACCCTTCTTCAGTCTGAAGAAGGGTCTCGACCCGAAACGTCGCCTATCTCCTTCACTCCTTAGATGCTGCTGCACCCGCTGAGTTTCTCCAGCTTTTTGTGTAACCCTCGATTCTCCAGCATCTGCAGTTCCTTCTTTAACACAGGTATTGACACTAATGTTTTTAAATCCCATTCCACCAGGGCAGCATCAACATCGGCGGCAAAGGCCATGGAGGTGCCCATGGACCAGATACTTGCCACAGCGGGATGGGCCAGTGAAGCCACTTTTCAACGGTTTTACAACAAACCCGTCACCGTACCTGGAATGTTCGCAGGAGCCGTGCTGGATGCAGGCCGAGAACATACAGTTACCCCTCAGTGAGGGGTCCTTTCTTGTTGTTATTAATAAATATTATTATTTTTTCAGAGGAACAGTGACGGAAATTGATTACTGCTGTCCACCTTTTCAGTAGCGTGTGTGATAGCATGGACGTTGTCCAGGGCGTGAAATCACAGAAGCTTTGAAGTCTTCACGAAGTCACTCACGTGACTCCGAAATGAAATAGTAAGATTAAACGAGAACTTACCAGTTTGAGGTTTGATCTTTATTTTATGAGGAGTTGCGATGAGGGATTTCGTGCCCTCCGCTCCCAACCCTCAATCATAAAGTCAACTGGTAACTAGAGCCTCTTCAATCTTACTATAACAAGTTATTTCTTGGCTTGGTTTTTTCTGTGATTCCACACCGCGGCTTTGAAGTATGTCGCGCATGCGTGCTGGCGGGTTCTTCACGAAATCCCTCATCGCAACTCCTCATAAAATAAAGATCAAACCTCAAACTGGTAAGTTCTTGTTTAATCTTACTATTTTTTCACACAGAGAGTGGTGGGTCTCTGGAACTCTCTGCAACAGAGGGTAGTTGAGGCCAGTTCATTGGCTATATTTAAGAGGGAGTTAGATGTGGCCCTTGTGGCTAAGGGGATCAGAGGGTATGGAGAGAAGGCAGGTACGGGATACTAAGTTGGATGATCAGCCATGATCATATTGAATGGCGGTGCAGACTCGAAGGGCCGAATGGCCTACTCCTGCACCTAATTTCTATGTCTATGTTTCTATAACAAGAGGATTTCAGTATTGGAGTAAAGAGGTTCTTCTGCAGTTGTATTGGGCTCTGGTAAGACCACATCTGGAGTATTGTGTACAGTTTTGGTCTCCGAATTTGAGGAAGGACATTCTTGTGATTGAGGCAGTGCAGCGTAGGTTCACGAGATTGGTCCCTGTGATGGCGGGTTGTCATATGAGGAAAGACTGAAAAGACTAGGCTTGTATTCACTGGAGTTTTGAAGGAAGAGAGGGGATCTTACAGAAACATATACAATTATAAAAGCTCTGGACAAACTTGATTCAGGAAAAATGTCCCCAATGTTGGGCGAGTCTAGAACCGGGGCCACAGTCTTAGAATAAAGGAGAGGCCATTTAAGACTGAGGTGAGAATCTTTTTCACCAGATAGTTGTGACTTTGTGGCATCCCCTGCCACAGAGGGCAGTGGAGGGCAAATCATTGGATGGATTTAAGAGATAGTAAGATACTCGAAGGGCTAGTGGAATCAAGGGATATGGGGAGAAGGCAGGCATGGGTTATTGATTGGGGACGATAGGCCATGATCACAATGATTGGCGGTGGTTGCTCGAAGGGCCGAATTGCCTCCTCCTGCATCTATTTTCTTTGTTTCTGTTTGATGTTAATGATGAGTTGATGTTAATGATGAGTTGAGTCTAATGCAGTTAACTCGAGTTCAGTGCAGGTGAGTTGAGTTCAGTGCAGGTGAGTTGAGTTCAGTGCAGGTGAGTTGAGTTCAGTGCAGGTGAGTTGAGTTCAGTGCAGGTGAGTTGAGTTCAGTGCAGGTGAGTTGAGTTCAGTGCAGGTGAGTTGAGTTCAGTGCAGGTGAGTTGAGTTCAGTGCAGGTGAGTTGAGTTCAGTGCAGGTGAGTTGAGTTCAGTGCAGGTGAGTTGAGTTCAGTGCAGGTGAGTTGAGTTCAGTGCAGGTGAGTTGAGTTCAGTGCAGGTGAGTTGAGTTCAGTGCAGGTGAGTTGAGTTCAGTGCAGGTGAGTTGAGTTCAGTGCAGGTGAGTTGAGTTCAGTGCAGGTGAGTTGAGTTCAGTGCAGGTGAGTTGAGTTTAGTGCAGGTGAGTTGAGTTTAGTGCAGGTGAGTTGAGTTCAGTGCAGGTGAGTTGAGTTCAGTGCAGGTGAGTTGAGTTGAGTTGAGTTCAGTGCAGGTGAGTTGAGTTGAGTTGAGTTCAGTGCAGGTGAGTTGAGTTGAGTTGAGTTCAGTGCAGTTGAGTTGAGTTCAGTGCAGGTGAGTTGAGTTGAGTTGAGTTCAGTGCAGGTGAGTTGAGTTGAGTTCAGTGCAGGTGAGTTGAGTTGAGTTCAGTGCAGGTGAGTTGAGTTGAGTTCAGTGCAGGTGAGTTGAGTTTAATGCTGTTGATGAGTTTAGTTCAGTGCATTTGAATTTAGTGCAGTTCAGTGTAGCTTAATTCAGTGGCTAGAGTTGAGTTTGTGAATATGATTGTAGTGGAGCTGAGGTGTTTACTGCGGTTGTTTGAATTTTGTGCAATTGAGTTCAGCTTAGTATGGTGCACCTGGATTGAGCGGGGTTGAGTTGAGCTTAGTTCAGTTGAGTTGTGTTGAATGCGGTTGAGTTGAAAGCAGCGGAGTGGGTTAGCGCAGTTGAGTTTACTTGGGTGCAGTGGCCTTGGGTGCAGCTGTGTTGCGGTAAAAGCAGTTGAGTTCAGTGGAGTTTAACTTTGCAATTGAGTTGACTGTAGATGAGGAACTTAGTGTGATGTAGTAAATGCAGTTGAGGAGTAGAGTTGAGTGCAGATGCGTTGAGATCAGTGCAGTTTAATTAAGTGCAGTTGAGTGTTTAGTACAGTTGGGTTGAGTTGAATGCAGATATGTTGTGTTCAGGGAACTGCATCGGAGTTGAAGGTAGACACACATGCTGGAGAAACTCAGCGGGCGAGGCAGCATCTATGGAACGTAGGGAGTAGGCAACGTTTCGGGCTGAAAGCCTCCTTCAGTTGAGTTCAGTTTCGTGCAGTTGATTTGTGTTGAGTTTTGTGCAGTTGGGTTTATTCCATTTGAGATTAGTGCTGTTGATGTAGTTCAGTTGAACGCAATGTAGTGGAGTGGAGTTGCGTGCAGCTGTGTTGAGTTGAGTGGCACCGAGTTGCGTGTAGCTGAGTTGAGTGCAGCAGTGTTGTGTTGTGTTGAGTTCAGTGGAGATCAGTGGAGCGGAGTTGAGTGTAGCCGTGTTGAGTTCAGTTGTGTCGGGTGGAGCGGAGTGCAGGTGTTTTGAGTTGAGTACAGCTATGTTGAGTTAAATTTAGTGGAGCGTAGTTGAGTGCAGCTGTGTTGAGTTTACTGCAGCTGTAGAGTTGAGGTTAGTGCGGTTGCGTTGAATGTAGATTAGTTGAATTGGGTTCTGTGCAGTTGTGTTGAGGTAAATGCAGTTGAGTTTCGTTTCGTTCAGTTTCGTGCAATTAGTTTGTGTTGAGTTTAGGGCAGTTGGGTTTATTCCCTTTTGAGTTTCGTGCTGTTCAGTTTAATGTAGTTCAGTCGAATATAATGGATTTGAGTTTAGTTTATTATAGAATCATAGAAAATAGGTGCAGCAGTAGGCCATTCTGCCCTTCGTGACTGCACCGCCATTCAATATGATCATGGCTGATCATGCAACTCAGTATTCTGTACCAGCCTTCTCTCCATACACCCTGATCCCTTTAGCCACAAGGGCCACATCTAACTTCCTGTTAAATATAGCCAATGAACTGGCCTCAACTACTCTCTGTGGCAGAGAATTCCACAGACTCACCACTCTCTGTGTGAAAAACGATCTTCTCATCTCGGTCCTAAAATACCCTTTCTCTCCCCCCCGTCCTTAAACTGTGACCCCTTGTTCTGGAGTTACCCAACATCGGGAACAATCTTCCTGCATCTAGCCTGTCCAATCCCTTAACAAATTTGTAAGTCTCTATAAGATCCCCCTCAATCTCCTAAATTCCAGCGAGTACAAGCCAGTCTTTCTTCATATGGAAGCCGTGCTATCCCAGGAATCAGTCTGATGAACCTTCTCCATACTCCCTCTATGGCAAGAATGTATTTCCTCAGATTAGGAGACAAAAACTACAAAAACTGCAAAAAATGCCAACATACCATTCGCTTTCTTCACAGCCTGCAGCACCTGCATGCCTACTTTCAATGCCCCGTTTTCTTGCTCCCTTTTTAAAAGGTGGGGTTACATTAGCTACGCTCCAATCCACAGGAACATCTCCAGAATCCAAAGAGTTTTGAAAAATTATCACTAATGCATCCACTATTTCTGGGGCTTTCGTTAAGTGCTCTGGGATGCAGCCTATCTGGCCCTGTGGATTTATCGGCCTTTAATCCATTCAATTTACCTAACACCACTTCCCGGCTAACCTGGATTTCACTAAGTTCCTCCATCTCATTTGACCCCCGGTCCTCTGCTATTCCAGCAGATTATTTTTGTCTTCCCTAGTGAAGACATAACCAAAGTAGTTATTCAATTGGTCTGCCATGTCCTTGTTCCCATTGATCAATTCACCAGTTTCTGACTGCAAGGGACGTACATTTGTTTTAACTAACCCTTTTCTCTTGACATATCTATAAAAAATCTTTTGCAGTCCGTTTTTATGTTCCCTGCCAGTTTTCTTTCATAATCTATTTTACCCTTCCTTTTTAAGCACATTGTCCTCCTCTGCTGGACTCTGAATTTCTCCCAGTCCTCTGGTTGGCTGCTTTGCCTGGATAATTTGTGTGCTTCATCTTTAGTTTTGATACTATCCCTGATTTACCTTGTTATCCACTGATGCACTACCTTCCCTGATTTATTCTTTTGCCAAACTGGGCTGAACAATTGTTGTAGTTAATCCATGCGGTCTTTAAATGCCTTCCATTGCATATCCACCGTCAACCCATTAAGAATCACTTGCCAGATATCTTGGCCAATGCACGTCTCATACTCTCAAAGTTACCTTTCTTTAAGTTCAGAACGCTTGTTTCTGAATTAACAATGTCACTCTACATCCTAATGAAGAACTCACATGCACCCGATCCGATAACTTGTCATCTCATACATTTTTCTCCACAGGTACGGGTAGACTCCAGTATTCCTTAGCTACGAAATAAACTGTATACGACTGCAGTAATGCTTGTTTCTGAATTTGCATGCAAATATTACTCACGCCAGTCTGTTTCTCCCACAGGAGGGTCAAGTGGATACGATAACAGCGGAGGCTACGGTAAATATATTGTAGTTTAATATGTTCTTCACTTAGTCCACAAAATAATCATGGACAGATGACAGTCAATGTTAGAATACCGCAGAAGGGTAAAGAACCAGGGTTAATGTTCCATGTCGACGACCTGCCAGTGGCGTCCTCGTCAGTTAGAGGAACAGAATTCCGTCGCGGTTGGCTTTACGAGGATGGAAAAGGTAGTGAATGAAGCAGAAATCCCGGAGATGAACACGGCCGATGTTGTTGTGATGAGTTGAGTTTGGTGCAGTTGAGTTGTATTTAGCCCAGTTGAGTTGAATTTAATGTAGTTCCGTTCATGCAGTTGAGTTGAATTAATCGCACTTGAGTTGAATGCAATTGTGTTGAGATTAGTGCAGTTGAGTGTAGTCCAGTTAAGTTCAGTTGAGATTAGTGCAGTTGAGTTTTGTGCAGTTGTAATTTAGTTGATTTGTTTATTGAAGTTGAGTTGAATGTACTGCAGTTGAGTTGCGATGGTTTATGTGCAGTTGACATGGGTTTAGTGCAGGTGATTTTAGCATGGTGCACTTGAGTCAAGTTCAATGCGGTTGCGTGGATTTTAATGCAGTTGTGTTGATGTTAGTGCAGTTTCTCCGAGTTGAGTTTAGTGCAGTTGGTTTAGTGCAGCTGAGTTGATTTGGGTTAAGTTTAGTTTTATTCGTGCAGGTGAGTAGTTGAGTTCAGTGAAGCTGCATTGGATTTAGTGCCGCTGAGTTGAGTTAAGTGCAGGTGAGTTTATTTGTGTTTTCCCCAGTTGGATTGAGGTGAACTGTGTTGGGTTGAGATTAGTGAAGTTCATATTAATTTAGTTTACTGAATTTCAGTTTAGAATTGTTTAGTTACGTTTAGTAAACTGTAACTCGTACACTACAAGAATAATCCTCATCAATCTCTTCCGCACTCTTTCTAAAACCACCATATGCTTCTTGGATTAGGGTGAAAATACTTCATCCACAAGACACTGATGGACAGGTGGCAGCCAATGTTGGAATAACGCAGAAGGCTACAGAACCACAATTAATATTTCATGTCGACGTCCTGCCAGTGCAGAGCCCGTCAGTGAGAGGAGCAGAATTCCCTCACGGGTTGCCTTTCAAGGAGGGAAAGTGTGCTGATAGAGGCAGGAATCCCAGGGATGAACACGACGGATGTTGTTGAGTTGAGTTCAGTGCAGTTGAGTTGAACTTAGATGAGGTTAATGCATTTGAGATGAGTTTAGTCCAATTGAGTTGAATAAAATGCAGTTGACTTCATGCAATGGAGTTGAGTCGGGGATCGTGCACTTCAGTCGGGGTTCGTGCTGTTGTCGTTAGTTTTGTTGAGTCAAGTGAAGTTGAGTTAAGTTTAGCCTAGTGTAATTGGGTTGCGTTGAATGCAGTTGAGGAGTTACTGTAGAGGAGTGGAATGCGGTTGATGGGAAATTGAGTGGAACGGAGTTGAGTGCAGGTTTGATGAGTTTATTGCTGGAGTTTCCTTCAGTAGAGTTTAATGTTTTTGGGCTGATGTTCCTGCTCTTGGGCTGAGTTTGGTGCAGTTCAGTTTGGTGCAGTTGGTTGAGTTTAGTGCAGCTCAGTTTAGTGCATTTGGGTTGAGTTTGGGGCAGTTCAGTTTAGTGCAGTTGGGTTTAGGGCACTTCAGTTGAGGGCACTTTGGTCGAGTTTAGTTTAGTGCAGTTGGGTTGACGTTAGGGCAGCTCAGTTTAGTGCACTGGGGTTGGCTTCGGTGCACTGGGGTTGGCGTCGGTGCACTGGGGTTGGCGTCGGTGCACTGGGGTTGGCGTCGGTGCACTGGGGTTGGCGTCGGTGCACTGGGGTTGGCGTCGGTGCACTGGGGTTGGCGTCGGTGCACTGGGGTTGGCGTCGGTGCACTGGGGTTGGCGTCGGTGCACTGGGGTTGGCGTCGGTGCACTGGGGTTGGCGTCGGTGCACTTTGGTGCAGTTGAGTTTAAAGCTGTTCAGTCGAGGTTAATGCTGCGGAATTGTCTGCAGTTGTGTTGAGTTTAATGTTGTTGAGGAGTTGAGTTCAGTGCATTTGAATTTGGTGCAGTTGAGTGTAGTTTATTTCAGTTGAGTTTAGTGAAGATGATTGTAGTGAAGCTGGGTTGTGTTTAGTCCAGTTGGTTGAAGTTCGTGGAATTGAGTTCAGTTGAGTATGGTGCACTTGGATTGAGCGGTGTTGAGTGTAGTTGTGTTGAATTTTGCGCAGTCGAGGAGTTGAAATGAGGGCTGTTAAGCTGTGTTGAGCTAAGTGCAGCTGAGTTGAGTTGTTTCATGCGGTTAAGTTGAATGCAGTGGTCTTGGGTTTATCGCAGATCAGTTGAATTGAGTATAGTGCAGTAGATTTTAATGAATTTGGGTTGTATGCAGTTGAGTTGAGTGCAATTGTGCTGCGTTAAATGCAGTTAAGTTCAGTGATGTTAAATTTAGTAGAGTTGAATTTAGTGTAGTTGAGTGATGTGATGAGATTAGTGTAGTAGTATTAAGTGCAGTTAGAAACCATAGAAAATAGGTGCAGGAGTTTGCGATTCGGCCCTTCGAGCCTGCACCGCCAGTCTATATGATCATGGTTGATCATCTAACTCAGTATCCTGTACCTGCATTCTCTCCATACCCCCTGATCCCTTTAGCCACATCTAACTCCCTCTTAAATATAGCCAATTAACTGGCCTCAACTACCTTATGTGGCAGAGAATTCCACAGATTCACCACTCTCTGTGTGATAAATATTTTTCTCATCTCGGTGCTAAAAGACTCCCCCCCCCCCCCCCCCCCCCCCCCCCCCTTATCGTTAAACTGTGATCACTTGTTCTGGACTTCCCCGACATCGAGAACAATCTTCCTGCATGTAGCCTGTCCAACCGCTTAAGAATTTTGTAAGTCTCCACAAGATCCCCTCTCAATCTTCTAAATTCTAGCAAGTACAAGCCGAATCTATCTAGTCTTTCTTCATATGAAAGTCCTGCCATCCCAGGAATCAGTCTGGTGAACCTTCTCTGTACTCCCTCTATGGCAAGAATGTCTTTCATGAGATTAGGAGACCAAAACTGTACGAAATATTTAGTTCAGTTGAGTTTAGTTCAATTGAGTTTTGTGCAGTTGGGTTGAGTTGAATGCAGATAAGTTGTGTTCAGGTAAATGCAGTTGACTTGAGGGCAGTTGAGTTTCATGCAGTTGCTTTGTGTTGAGTTTAATGTAGTTGGGTTTATTCCATTTGAGTTGAGGTTAGGTTGTTGATGTAGTTCAGTTGAATATAATGCAGTTGAGTTTAGTCTAGTGGAGCTGAGTTGCGTACAGTTGAGTTGAGTGCAGTAGTGGAGGTGCGGTTGAGATTGGTAAGATTTAGTTGACTTTAATATTGCTGTTGGGTTGAATGTACTGCAATTGAGTTGCGATGGTTTAAGTGGACTTGAGTTGGGTTTAGTGCAGTTGGCTTTAGTATGGTTCACTTGAGTCAAGTTCGATGCTGTTGAGTGAAGTTTAATGCAGTTGTGTTGATGTTAGCGTAGTTGAGTTGAGTGCAGTTGTGTTGAAATGAGTTTGGTATAGTAGAGGAGTTTAATGCAGGTGACTTGCGTTGAGATTAGTGCAGTTGAGTTTCGGACAGTTGAGTTGCAAATGTGTTGCCTTGTTTATTGTAGTTGAGTACACTGCAGTTGAGTTGCGATGGTTTAAGAGCAGTTCAGTTGGGTTTAGTGCAGTTGATTTCAGTATGGTGCACTTGAGTCAAGTTCAATGCAGTTGAGTGGAGTTGAATGCCGTTGTGTTCATGTTATTGCAGTTTCTCTCGGTTGATTTTAGTGCAGTGGAGATGGGTTAAGTGTAGTTTTGTTGATGATCGTGCAGTTTTGTTGATGATCGTGCAGTTTTGTTGATCGTGCAGTGCAGGCGATGAGTTTCGTGCAGCTGCGTTGCGTTTGGTGCTGTTGAGTTAAGTGCAGGTGAGTTTATTTGTGTTTACCGTAGTTGTGTTGCGGTGAATTGTGTGGAGTTGAAATTAACGCAGTTGAGTTGATATTAATTTAGTTTACTGAATTCCAGTTTGGAATAGTTTAGTTAAGTTTACTAACCTGTAGCTCGTACCCACCACTCCGGAAATAGTTCTGGTCAAACTCTTCTGCACTGTTTCTAAAACCACCATATCCTTCTCAGATTAGGTTGAACATAACTGAACACACTGCACCCTTACCAAATTGCTGTAAGGTTGCATCCCGCTTTCCCTGACTTAGAGGTGTATCTTTAGGTTGTGAAGGTTTAGGCACGATCCGATCAATTCTCATCAAAATCGTTCTTTCTCCACGGGTACTGGTAAACTCCAAGATTCCTTAGCCATAACATACACTGTATACGACTGAGTTTAAATGTCCATTTCTGAATTGATGTCATGAAATATTATTCACGCTAGTCTGTTTCTCCCATAGGATCGTCAGATGGATACGATAAGAAATGGGGCTACGGTAAATTTATTGTAGTTTAATATATTTCCACTTTGTCCACAAAACGCTGATGGACAGGTGACGGCCAATGTTGGAATAACGCAGAAGACTAAAGAACCAAGATTAAGATTTCATGTGGACAACCTGCCAGTGCATATCCCGTCGGTGAGAGGTGCAGAATATCCTCACAGTTCGCTTTTTATGGAAGGAAAGGGTAGTGAATGAAGCAGGAACCCAATGTTCAATGGATGTTGTTGAGTTCAGTGCAGTTGATTGGAATTTAGATAAGTAGTGCAGTTGAGAAGCGTTGAGTGTAGTCCAATTGAATTGAATATAATGCAGTTGAGTTCATGCATTTGATAAGGTTAGTGCAGCTGTGTTGAGTTTCGTGCAGTTGGGTTTGGTGCTGTTGTGTTGGGTGTTGTGCAATTGTCGTTAGTTTTGTTGTGTGTAGTGAAGGTGAGTTGAGTTCAGTGTAATTGGGTTGCATTGAGTGCAGTTGAGGAGTTCATTTACTGCTGTTGAGTGGAATGCGGTTGGGTGGAACGGAGTTGCGTGCAGTTGTGATGAGTTTATTGCTGGATTCACTGCAGTTGAGTTTAGTGCTGTCAAGTTGATATTAATACCGTTGATGCTTATGCTGTTGAGTTGATGGTATTACTGTTGTTGATGGGCATTATTGTTAATATTATGGGTAACAATGAAATGGAAGAAGAATTGAAAAAGTACTTGGGATCTCTCTTTACTAGGGAAGACACAAACTATCTCCCAGATGTACTGGAGGACAGAGGATCTAAGGGGGTAGAGGAACTGAAATTTTGTTATTAGGCGAGAAATAACATTTGGTAGGCTAATTGGTCTGAATAATTATAAATCCCCTGGGCCTGATGGTCCCAGGGTGCTCAGGGAGGTGCCTCTTGAAATAGTGGACGCATTGGTGATAATTTCCCAATGTTCAATAGATTTAGGATCGGTTGCTGTGGATTGGAGGATAGCTAATGTTATCCCACTTTTAAGAAAGGAGTGAGAGAGGAAAAGGAGAGTTACAGGCCAGTTAGCCTGAATTCGTTCGTGGGAAAGATGCTGGTCGATTATTAAAGAGGTAATAATGGGGCGTTTGGATAGCAGTAAAAGGATTAGTCCCAGTCAACATGGATTTATGAAAGGGAAATCATGTTTGATTAATCTTCTGTGATATTTTGAGGATGCAACAAGTAAAATGGATGAAGCGGAGCCAATGGATGTAGTGTATCTAGACTTTCAGAAAGCCTTTGATAAGGACCCGCACGGGAGACCGGAGGCTAAAATGAGTGTTCATTGTATTGAGCATTGGGTGTTGACATGGATAGAAAATTAGTTGACAGAGGAAGCAACGAGTTGGAGTGAATGGGTCATTTTCAGAATGGCAGGCAGTGACGAGTGGAGTGCCGCAATGCTCGGTGTTGGGGCCGCAGCTGTTTACCGTATATTAATGATTTGGAAGAGGGAATTAGGTGCAACAATAGCAAGTTTGCGGATGACACAAAGCTCGGTGGCAGTGTGAACAGTGAAGAGATTTTGTTCGTGCAGTTGAGTAGTTGAGTTCAGTTAAGATGCATTGCATTTGGTGCAGTTGAGTTAAGTGCAGATGAGTTTATTTGTGTTTTCCGCAGTTGGGTTGAGGTGAATTGTGTTGAGTTGGGTTGAGACGTGCGGTTCATATTAATTGAGTTTACTGAATTTCAGTTCAGAATGGTTTAGTTCATTCACTAAACTGTAGCTCGTACACTACTCTAGGAATAATCCCGATCAATCTCTTCCGCACTCTTTCTAAAACCACCACATGCTTCTTGGATTAGGGTGAACATAACTGAACACAATACACCCTAACCAAATTGCTGCAAGGTTGCATCCTGCCTTCCTGACTTCTCTGTGTATTGTTCTAGTTAAAATCTTTCTTTTTACGCAGGTACTGGTAGACTCCAAGATTCCTTAGCTACAAAATAAACTGTATATGACTTAGTTAAAATGTCCATTTCTGAATTCATGTCATCAAATATTATTCACGCTAGTCTGTTTCTCCCACAGAATGGCCAAATTGATACGAATTTATTGTAGTTTAATATAATCTTTACTTCGTCCACATTACACTGATGGACAGGTGACAGCCAATGTTGGAATAACGCAGAAGGCTACAGGACCAGAATTAATATTTCATGTCGATGACCTGCCAGCGCAGAGCCCGTCAGTGAGAGGAGCAGAATTCCCTCACGGTTTGCTTTTCAAGGAGGGCAAGGATACTGATCCCAGGGATGTTGTTGAGTAGAGTGCAGTTGAGTTGAAGTTACATGAGGGTAATGCATTTGAGATGAGTTTAGTCCAATTGAGTTAAATAAAATGCAGTTGAGTTCATGCAATGGAGTTGAGTCGGGGTTCGTGCAGTTGTCGTTAGTTTCGTTGAGTCTAGTGAAGTTGAGTTAAGTTTAGCCTAGTGCAGTTGAGCTGAGTTCAGTGTAATTGGGTTGCGTTGAGTGCAGTTGAGGAGTTCCGTTAATCTAGTGGAGTGGAATGCGGTTGATGGGAATGCAATTGAGTGGAGTGAAATTGAGTGCAGTTGTGATGAGTTTATTGCTGGAGTCTCCAACAGTAGAGTTTAGTGGTGTTGATGTTCATGGTGTTGGGCCGATGTTCATGCTGTTGGGCTGATGTTTTAGTGCAGTTCAGTATGGTGCAGTTCAATTTGGTGTATTGGTTTGAGTTCAGTGCAGTTTAGTTTAGTGCAGCTGGGTTGAGTTTAGTGCAGTTCAGTTTAGTGCAGTTGGGTTGAGTTTAGTGCAGTTCAGTTTAGTGCACTTGGGTTGAGTTTAGTGTAGTTCATTCTAGTGCACTGGGGTTGGGTCCTAGTGCACTGGCCTTGGGGTCTAGTGCAATGGCCTTGGGGTCTAGTGCACTGGCCTTGGGGTCTAGTGCACTGGCCTTGGGGTCTAGTGCGCTGGCCTTGGGGTCTAGTGCGCTGGCCTTGGGGTCTAGTGCGCTGGCCTTGGGGTCTAGTGCGCTGGGCCTTGGGGTCTAGTGCGCTGGGCCTTGGGGTCTGGTGCGCTGGGCCTTGGGGTCTGGTGCGCTGGGCCTTGGGGTCTGGTGCGCTGGGCCTTGGGGTCTGGTGCGCTGGGCCTTGGGGTCTGGTGCGCTGGGCCTTGGGGTCTGGTGCGCTGGGCCTTGGGTCTGGTGCGCTGGGCCTTGGGTCTGGTGCGCTGGGCCTTGGGTCTGGTGCGCTGGGCCTTGGGTCTGGTGCGCTGGGCCTTGGGTCTGGTGCGCTGGGCCTTGGGTCTGGTGCGCTGGGCCTTGGGTCTGGTGCGCTGGGCCTTGGGTCTGGTGCGCTGGGCCTTGGGTCTGGTGCACTGGGCCTTGGGTCTGGTGCGCTGGGCCTTGGGTCTGGTGCGCTGGGCCTTGGGTCTGGTGCACTGGGCCTTGGGTCTGGTGCACTGGGCCTTGGGTCTGGTGCACTGGGGTGCAGTTGAGTTTAAAGCAGTTCATTCGAGTTAAATGATGTTGAGTCGCGTTTAATGCAGCGGAATTGTCTGCAGTTGTGTTTAATGCCGTTGAGTTGAGTTCAGTGCATTTGAATTTGGTGTAGTTTATTTCAGTTGAGTTTAGTGAAGATGATTGTAGTGAAGCTGGGTTGTGTTTAGTCCAGTTGGTTGAAGTTCGTGGAATTGAGTTCAGTTGAGTATGGTGCACTTGGATTGAGCGGTGTTGAGTGTAGTTGTGTTGAATTTAGCGCAGTTGAGTTGAAATGAGGGTTTTTAAGCTGTGTTCAGCGTAGTGCAGCTGAGTTGAGTTGTTTCATGCGGTTGAGTTGAATGCAGTGGAGTTGGGTTTAGCGCAGATCAGTTGAGTTGAGTATCGTGCAGTAGATTTTAGTGAATTTGAGTGGCATTGAGTTGAGTGCAGTTGTGTTGTGTTAAATGCAGTTAAGTTCAGTGATGTTACATTTAGTAGAGTTGAGTGTGGTTGAGGAATTGAGTGATGTGATGAGATTAGTGTAGTTGTACTAAGTGCAGTTAGAAACATAGAAAATAGGTTCAGGAGTAGGCCCTTCGAGTCTTCAGCGCCATTCGATATGATCATGGCGGATCATTCAACTTGCTATCCTGTACCTGCATTCTCTCCATACCCCCTGATCCCTTTAGCCACATCTAACTCCCTCTTAAATATAGCCAATGAACTGGCCTCAACTACCTTCTGTGGCAAAGAATTCCACAGATTCATCACTCTCTGTGTGAAAAATGTTTTTCTCATCTTGGTCCTAAAAGACTTCCCCTCTTATCCTTAAACTGTGACCGCTTGTTCTGGACTTCCCCAACATCGGGAACAATCTTCCTGCATCTAGCCTGTCCAACCCCTTAAGAATTTTGTAAGTTTCTATAAGATCCCCCCCCACCTCAATCTTCTGAATTCTAGCGAGTACAAGCTGAGTCTATCCAGTCTTTCTTCATATGAAAGTCCTGCCATCCCAGGAACCAGTCTGGTAAACTTTCTCTGTACTCCCTCTATGGCAAGAATGTATTTCCTCGGACCAAAACTGTACGCAATATTTAGTTCAGTTGAGTTTAGTTCAGTTCAGTTTTGTGCAGTTGGGCTGAGTTGAATGCAGATCAGTTGTGTTCAGGTAAATGCAGTTGAGTTAAGTGCAGTTGAGTTTCGTGCAGTTGATTTGTGTTGCGTTTAATGCAGTTGGGTTTATTTCATTTGAGTTGAGTTTAGGCACGATCCGATCAATTCTCATCAAAATCGTTCTTTCTCCACAGGTACTGGTAAACTCCAAGATTCCTTAGCTACAACATACACTGTATACGACTGAGTTTAAATGTCCATTTCTGAATTGATGTCATGAAATATTATTCACGCTAGTCTGTTTCTCCCATAGGATCGTCAGATGGATACGATAAGAACGGGGGCTACGGTAAATTTATTGTAGTTTAATATTTCTCCACGTTGTCCACAAAACGCTGATGGACAGGTGACGGCCAATGTTGGAATAACGCAAAAGACTAAAGAACCAAGATTAATATTTCATGTGGACAACCTGCCAGTGCATACCCCGTCGGTGAAAGGTGCAGAATATCCACACAGTTCGCTTTTTATGGAAGGAAAGTGTAGTGAATGCAGCAGGATTCCCAATGTTCAACACGACGGATGTTGTTTAGTTCAGTGCAGTTGATTCGAATTTAGATAAGTAGTGCAGTTGAGTTTAGATCAATTGAATTGAATATAATGCAGTTGAGTTCATGCATTTGAGAAGGTTAGTGCAGCTGCGTTGAGTTTCGTGCAGCTGCGTTGAGTTTCGTGCAGTTGGGTTTGGTGCTGTTGCGTTGGTTGTTGTGCAGTTGTCATTAGTTTTGTTGTGTGTAGTGAAGGTGAGTTGAGTTCAGTGTAATTGTGTTGCATTGAGTGCAGTTGAGGAGTTCATTTACTGCTGTTGAGTGGAATGCGGTTGGGTGGAACGGAGTTGCGTGCAGTTGTGATGAGTTTATTGCTGGAGTTTACTGCAGTTGAGTTTAGTGCTGTTAAGTTGATATTAATACCATTGATGTTTATGCTGTTGAGTTGATGGTATTACTGTTGTTGATGGGTATTATTGTTAATATTATGGGTAACAAGGAAATGGAAGAAGAGTTGAACAAGTACTTGGGATCTGTCTTTACTAGGGAAGACACAAACTATCTCCCAGATGTACTGGAGGACAGAGGATCTAAGGGGGTAGAGGAACTGAAATTTTGTTATTAGGCGAGAAATAACATTTGGTAGGCTAATTGGTCTGAATAATTATAAATCCCCTGGGCCTGATGGTCCCAGGGTGCTCAGGGAGGTGCCTCTTGAAATAGTGGACGCATTGGTGATAATTTCCCAATGTTCAATAGATTTAGGATCGGTTGCTGTGGATTGGAGGATAGCTAATGTTATCCCACTTTTAAGAAAGGAGTGAGAGAGGAAAAGGAGAGTTACAGGCCAGTTAGCCTGAATTCGTTCGTGGGAAAGATGCTGGTCGATTATTAAAGAGGTAATAATGGGGCGTTTGGATAGCAGTAAAAGGATTAGTCCCAGTCAACATGGATTTATGAAAGGGAAATCATGTTTGATTAATCTTCTGTGATATTTTGAGGATGCAACAAGTAAAATGGATGAAGCGGAGCCAATGGATGTAGTGTATCTAGACTTTCAGAAAGCCTTTGATAAGGACCCGCACGGGAGACCGGAGGCTAAAATTAGTGCTCATGGTATTGGGGGTAGGGTGTTGACATGGATAGAAAATTAGTTGACAGAGGAAGCAACGAGTAGGAGTGAACAGGTCATTTTCAGAATGGCAGGCAGTGGCGAGTGGAGTGCCGCAAGGCTCGGTGTTGGGGCCGCAACTGTTTACCATATATTAATGATTTGGAAGAGGGAATTAGGAGCACCACTAGCAAGTTTGCGGATGACACACAGCTCGGCGGCAGTGTGAACTGTGAAGAGAGTGTTAGGAGGTTGCAGGGTGACCTTGACAGATTGAGTGAGTGGGCAGATGCGTTGCACATTCAGTATAATATAGATAAATGTGAGGTTATTCACTTTGGCGGCAAAACAAGGGTGCAGATTATTATCTCAATGGGGTTAGGTTAGGTAAGGGGGAGGTACAGTGTGAACTGGGCGTCCTTGTACGCCATTCACTGGAAGTTGGCGTGCAGGTAGAACAGGCAGTGACGCAAGCTAATGGAATGTTGGCCTTCATAAGCGAATGGTATGTTAGCTTTCATAGCAAAAGGATTTGAGTATAGGAGCAGGGAGGTTCTACTTCAGTTGTATAGGGTCTTGGTGAGGCCACACCTGGAGTATTGCGTACAGTTCTGGTCTCCAAATCTGAGGAAGGACATTATTGCCATAGAGGGAGTGCAGAGAAGGTTCACCAGACTGATTCCTGGGATGTCAGGACTGTCTTATGAACAAAGACTGCATAGACTCGGTTCATACTCTCTAGAATTTAGGAGATTGAGAGGGGATCTTATAGAAACGTACAAAATTCTTAAGGGGTTGGACAGGCTAGATGCAGGAAGATTGTTCCCGATGTTGGGGAGGTCCAGGACAAGGGGTCACAGCTTAAGGTAAGGGGAAATCCTTTAGGACCGAGATGAGAAGGAATTTTTTCACACAGAGAGTGGTGGGTCTCTGGAACTCTCTGCCACAGAGGGTAGTTGAGGCCAGTTCATTGGCTGTATTTAAGAGGGAGTTAGATGTGGCCCTTGTGGCTAAGGGGATCAGAGGGTATGGAGAGAAGGCAGGTACGGGATACTGAGTTGGATGATCAGCCATGATCATATTGAATGGCGGTGCAATGTTGGGCGAGTCTAGAACCGGGGCCACAGTCTTAGATTAAAGGAGAGGCCATTTAAGACTGAGGTGAGAATCTTTTTCACCAGATAGTTGTGGCTTTGTGGCATTCCCTGCCACAGAGGGCAGTGGAGGGCAAATCATTGGATGGATTTAAGAGGTAGTAAGATACTCGAAGGGCTAGTGGAATCAAGGGATATGGGGAGAAGGCAGGCACGGGTTATTGATTGGGGACGATAGGCCATGATCACAATGAATGGCGGTGGTTGCTCGAAGGGCTGAATTTCCTCCTCCTGCATCTATTTTCTTTGTTTGAGTTGATGTTAATGATGAGTTGAGTTTAATGCAGTTAACTCAAGTTTAGTGCAGGTGAGTTGAGTTTAGTGCAGGTGAGTTGAGTTTAGTGCAGGTGAGTTGAGTTTAGTGCAGGTGAGTTGAGTTTAGTGCTGGTGTGTTGAGTTTAATGCTGTTGATGAGTTTAGTTCAGTGCATTTGATTTTAGTGCAGTTCAGTGTAGCTTAATTCAGTGGCTAGAGTTGAGTTTAGTGAATATGATTGTAGTGGAGCTGAGGTGTTTACTGCAGTTGTTTGAATTTTGTGCAATTGAGTTCAGTTTAGTATGGTGCACCTGGATTGAGCGGGGTTGGGTGTAGTTGTGTTGAGCTTAGTTCAGCTGAGTTGAGTTGTGTTGAATGCAGTTGAGTTGAATGCAGCGGAGTGGGTTAGCGCAGTTGAGTTGACTTGGGTGTGGTAGACTTGGGTGCAGCTGTGTTGCGGTAAATGCAGTTGAGTTCAGTGGAGTTTAACTTTAGTGCAATTGAGTTGACTGTAGATGAGGAATTTAATATGATGAAGTAAATGCAGTTGAGGAATAGAGTTGAGTGCAGATGCGTTGAGATCAGTGCAGTTGAATTAAGTGCAGTTGAGTGTTTAGTACAGTTGGGTTGAGTTGAATGCAGATATGTTGTGTTCAGGTAAATGCATCTGAGTGGAACGTAGACACACATGCTGGAGAAACTCAGCGGGTGAGGCAGCATCTATGGAGCGAAGGGAGTAGGCAACGTTTTGGGCCTCCTTCAGTGGAGTTCAGTTTCGTGCGGTTGATTTGTGTTGAGTTTTGTGCAGTTGGGTTTATTCCATTTGAGTTTAGTGCTGTTGATGTAGTTCAGTTGAACGTAATGTAGTGGAGTGGAGTTGCGTGCAGCTGTGTTGAGTTGAGTGGCACCGAGTTGCGTGCAGCTGAGTTGAGTGCAGCTGTGTTGTGTTGAGTTCAGTGGAGCTCAGTGGAGCGGAGTTGAGTGTAGCCGTGTTGAGTTCAGTTGAGTCGGGTGGAGCGGAGTGCAGGTGTGAGTTGAGTACAGCTGTGTTGATTTGAATTTAGTGGAGCGTAGTTGAGTGCAGCTGTGAGTTTACTGCAGCTGTAGAGTTGACGTTAGTGCGGTTGCGTTGAATGTAGATTAGTTGAATTGGGTTCTGTGCAGTTGTGTTGAGGTAAATGCAGTTTTGTTTTGTTCAGTTTCGTGCAATTAGTTTGTGTTGAGTTTAGGGCAGTTGGGTTTATTCCCTTTGAGTTTAGTGCTGTTCAGTTTAATGTAGTTCAGTCGAATGTAATGGATTTGAGTTTAGTTTATTATAGAATCATAGAAAATAGGTGCAGGAGTAGGCCATTCGGCCCTTCGAGCCTGCACCGCCATTCGATATGATCATGGCTGATCATCCAACTCGGTATCCTGTACCTGCATTCTCACCATATCCCCTGATCCCTTTAGTCACAAGGGCCACATCTAACTCCCTCTTAAATATAGCCAATTAACTGGCCTCAACTACCTTCTGTGGCAGAGAACTCCACAGACTCACCACTCTCTGTGTGAAAAACGATCTTCTCATCTCGGTCCTAAAATACTCTTTCTCCCCCCCCCCCCCCCCCCCCCCCCCCCCCCCCCGTCCTTAAACTGTGACCCCTTGTTCTGGAGTTACCCAACATCGGGAACAATCTTCCTGCATCTAGCCTGTCCAACCCCTTAACAATTTTGTAAGTTTCTATAAGATCCCCCCCTCAATCACCTAAATTCCAGCGAGTACAAGCCAGTCATTCTTCATATGGAAGCCCTGCTATCCCAGGAATCAGTCTGGTGAACCTTCTCCGTACTCCCTCTATGGCAAGAATGTATTTCCTCAGATTAGGAGACAAAAACTGTACGCAATACTCCAGGTGTGGCCTCACCAAGACCCTGCACAACTGCAGTAGAACCTCCCTGCTCTTGTACTCAAATCCTTTTGCTATGAATTGCAACATACCATTCGCTATCTTCACAGCCTGCAGCACCTGCATGCCTACTTTCAATGACCCCGTTTTCTCTCCCCTTCCTTTTTAAAAAGTGGGGTTACATTAGCTACCCTCCAATCCACAGGAACATCTCCAGAATCCAAAGAGTTTTGAAAAATTATCACTAATGCATCCACTATTTCTGGGGCTGCTTCCTTAAGTGCTCTGGGATGCAGCCTATCTGGCCCTATGGATTTATCGGCCTTTAATCCATTCAATTTACCCAACACCACTTCCCGGCTAACCTGGATTTCACTAAGTTCCTCCATCTCATTTGACCCCCGGTCCGCTGCTATTCCAGCAGATTATTTTTGTCTTCCCTAGTGAAGACATAACCAAAGTAGATATTCAATTGGTTTGCCATGTCCTTCTTCCCAATGATCAATTCACCAGTTTCTGACTGCAAGGGACCTATATTTGTTTTAACTAACCCTTTTCTCTTGACATATCTATAAAAAATCCTTTGCAGTCCGTTTTTATGTTCCCTGCCAGTTTTCTTTCATAATCTATTTTCCCCTTCCTAATTAAGCACATTGTCCTCCTCTGCTGGACTCTGAATTTCTCCCAGTCCTCTGGTTGGCTGCTTTGCCTGGCTAATTTGTGTGCTTCATCTTTAGTTTTGATACTATCCCTGATTTACCTTGTTATCCACGGATGCACTACCTTCCCTGATTTATTCTTTTGCCAAACTGGGCTGAACAATTGTTGTAGTTCATCCATGCAGTCTTTAAATGCCTTCCATTGCATATCCACCGTCAACCCTGTAAGAATCACTTGCCAGTCTATCTTGGCCAATACACGTCTCATACACTCAAAGTTACCTTTCTTTAAGTTCAGAACCCTTGTTTCTGAATTAACAATGTCATTCTACATCCTAATGAAGATCTCACATGCACCCGATCCGATAACTTGTCCTCTCATACATTTTTCTCCACGGGTACTGGTAGACTCCAATATTCCTTAGCTACGAAATAAACTGTATACGACTGCATTAATGCTTGTTTCTGAATTCGCCATCAAATATTACTCACGCCAGTCTGTTTCTCCCACAGGAGGGTCAAGTGGACACGATAACAGCGGAGGCTACGGTAAATATATTGTAGTTTAATATGTTCTTCACTTAATCCACAAAACAATGATGGACAGATGACAGTCAATGTTAGAAAACCGCAGAAGGCTAAAGAACCAGGGTTAATGTTCCATGTCGACGACCTGCCAGTGGCGTCCTCGTCCGTTAGAGGAACATAATTCCGTCGCGGGTGGATTTGCGAGGTTGGAAAAGGTAGGGAATGAAGCAGAAATCCCGGAGATCAACACGGCTGATGTTGTTGTGATGAGTTGAGTTTGGTGCAGTTGAGTTGTGTTTAGCCCAATTGAGTTGAGTTGAATTTAATGTAGTTCCGTTCATGCAGTTGAGTTGAATTTATCGCACTTGAGTTGAATGTAATTGGGTTGAGGTTAGTGCAGTTGAGTGTAGTCCAGTTACGTTCAGTTGAAATTAGTGCAGTTGAGTTTTGTACAGTTGTAATTTAGTTGATTTGTTTATTGAAGTTGAGTTGCGATGATTTATGTGCAGTTGACTTGGGTTTAGTGCAGTTGATTTTAGTATGGAGCACTTGAGTCGAGTTCAATGCCTTTACGTGGATTTTAATGCAGTTGTGTTGATGTTAGTGCAGTTTCTCCGAGTTGAGTTTAGTGCAGTTGGTTTAGTGTAGCTGAGTTGATTTGGGTTAAGGTTAGTTTTGTTCGTGTAGTTGAGTAGTTGAGTTCAGTGAAGCTGCATTGGATTTAGTGCAGCTGAGTTGAGTTAAGTGCAGGTGAGTTGAACTTAGATGAGGTTAATGCATTTGAGATGAGTTTAGTCCAATTGAGTTGAATAAAATGCAGTTGACTTCATGCAATGGAGTTGCGTCAGGGCTCGTGCACTTCAGTCGAGGTCGTGCTGTTGTCGTTAGTTTTGTTGAGTCTAGTGAAGTTGAGTTAAGTTTAGCCTAGTGTAATTGGGTTTTGCGTTGAATGCAGTTGAGGAGTTACTGTAGAGGAGTGGAATGCGGTTGATGGGAATGCAATTGAGTGGAACGGAGTTGAGTGCAGGTGTGATGAGTTTATTGCTGGAGTTTCCTTCAGTAGAGTTTAATGTTGTTGGGCTGATGTTCCTGCTGTTGGGCTGATGTTCCTGCTGTTGGGCTGATGTTCCTGCTGTTGGGCTGAGTTTGGTGCAGTTGGTTGAGTTTAGTGCATTTGGGTGGAGTTTGGGGCAGTTCAGTTTAGTGCAGTTGAGTTTAGGGCACTTCAGTTGAAGGCACTTTGGTCGAGTTTAGTTCAGTTTAGTGCAGTTGGGTTGATGTTAGGGCAGCTCGGTTTAGTGCACTGGGGTTGGCTTTAGTGCACTGGGGTTGGCTTTAGTGCACTGGGGTTGGCTTTAGTGCACTGGGGTTGGCTTTAGTGCACTGGGGTTGGCTTTAGTGCACTGGGGTTGGCTTTAGTGCACTGGGGTTGGCTTGAGTGCACTGGGGTTGGCTTGAGTGCACTGGGGTTGGCTTGAGTGCACTGGGGTTGGCTTGAGTGCACTGGGGTTGGCTTGAGTGCACTGGGGTTGGCTTGAGTGCACTGGGGTTGGCTTGAGTGCACTGGGGTTGGCTTGAGTGCACTGGGGTTGGCTTGAGTGCACTGGGGTTGGCTTGAGTGCACTGGGGTTGGCTTGAGTGCACTGGGGTTGGCTTGAGTGCACTGGGGTTGGCTTGAGTGCACTGGGGTTGGCTTGAGTGCACTGGGGTTGGCTTGAGTGCACTGGGCTTGGCTTGAGTGCACTGGGCTTGGGGTCGGTGCACTGGGCTTGGGGTTTAGTGCACTTGGGTGCAGTTGAGTTTCAAGCAGTTCAGTCGAGGTTAATGCAGCGGAATTGTCTGCAGTTGTGTTGAGTTTCATGCTGTTGAAGAGTTGAGTTCAGTGCAGTTGAGTATAGTGTATTTCAGTTGAGTTCAGTGAAGATGATTGTAGTGAAGCTGGGTTGTGTTTAGTGCAGTTGGTTGAAGTTCGTGGAATTGAGTTCAGTTGAGTATGGTGCACTTGGGTTGAGCGGTGTTGAGTGTAGTTGTATTGAATTTAGCGCAGTCGAGGAGTTGACAAGAGGGCTGTTAAGCTGTGTTGAGCTTAGTGCAGCTGAGTTGAGTTGTTTCATGCGGTTAAGTTGAATGCAGTGGACTTGGGTTTAGCGCAGATCACTTGAATTGAGGATAGTGCAGTATATTTTAATGAATTTGGGTTGCATGCAGTTGAGATGAGTGCAGTTGTGCTGCGTTAAATGCAGCGAAGTTCAGTGATGTTAAATTTAGTAGAGTTGAATTTAGTGTAGTTGAGTGATGTGATGAGATTAGTGTAGTTGTATTAAGTGCAGTTAGAAACCATAGAAAATAGGTGCAGGAGTAGGCCATTCGGCCCTTCGAGCCCGCATCGCCTGTCTATATGATCATGGTTGATCATCTAACTCAGTATCCTGTACCTGCATTCTCTCCATACCCCCTGATCCCCTTAGCCACAAGGGCCACATCTACCTCCCTCTTAAATATAGCCAATGAACTCGCCTCAACTACCTTATGTGGGAGCGAATTCCACAGATTCACCACTCTCTGTGTGAAAAATATTTTTCTCATCTCGGTCCTAAAAGACTCCCCCCCCCCCCCCCCCCCCCATCGTTAAACTGTGATCACTTATTCTGGACTTCCCCGACATCGAGAACAATCTTCCTGCATGTAGCCTGTCCAACCCCTTAAGAATGTTGTAAGTTTCTACAAGATCCCCTCTCAATCTTCTAAATTCTAGCGAGTGCAAGCCGAGTCTATCCAGTCTTTCTTCATATGAAAGTCCTGCCATCCCAGGAATCAGTCTGCTGAACCTTCTCTGTACTCCCCCTATGGCAAGAATGTCTTTCATGAGATTAGGAGACCAAAACTGTATGCAATATTTAGTTCAGTTGAGTTTAGTTCAGTTGAGTTTTGTGCAGTTGGGTTGAGTTGAATGCAGATAAGTTGTGTTCAGGTAAATGCAGTTGAGTTGAGTGCCGTTGAGTTTCATGCAGTTGCTTTGTGTTGAGTTTAATGTAGTTGGGTTTATTCCATTTGAGTTGAGGTTAGGTTGTTGATGTATTTCAGTTGAATATAATGCAGTTGAGTTTAGTCTAGTGGAGTTGAGTTGAGTGCAGTAGTGGAGGTGCGGTTGAGATTGGTAAGATTTAGTTGACTTTAATATTGCTGTTGGGTTGAATGTACTGCAATTGAGTTGCGATGGTTTAAGTGGACTTGAGTTGGGTTTAGTGCAGTTGGCTTTAGTATGGTTCACTTGAGTCAAGTTCGATGCTGTTGAGTGAAGTTTAATGCAGTTGTGTTGATGTTAGTGCAGATTCTCTGAGTTGTGTTTAGTGCAGTAGAGTTGGGTTAAGTGTAGTTTTGTTGCTATTCGTGCATTTGAGGAATTGAGTTTAGTGCAGTTGTGTTTGGTGCAGCTGAGTTGAGTTATGTGCACGTGAGTTGATTTGTGTTTGCTACAGTTGAGTTCAGGTGAATTGTGTTGAGTGGCGATAAGTGCAGTATCAATACGGCTGACATTGTTGTGGTGAGTTAAATTTAGTGCAGTTGAGTTGAATTTAGCTGAGTTTAGTGCAGTTGAGTTTAGCGTAGTTGAGTTGAGTGCAGTTGTGTTGAAATGAGTTTGGTATAGTAGAGGAGTTTAATGCAGGTGACTTGCGTTGAGATTAGTGCAGTTGAGTTTCGGACAGTTGAGTTGCAAATGTGTTGCCTTGTTTATTGTAGTTGAGTACACTGCAGTTGAGTTGCGATGGTTTAAGAGCAGTTCAGTTGGGTTTAGTGCAGTTGATTTCAGTATGGTGCACTTGAGTCAAGTTCAATGCAGTTGAGTGGAGCTCAATGCCGTTGTGTTCATGTTATTGCAGTTTCTCTCGGTTGATTTTAGTGCAGTGGAGATGGGTTAAGTTTAGTTTTGTTGATGATCGTGCAGTTTTGTTGATCGTGCAGTTTTGTTGACCGTGCAGTTCAGGCGATGAGTTTCGTGCAGCTGCGTTGCGTTTGGTGCTGTTGAGTTAAGTGCAGGTGAGTTTATTTGTGTTTACCGCAGTTGTGTTGCGATGAATTGTGTTGAGTTGAAATTAACTCAGTTGAGTTGATATTAATTTAGTTTACTGAATTTCAGTTTGGAATAGTTTAGTTAAGTTTATTAACCTGTAGCTCGTACCCACCACTCCGGAAATAGTTCTGGTCAAACTCTTCCGCACTGTTTCTAAAACCACCATATCCTTCTCAGATTAGGTTGAACATAACTGAACACACTGCACCCTTACCAAATTGCTGTAAGGTTGCATCCCGCTTTCCCTGACTTATAGGTGTATCTTTAGGTTGTGAAGGTTTAGGCACGATCCGATCAATTCTCATCAAAATCGTTCTTTCTCCATGGGTACTGGTAAACTCCAAGATTCCTTAGCCATAACATACACTGTATACGACTGAGTTTAAATGTCCATTTCTGAATTGATGTCATGAAATATTATTCACGCTAGTCTGTTTCTCCCATAGGATCGTCAGATGGATACGATAAGAAATGGGGCTACGGTAAATTTATTGTAGTTTAATATATTTCCACTTTGTCCACAAAACGCTGATGGACAGGTGACGGCCAATGTTGGAATAACGCAGAAGACTAAAGAACCAAGATTAAGATTTCATGTGGACAACCTGCCAGTGCATATCCCTTCGGTGAGAGGTGCAGAATATCCTCACAGTTCGCTTTTTATGGAAGGAAAGGGTAGTGAATGAAGCAGGAACCCAATGTTCAATGGATGTTGTTGAGTTCAGTGCAGTTGATTGGAATTTAGATAAGTAGTGCAGTTGAGAAGCGTTGAGTTTAGTCCAATTGAATTGAATATAATGCAGTTGAGTTAATGCATTTGATAAGGTTAGTGCAGCTGTGTTGAGTTTCGTGCAGTTGGGTTTGGTGCTGTTGTGTTGGGTGTTGTGCAATTGTCGTTAGTTTTGTTGTGTGTAGTGAAGGTGAGTTGAGTTCAGTGTAATTGGGTTGCATTGAGTGCAGTTGAGGAGTTCATTTACTGCTGTTGAGTGGAATGCGGTTGGGTGGAACGGAGTTGCGTGCAGTTGTGATGAGTTTATTGCTCGATTCACTGCAGTTGAGTTTAGTGCTGTCAAGTTGATATTAATACCGTTGATGCTTATGCTGTTGAGTTGATGGTATTACTGTTGTTGATGGGCATTATTGTTAATATTATGGGTAACAATGAAATGGAAGAAGAATTGAACAAGTACTTGGGATCTCTCTTTACTAGGGAAGACACAAACTATCTCCCAGATGTACTGGAGGACAGAGGATCTAAGGGGGTAGAGGAACTGAAATTTTGTTATTAGGCGAGAAATAACATTTGGTAGGCTAATTGGTCTGAATAATTATAAATCCCCTGGGCCTGATGGTCCCAGGGTGCTCAGGGAGGTGGGTCTTGAAATAGTGGACGCATTGGTGATAATTTCCCAATGTTCAATAGATTTAGGATCGGTTGCTGTGGATTGGAGGATAGCTAATGTTATCCCACTTTTAAGAAAGGAGTGAGAGAGGAAAAGGAGAGTTACAGGCCAGTTAGCCTGAATTCGTTCGTGGGAAAGATGCTGGTCGATTACTAAAGAGGTAATAATGGGGCGTTTGGATAGCAGTAAAAGGATTAGTCCCAGTCAACATGGATTTATGAAAGGGAAATCATGTTTGATTAATCTTCTGTGATATTTTGAGGATGCAACAAGTAAAATGGATGAAGCGGAGCCAATGGATGTAGTGTATCTAGACTTTCAGAAAGCCTTTGATAAGGACCCGCACGGGGACCGGAGGCTAAAATGAGTGTTCATTGTATTGAGCATTGGGTGTTGACATGGATAGAAAATTAGTTGACAGAGGAAGCAACGAGTTGGAGTGAATGGGTCATTTTCAGAATGGCAGGCAGTGGCGAGTGGAGTGCCACAATGCTCGGTGTTGGGGCCGCAGCTGTTTACCGTATATTAATGATTTGGAAGAGGGAATTAGGTGCAACAATAGCAAGTTTACGGATGACACAAAGCTCGGTGGCAGTGTGAACAGTGAAGAGATTTTGTTCGTGCAGTTGAGTAGTTGAGTTCAGTTAAGATGCATTGCATTTGGTGCAGTTGAGTTAAGTGCAGATGAGTTTATTTGTGTTTTCCGCAGTTGGGTTGAGGTGAATTGTGTTGAGTTGGGTTGAGACGTGCAGTTCATATTAATTGAGTTTACTGAATTTCAGTTCAGAATGGTTTAGTTCATTCACTAAACTGTAGCTCGTACACACTACTCTAGGAATAATCCCGATCAATCTCTTCCGCACTCTTTCTAAAACCACCATATGCTTCTTGGATTAGGGTGAACATAACTGAACACAATACACCCTAACCAAATTGCTGCAAGGTTGCATCCTGCCTTCCTGACTTCTCTGTGTATTGTTCTAGTTAAAATCTTTCTTTTTACGCAGGTACTGGTAGACTCCAAGATTCCTTAGCTACAAAATAAACTGTATATGACTTAGTTAAAATGTCCATTTCTGAATTCATGTCATCAAATATTATTCACGCTAGTCTGTTTCTCCCACAGAATGGCCAAATGGATACGAATTTATTGTAGTTTAATATAATCTTTACTTCGTCCACATTACACTGATGGACAGGTGACAGCCAATGTTGGAATAACGCAGAAGGCTACAGGACCAGAATTAATATTTCATGTCCATGACCTGCCAGCGTAGAGCCCGTCAGTGAGAGGAGCAGAATTCCCTCACGGTTTGCTTTTCAAGGAGAGCAAGGATACTGATCCCAGGGATGTTGTTGAGTAAAGTGCAGTTGAGTTGAAGTTACATGAGGGTAATGCATTTGAGATGAGTTTAGTCCAATTGAGTTAAATAAAATGCAGTTGAGTTCATGCAATGGAGTTGAGTCGGGGTTCGTGCAGTTGTCGTTAGTTTCGTTGAGTCTAGTGAAGTTGAGTTAAGTTTAGCCTAGTGCAGTTGAGCTGAGTTCAGTGTAATTGGGTTGCGTTGAGTGCAGTTGAGGAGTTCCGTTAATCTAGTGGAGTGGAATGCGGTTGATGGGAATGCAATTGAGTGGAGTGAAATTGAGTGCAGTTGTGATGAGTTTATTGCTGGAGTTTCCAACAGTAGAGTTTAGTGGTGTTGATGTTCATGCTGTTGGGCCGATGTTCATGCTGTTGGGCTGATGTTTTAGTGCAGTTCAGTATGGTGCAGTTCAATTTGGTGTATTGGTTTGAGTTCAGTGCAGTTTAGTTTAGTGCAGCTGGGTTGAGTTTAGTGCAGTTCAGTTTAGTGCAGTTGGGTTGAGTTTAGTGCAGTTCAGTTTAGTGCACTTGGGTTGAGTTTAGTGTAGTTCATTCTAGTGCACTGGGGTTGGGTCCTAGTGCACTGGCCTTGGGGTCTAGTGCACTGGCCTTGGGGTCTAGTGCACTGGCCTTGGGGTCTAGTGCGCTGGCCTTGGGGTCTAGTGCGCTGGCCTTGGGGTCTAGTGCGCTGGCCTTGTGGTCTGGTGCGCTGGCCTTGGGGTCTGGTGCGCTGGCCTTGGGGTCTGGTGCGCTGGGCCTTGGGGTCTGGTGCGCTGGGCCTTGGGGTCTGGTGCACTGGGCCTTGGGTCTGGTGCACTGGGCCTTGGGTCTGGTGCACTGGGCCTTGGGTCTAGTGCACTGGGGTGCAGTTGAGTTTAAAGCAGTTCATTCGAGTTAAATGATGTTGAGTCGCGTTTAATGCAGCGGAATTGTCTGCAGTTGTGTTTAATGCCGTTGAGTTGAGTTCAGTGCATTTGAATTTGGTGTAGTTTAATTCAGTTGAGTTTAGTGAAGATGATTGTAGTGAAGCTGGATTGTGTTTAGTGCAGTTGGTTGAAGTTCGTACAATTGAGTTCAGTTGAGTATGATGCACTTGGATTGAGCGGTGTTGAGTGTAGTTGTGTTGAATTTAGCGCAGTTGAGGAGTTGAAATGAGTGTTTTTAAGCTGTGTTCAGAGTAGTGCAGCTGAGTTGAGTTGTTTCATGCGGTTGAGTTGAATGCAGTGGAGTTGGGTTTAGCGCAGATCAGTTGAGTTGAGTATCGTGCAGTAGATTTTAGTGAATTTGAGTTACATTGAGTTGAGTGCAGTTGTGTTGTGTTAAATGCAGTTAAGTTCAGTGAAGTTACATTTAGTAGAGTTAAGTGTGGTTGAGGAATTGAGTGATGTGATGAGATTAGTGTAGTTGTGTTAAGTGCAGTTAGAAACATAGAAAATAGGTTCAGGAGTAGGCCCTTCGAGTCTTCAGCAGCATTCGATATGATCATGGCGGATCATTCAACTTGCTATCCTGTACCTGCATTCTCTCCATACCCCCTGATCCCTTTAGCCACATCTAACTCCCTCTTAAATATAGCCAATGAACTGGCCTCAACTACCTTCTGTGGCAAAGAATTCCACAGATTCATCACACTCTGTGTGAAAAATGTTTTTCTCATCTTGGTCCTAAAAGACTTCCCCTCTTATCCTTAAACTGTGACCGCTTGTTCTGGACTTTCCCAACATCGGGAACAATCTTCCTGCATCTAGCCTGTCCAACCCCTTAAGAATTTTGTAAGTTTCTCTAAGATCCCCCCCCACCTCAATCTTCTGAATTCTAGCGAGTACAAGCTGAGTCTATCCAGTCTTTCTTCATATGAAAGTCCTGCCATCCCAGGAACCAGTCTGGTAAACTTTCTCTGTACTCCCTCTATGGCAAGAATGTATTTCCTCGGACCAAAACTGTACGCAATATTTAGTTCAGTTGAGTTTAGTTCAGTTCAGTTTTGTGCAGTTGGGTTGAGTTGAATGCAGATCAGTTGTGTTCAGGTAAATGCAGTTGAGTTAAGTGCAGTTGAGTTTCATGCAGTTGATTTGTGTTACGTTTAATGCAGTTGGGTTTATTTCATTTGAGTTTAGGCACGATCCGATCAATTCTCATCAAAATCGTTCTTTCTCCACAGGTACTGGTAAACTCCAAGATTCCTTAGCTACAACATACACTGTATACGACTGTGTTTAAATGTCCATTTCTGAATTGATGTCATGAAATATTATTCACGCTAGTCTGTTTCTCCCATAGGATCGTCAGATGGATACGATAAGAACGGGGGCTACGGTAAATTTATTGTAGTTTAATATTTCTCCACGTTGTCCACAAAACGCTGATGGACAGGTGACGGCCAATGTTGGAATAACGCAAAAGACTAAAGAACCAAGATTAATATTTCATGTGGACAACCTGCCAGTGCATACCCTGTCGGTGAAAGGTGCAGAATATTCACACAGTTCGCTTTTTATGGAAGGAAAGGGTAGTGAATGCAGCAGGATTCCCAATGTTCAACACGACGGATGTTGTTGAGTTCAGTGCAGTTGATTCGAATTTAGATAAGTAGTGCAGTTGAGTTTAGATCAATTGAATTGAATATAATGCAGTTGAGTTCATGCATTTGGGAAGGTTAGTGCAGCTGCGTTGAGTTTCGTGCAGCTGCGTTGAGTTTCGTGCAGTTGGGTTTGGTGCTGTTGCGTTGGTTGTGCAGTTGTCATTAGTTTTGTTGTGTGTAGTGAAGGTGAGTTGAGTTCAGTGTAATTGTGTTGCATTGAGTGCAGTTGAGGAGTTCATTTACTGCTGTTGAGTGGAATGCGGTTGGGTGGAACGGAGTTGCGTGCAGTTGTGATGACAGAGGAAGCAACGAGTAGGAGTGAACAGGTCATTTTCAGAATGGCAGGCAGTGGTGAGTGGAGTGCCGCAAGGTTCGGTGTTGGGGCCGCAACTGTTTACCATATATTAATGATTTGGAAGAGGGAATTAGGAGCACCACTAGCAAGTTTGCGGATGACACACAGCTCGGCGGCAGTGTGAACTGTGAAGAGAGTGTTAGGAGGTTGCAGGGTGACCTTGACAGATTGAGTGAGTGGGCAGATGCGTTGCACATTCAGTATAATATAGATAAATGTGAGGTTATTCACTTTGGCGGCAAAACAAGGGTGCAGATTATTATCTCAATGGGGTTAGGTTAGGTAAGGGGGAGGTACAGTGTGAACTGGGCGTCCTTGTACGCCATTCACTGGAAGTTGGCGTGCAGGTAGAACAGGCAGTGACGCAAGCTAATGGAATGTTGGCCTTCATAAGCGAATGGTATGTTAGCTTTCATAGCAAAAGGATTTGAGTATAGGAGCAGGGAGGTTCTACTTCAGTTGTATAGGGTCTTGGTGAGGCTACACCTGGAGTATTGCGTACAGTTCTGGTCTCCAAATCTGAGGAAGGACATTATTGCCATAGAGGGAGTGCAGAGAAGGTTCACCAGACTGATTCCTGGGATGTCAGGACTGTCTTATGAACAAAGACTGCATAGACTCGGTTCATACTCTCTAGAATTTAGGAGATTGAGAGGGGATCTTATAGAAACGTACAAAATTCTTAAGGGGTTGGACAGGCTAGATGCAGGAAGATTGTTCCCGATGTTGGGGAGGTCCAGGACAAGGGGTCACAGCTTAAGGTAAGGGGGAAATCCTTTAGGACCGAGATGAGAAGGAATTTTTTCACACAGAGAGTGGTGGGTCTCTGGAACTCTCTGCCACAGAGGGTAGTTGAGGCCAGTTCATTGGCTATATTTAAGAGGGAGTTAGATGTGGCCCTTGTGGCTAAGGGGATCAGAGGGTATGGAGAGAAGGCAGGTACGGGATACTGAGTTGGATGATCAGCCATGATCGTATTGAATGGCGGTGCAATGTTGGGCGAGTCTAGAACCGGGGCCACAGTCTTAGATTAAAGGAGAGGCCATTTAAGACTGAGGTGAGAATCTTTTTCACCAGATAGTTGTGGCTTTGTGGCATTCCCTGCCACAGAGGGCAGTGGAGGGCAAATCATTGGATGGATTTAAGAGATAGTAAGATACTCGAAGGGCTAGTGGAATCAAGGGATATGGGGAGAAGGCAGGCACGGGTTATTGATTGGGGACGATAGGCCATGATCACAATGAATGGCGGTGGTTGCTCGAAGGGCCGAATTTCCTCCTCCTGCATCTATTTTCTTTGTTTGAGTTGATGTTAATGATGAGTTGAGTTTAATGCAGTTAACTCAAGTTTAGTGCAGGTGAGTTGAGTTTAGTGCAGGTGAGTTGAGTTTAGTGCAGGTGAGTTGAGTTTAGTGCAGGTGAGTTGAGTTTAGTGCAGGTGAGTTGAGTTTAGTGCAGGTGAGTTGAGTTTAGTGCAGGTGAGTTGAGTTTAGTGCAGGTGAGTTGAGTTTAGTGCAGGTGTGTTGAGTTTAATGCTGTTGATGAGTTTAGTTCAGTGCATTTGATTTTAGTGCAGTTCAGTGTAGCTTAATTCAGTGGCTAGAGTTGAGTTTAGTGAATATGATTGTAGTGGAGCTGAGGTGTTTACTGCAGTTGTTTGAATTTCGTGCAATTGAGTTCAGTTTAGTATGGTGCACCTGGATTGAGCGGGGTTGGGTGTAGTTGTGTTGAGTTTAGTTCAGCTGAGTTGAGTTGTGTTGAATGCAGTTGAGTTGAATGCAGCGGAGTGGGTTAGCGCAGTTGAGTTGACTTGGGTGTGGTAGACTTGGGTGCAGCTGTGTTGCGGTAAATGCAGTTGAGTTCAGTGGAGTTTAACTTTAGTGCAATTGAGTTGACTGTAGATGAGGAATTTAATATGATGAAGTAAATGCAGTTGAGGAATAGAGTTGAGTGCAGATGCGTTGAGATCAGTGCAGTTGAATTAAGTGCAGTTGAGTGTTTAGTACAGTTGGGTTGAGTTGAATGCAGATATGTTGTGTTCAGGTAAATGCATCTGAGTGGAACGTAGACACACATGCTGGAGAAACTCAGCGGGTGAGGCAGCATCTATGGAGCGAAGGGAGTAGGCAACATTTTGGGCCTCCTTCAGTGGAGTTCAGTTTCGTGCGGTTGATTTGTGTTGAGTTTTGTGCAGTTGGGTTTATTCCATTTGAGTTTAGTGCTGTTGATGTAGTTCAGTTGAACATAATGTAGTGGAGTGGAGTTGCGTGCAGCTGTGTTGAGTTGAGTGGCACCGAGTTGCGTGCAGCTGAGTTGAGTGCAGCTGTGTTGTGTTGAGTTCAGTGGAGCTCAGTGGAGCGGAGTTGAGTGTAGCCGTGTTGAGTTCAGTTGAGTCGGGTGGAGCGGAGTGCAGGTGTGAGTTGAGTACAGCTGTGTTGATTTGAATTTAGTGGAGCGTAGTTGAGTGCAGCTGTGAGTTTACTGCAGCTGTAGAGTTGACGTTAGTGCGGTTGCGTTGAATGTAGATTAGTTGAATTGGGTTCTGTGCAGTTGTGTTGAGGTAAATGCAGTTTTGTTTTGTTCAGTTTCGTGCAATTAGTTTGTGTTGAGTTTAGGGCAGTTGGGTTTATTCCCTTTGAGTTTAGTGCTGTTCAGTTTAATGTAGTTCAGTCGAATGTAATGGATTTGAGTTTAGTTTATTATAGAATCATAGAAAATAGGTGCAGGAGTAGGCCATTCGGCCCTTCGAGCCTGCACCGCCATTCGATATGATCATGGCTGATCATCCAACTTGGTATCCTGTACCTGCATTCTCTCCATACCCCCTGATCCCCTTAGCCACAAGGGCCACATCTAACTCCCTCTTAAATATAGCCAATTAACTGGCCTCAACTACCTTCTGTGGCAGAGAATTCCACAGACTCACCACTCTCTGTGTGAAAAACGATCTTCTCATCTCGGTCCTAAAATACTCTTTCTCCCCCCCCCCCCCCCCCCCCCCCCCCGTCCTTAAACTGTGACCCCTTGTTCTGGAGTTACCCAACATCGGGAACAATCTTCCTGCATCTAGCCTGTCCAACCCCTTAACAATTTTGTAAGTTTCTATAAGATCCCCCCCTCAATCACCTAAATTCCAGCGAGTACAAGCCAGTCTTTCTTCATCTGGAAGCCCTGCTATCCCAGGAATCAGTCTGGTGAACCTTCTCCGTACTCCCTCTATGGCAAGAATGTATTTCCTCAGATTAGGAGACAAAAACTGTACGCAATACTCCAGGTGTGGCCTCACCAAGACCCTGCACAACTGCAGTAGAACCTCCCTGCTCTTGTACTCAAATCCTTTTGCTATGAATTGCAACATACCATTCGCTATCTTCACAGCCTGCAGCACCTGCATGCCTACTTTCAATGACCCCGTTTTCTCTCTCCCTTCCTTTTTAAAAAGTGGGGTTACATTAGCTACCCTCCAATCCACAGGAACATCTCCAGAATCCAAAGAGTTTTGAAAAATTATCACTAATGCATCCACTATTTCTGGGGCTGCTTCCTTAAGTGCTCTGGGATGCAGCCTATCTGGCCCTATGGATTTATCGGCCTTTAATCCATTCAATTTACCCAACACCACTTCCCGGCTAACCTGGATTTCACTAAGTTCCTCCATCTCATTTGACCCCCGGTCCGCTGCTATTCCAGCAGATTATTTTTGTCTTCCCTAGTGAAGACATAACCAAAGTAGATATTCAATTGGTTTGCCATGTCCTTCTTCCCAATGATCAATTCACCAGTTTCTGACTGCAAGGGACCTATATTTGTTTTAACTAACCCTTTTCTCTTGACATATCTATAAAAAATCCTTTGCAGTCCGTTTTTATGTTCCCTGCCAGTTTTCTTTCATAATCTATTTTCCCCTTCCTAATTAAGCACATTGTCCTCCTCTGCTGGACTCTGAATTTCTCCCAGTCCTCTGGTTGGCTGCTTTGCCTGGCTAATTTGTGTGCTTCATCTTTAGTTTTGATACTATCCCTGATTTACCTTGTTATCCACGGATGCACTACCTTCCCTGATTTATTCTTTTGCCAAACTGGGCTGAACAATTGTTGTAGTTCATCCATGCAGTCTTTAAATGCCTTCCATTGCATATCCACCGTCAACCCTGTAAGAATCACTTGCCAGTCTATCTTGGCCAATACACGTCTCATACACTCAAAGTTACCTTTCTTTAAGTTCAGAACCCTTGTTTCTGAATTAACAATGTCATTCTACATCCTAATGAAGATCTCACATGCACCCGATCCGATAACTTGTCCTCTCATACATTTTTCTCCACGGGTACTGGTAGACTCCAATATTCCTTAGCTACGAAATAAACTGTATACGACTGCATTAATGCTTGTTTCTGAATTCGCCATCAAATATTACTCACGCCAGTCTGTTTCTCCCACAGGAGGGTCAAGTGGACACGATAACAGCGGAGGCTACGGTAAATATATTGTAGTTTAATATGTTCTTCACTTAATCCACAAAACAATGATGGACAGATGACAGTCAATGTTAGAAAACCGCAGAAGGCTAAAGAACCAGGGTTAATGTTCCATGTCGACGACCTGCCAGTGGCGTCCTCGTCCGTTAGAGGAACATAATTCCGTCGCGGGTGGATTTGCGAGGTTGGAAAAGGTAGGAAATGAAGCAGAAATCCCGGAGATCAACACGGCCGATGTTGTTGTGATGAGTTGAGTTTGGTGCAGTTGAGTTGTGTTTAGCCCAATTGAGTTGAGTTGAATTTAATGTAGTTCCGTTCATGCAGTTGAGTTGAATTTATCGCACTTGAGTTGAATGTAATTGGGTTGAGGTTAGTGCAGTTGAGTGTAGTCCAGTTACGTTCAGTTGAGATTAGTGCAGTTGAGTTTTGTACAGTTGTAATTTAGTTGATTTGTTTATTGAAGTTGAGTTGCGATGATTTATGTGCAGTTGACTTGGGTTTAGTGCAGTTGATTTTAGTATGGAGCACTTGAGTCTAGTTCAATGCCTTTACATGGATTTTAATGCAGTTGTGTTGATGTTAGTGCAGTTTCTCCGAGTTGAGTTTAGTGCAGTTGGTTTAGTGTAGCTGAGTTGATTTGGGTTAAGGTTAGTTTTGTTCGTGTAGTTGAGTAGTTGAGTTCAGTGAAGCTGCATTGGATTTAGTGCAGCTGAGTTGAGTTAAGTGCAGGTGAGTTGAACTTAGATGAGGTTAATGCATTTGAGATGAGTTTAGTCCAATTGAGTTGAATAAAATGCAGTTGACTTCATGCAATGGAGTTGCGTCAGGGCTCGTGCACTTCAGTCGAGGTCGTGCTGTTGTCGTTAGTTTTGTTGAGTCTAGTGAAGTTGAGTTAAGTTTAGCCTAGTGTAATTGGGTTTTGCGTTGAATGCAGTTGAGGAGTTACTGTAGAGGAGTGGAATGCGGTTGATGGGAATGCAATTGAGTGGAACGGAGTTGAGTGCAGGTGTGATGAGTTTATTGCTGGAGTTTCCTTCAGTAGAGTTTAATGTTGTTGGGCTGATGTTCCTGCTGTTGGGCTGATGTTCCTGCTGTTGGGCTGATGTTCCTGCTGTTGGGCTGAGTTTGGTGCAGTTGGTTGAGTTTAGTGCAGCTCAGTTTAGTGCATTTGGGTGGAGTTTGGGGCAGTTCAGTTTAGTGCAGTTGAGTTTAGGGCACTTCAGTTGAAGGCACTTTGGTCGAGTTTAGTTCAGTTTAGTGCAGTTGGGTTGACGTTAGGGCAGCTCGGTTTAGTGCACTGGGGTTGGCTTTAGTGCACTGGGGTTGGCTTTAGTGCACTGGGGTTGGCTTTAGTGCACTGGGGTTGGCTTTAGTGCACTGGGGTTGGCTTTAGTGCACTGGGGTTGGCTTTAGTGCACTGGGGTTGGCTTTAGTGCACTGGGGTTGGCTTTAGTGCACTGGGGTTGGCTTTAGTGCACTGGGGTTGGCTTTAGTGCACTGGGGTTGGCTTTAGTGCACTGGGGTTGGCTTTAGTGCACTGAGGTTGGCTTTAGTGCACTGGGGTTGGCTTTAGTGCACTGGGGTTGGCTTTAGTGCACTGGGGTTGGCTTGAGTGCACTGGGGTTGGCTTGAGTGCACTGGGGTTGGCTTGAGTGCACTGGGGTTGGCTTGAGTGCACTGGGGTTGGCTTGAGTGCACTGGGGTTGGCTTGAGTGCACTGGGGTTGGCTTGAGTGCACTGGGGTTGGCTTGAGTGCACTGGGGTTGGCTTGAGTGCACTGGGGTAGGGTTTAGTGCACTTGGGTGCAGTTGAGTTTCAAGCAGTTCAGTCGAGGTTAATGCAGCGGAATTGTCTGCAGTTGTGTTGAGTTTCATGCTGTTGAAGAGTTGAGTTCAGTGCAGTTGAGTATAGTGTATTTCAGTTGAGTTCAGTGAAGATGATTGTAGTGAAGCTGGGTTGTGTTTAGTGCAGTTGGTTGAAGTTCGTGGAATTGAGTTCAGTTGAGTATGGTGCACTTGGGTTGAGCGGTGTTGAGTGTAGTTGTATTGAATTTAGCGCAGTCGAGGAGTTGACAAGAGGGCTGTTAAGCTGTGTTGAGCTTAGTGCAGCTGAGTTGAGTTGTTTCATGCGGTTAAGTTGAATGCAGTGGACTTGGGTTTAGCGCAGATCACTTGAATTGAGGATAGTGCAGTATATTTTAATGAATTTGGGTTGCATGCAGTTGAGATGAGTGCAGTTGTGCTGCGTTAAATGCAGCGAAGTTCAGTGATGTTAAATTTAGTAGAGTTGAATTTAGTGTAGTTGAGTGATGTGATGAGATTAGTGTAGTTGTATTAAGTGCAGTTAGAAACCATAGAAAATAGGTGCAGGAGTAGGCCATTCGGCCCTTCGAGCCCGCATCGCCTGTCTATATGATCATGGTTGATCATCTAACTCAGTATCCTGTACCTGCATTCTCTCCATACCCCCTGATCCCTTTAGCCACAAGGGCCACATCTACCTCCCTCTTAAATATAGCCAATGAACTCGCCTCAACTACCTTATGTGGGAGCGAATTCCACAGATTCACCACTCTCTGTGTGAAAAATATTTTGCTCATCTCGGACCGAAACGACTCCCCCCCCCCCCCCCCCCCCCCCCCCCCCCCAATCGTTAAACTGTGATCACTTATTCTGGACTTCCCCGACATCGAGAACAATCTTCCTGCATCTAGCCTGTCCAACCCCTTAAGAATTTTGTAAGTTTCTACAAGATCCCCTCTCAATCTTCTAAATTCTAGCGAGTGCAAGCCGAGTCTATCCAGTCTTTCTTCTTATGAAAGTCCTGCCATCCCAGGAATCAGTCTGCTGAACCTTCTCTGTACTCCCCCTATGGCAAGAATGTCTTTCATGAGATTAGGAGACCAAAACTGTATGCAATATTTAGTTCAGTTGAGTTTAGTTCAGTTGAGTTTTGTGCAGTTGGGTTGAGTTGAATGCAGATAAGTTGTGTTCAGGTAAATGCAGTTGAGTTGAGTGCCGTTGAGTTTCATGCAGTTGCTTTGTGTTGAGTTTAATGTAGTTGGGTTTATTCCATTTGAGTTGAGGTTAGGTTGTTGATGTATTTCAGTTGAATATAATGCAGTTGAGTTTAGTCTAGTGGAGTTGAGTTGAGTGCAGTAGTGGAGGTGCGGTTGAGATTGGTAAGATTTAGTTGACTTTAATATTGCTGTTGGGTTGAATGTACTGCAATTGAGTTGCGATGGTTTAAGTGGGCTTGAGTTGGCTTTAGTGCAGTTGGCTTTAGTATGGTTCACTTGAGTCAAGTTCGATGCTAATGAGTGAAGTTTAATGCAGTTGTGTTGATGTTAGTGCAGATTCTCTGAGTTGTGTTCAGTGCAGTAGAGTTGGGTTAAGTGTAGTTTTGTTGCTATTCGTGCATTTGAGGAGTTGAGTTTAGTGCAGTTGCGTTTGGTGCAGCTGAGTTGAGTTATGTGCACGTGAATTGATTTGTGTTTACTACAGTTGAGTTCAGGTGAATTGTGTTGAGTGGTGATAAGTGCAGTATCAATACGGCTGATATCGTTGTGGTGAATTAAGTTTAGTGCAGTTGAGTTGAATTTAGCTGAGTTTAGTGCAGTTGAGTTTAGCGTAGTTGAGTTGAGTGCAGTTGTGTTGAAATGAGTTTAGTATAGTAGAGGAGTTTAATGCAGGTGACTTGCGGTCAGATTAGTGCAGTTGAGTTTCGGACAGTTGAGTTGCAAATGTGTTGCCTTGTTTATTGTAGTTGAGTACACTGCAGTTGAGTTGCGATGGTTTAAGAGCAATTCAGTTGGGTTTAGTGCAGTTGATTTCAGTATGGTGCAATTGAGTCAAGTTCAATGCAGTTGAGTGGAGTTGAATGCCGTTGTGTTCATGTTATTGCAGTTTCTCTCAGTTGATTTTAGTGCAGTGGAGATGGGTTAAGTGTAGTTTTGTTGATGATCGTGCAGTTTTGTTGATGATCGTGCAGTTTTGTTGATCGTGCAGTTCAGGCGATGAGTTTCGTGCAGCTGCGTTGCGTTTGGTGCTGTTGAGTTAAGTGCAGGTGAGTTTATTTGTGTTTACCGCAGTTGTGTTGCGGTGAATTGTGTGGAGTTGAAATTAACGCAGTTGAGTTGATATTAATTTATTTTACTGAATTTCAGTTTGGAATAGTTTAGTTAAGTTTACTAACCTGTAGCTCGTACCCACCACTCCGGGAATAGTTCTGGTCAAACTCTTCTACACTGTTTCTAAAACCACCATATCCTTCTCAGATTAGGTTGAACATAACTGAACACACTGCACCCTTACCAAATTGCTGTAAGGTTGCATCCCGCTTTCCCTGACTTAGAGTTGTATCTTTAGGTTGTGAAGGTTTAGGCATGATCCGATCAATTCTCATCAAAATCGTTCTTCTCCACAGGTTCTGGTAAACTCCAAGATTCCTTAGCTACAACATACAATGTATACGACTGAGTTTAAATGTCCATTTCTGAATTGATGTCATGAAATATTATTCACGCTAGTCTGTTTCTCCCATAGGATCGTCAGATGGATACGATAAGAAATGGGGCTACGGTAAATTTATTGTAGTTTAATATATTTGTACTTTGTCCACAAAACGCTGATGGACAGGTGACTGCCAATGTTGGAATAACGCAGAAGACTAAAGAACCAAGATAAATATTTCATGTGGCCAACCTGCCAGTGCATACCCCGTCGGTGAAAAGTGCAGAATATCCTCACAGTTCGCTTTTTATTGAAGGAAAGGGTGGTGAAGAAGCAGTAACCCAATGTTCAACACGACGGATGTTGTTGAGTTCAGTGCAGTTGATTGGAATTTAGATAAGTAGTGCAGTTGAGAACCGTTGAGTTTAGTCCAATTGAATATAATTCAGTTGAGTTCATGCATTTGAGAAGGTTAGTGCAGCTGTGTTGAATTTCGTGCAGCTGTGTTGAGTTTCGTGCAGTTGAGTTTGGTGCCGTTGCGTTGGGTGTTGTGCAGTTGTCGTTAATTTTGTTGTGTGTAGTGAAGGTGAGTTGAGTTCAGTGTAATTGGGTTGCATTGAGTGCAGTTGAGGAGTTCATTTACGGCTGTTGAGTGGAATGCGGTTGGGTGGAACGGAGTTGCGTGCAGTTGTGATGAGTTTATTGCTGGAGTTCACTGCAGTTGAGTTTAGTGCTGTTAAGTTGATGCTAATACCGTTGATGTTGATGCTGTTGAGTTGATGGTATTGCTGTTGTTGATGGGTATTATTGTTAATATTATGGGTAACAAGGAAATGGAAGAAGAGTTGAACAAGTACTTGGGATTCCTTAGCTACAAAATCAACTGTATATGACTTAGTTAAAATGTCCATTTCTGAATTCATGTCATCAAATATTATTCACGCTAGTCTGCTTCTCCCACAGAATGGCCAAATGGATACGAATTTATTGTAGTTTAATGTAATCTTTACTTCATCCACATTACACTGATGGACAGGTGACAGCCAGTGTTGGAATAACGCAGAAGGCTACAGGACCAGAATTAATATTTCATGTCGATGACCTGCCAGCGCAGAGCCCGTCAGTGAGAGGAGCAGAATTCCCTCACGGTTTGCTTTTCAAGGAGGGCAAGGATACTGATCCGAGGGATGTTGTTGAGTAGAGTGCAGTTGAGTTGAACTTACATGAGGTTAATGCATTTGAGATGAGTTTAGTCCAATTGAGTTAAATAAAATGCAGTTGAGTTCATGCAATGGAGTTGAGTCGGGGTTCGTGCGGTTGTCGTTAGCTTCGGTGAGTCTAGTGAAGTTGAGTTAAGTTTCGCGTATTGCAGTTGAGTTGAGTTCAGTGTAATTGGGTTGCGTTGAGTGCAGTTGAGGAGTTCCGTTAATCTAGTGGAGTGGAATGCAATTGAGTGGAGCGAAATTGAGTGCAGTTGTGATGAGTTTATTGCTGGAGTCTCCAACAGTAGAGTTTAGTGGTGTTGATATTCATGCTGTTGGGCCGATATTCATGCTGTTGGACTGATGTTTTAGTGCAGTTCAGTATGGTGCAGTTCAATTTGGTGTAGTTGGTTTGAGTTCAGTGCAGTTTAGTTTAGTGCAGCTGGGTTGAGTTTAGTGCAGTTCAGTTTAGTGCAGCTGGGTTAAGTTTAGTGCAGTTCAGTTTAGTGCACTTGGGTTGAGTTTAGTGCAGTTCAGTCTAGTGCACTTGGGTTGAGTTTAGTGCAGTTCAATTTAGTGCACTGGGGTTGGCTCTAGTGCACTGGGGTTGGCTCTAGTGCACTGGGGTTGGCTCTAGTGCACTGGGGTTGGCTCTAGTGCACTGGGGTTGGCTCTAGTGCACTGGGGTTGGCTCTAGTGCGCTGGGCCTTGGGTCTAGTGCGCTGGGCATTGGGTCTAGTGCGCTGGGCCTTGGGTCTAGTGCGCTGGGCCTTGGGTCTAGTGCGCTGGGCCTTGGGTCTCGTGCGCTGGGCCTTGGGTCTCGTGCGCTGGGCCTTGGGTCTCGTGCGCTGGGCCTTGGGTCTCGTGCGCTGGGCCTTGGGTCTCGTGCGCTGGGCCTTGGGTCTCGTGCGCTGGGCCTTGGGTCTCGTGCGCTGGGCCTTGGGTCTCGTGCGCTGGGCCTTGGGTCTCGTGCGCTGGGCCTTGGGTCTCGTGCGCTGGGCCTTGGGTCTCGTGCGCTGGGCCTTGGGTCTCGTGCGCTGGGCCTTGGGTCTCGTGCGCTGGGCCTTGGGTCTCGTGCGCTGGGCCTTGGGTCTCGTGCGCTGGGCCTTGGGTCTCGTGCGCTGGGCCTTGGGTCTCGTGCGCTGGGCCTTGGGTCTCGTGCGCTGGGCCTTGGGTCTCGTGCGCTGGGCCTTGGGTCTCGTGCGCTGGGCCTTGGGTCTCGTGCGCTGGGCCTCGGGTCTCGTGCGCTGGGCCTCGGGTCTCGTGCGCTGGGCCTCGGGTCTCGTGCGCTGGGCCTCGGGTCTCGTGCGCTGGGCCTCGGGTCTCGTGCGCTGGGCCTCGGGTCTCGTGCGCTGGGCCTCGGGTCTCGTGCGCTGGGCCTCGGGTCTCGTGCGCTGGGCCTCGGGTCTCGTGCGCTGGGCCTTGGGTCTACTGCACTTGGGTGCAGTTGAGTTTAAAGCAGTTCATTCGAGTTAAATGATGTTGAGTCGCATTTAATGCAGCGGAATTGTCTGCAGTTGTGTTTAATGCCGTTGAGTTGAGTTTAGTGCATTTGAATTTGGTGTAGTTTAATTCAGTTGAGTTTAGTGAAGATGATTGTAGTGAAGCTGGATTGTGTTTAGTGCAGTTGGTTGAAGTTTGTACAATTGAGTACAGTTGAGTATGTTGCATTTGGATTGAGCGGTGTTGAGTGTAGTTGTGTTGAATTTAGCGCAGTTGAGGAGTTGAAATGAGGGTTGTTAAGCTGTGTTGAGCGTAGTGCAGTTGAGTTGTTTCATGCAGTTGAGTTGAATGCAGTGGAGTTGGGTTTAGCGCAGATCAGTTGAGTTGAGTATAGTGCAGTAGATTTTAGTGAATTTGAGTTGAGTGCAGTTGTGTTGCATTAAATGCAGTTACGTTCAGTGATGTTACATTTAGTAGAGTTGAGTGTGGTTGAGGAATTGAGTGATGTGATGAGATTACTGTAGTTGTATTAAGCGCAGTTAGAAACATAGAAAATAAGTGCAGGAGTAGGCCATTCAACCCTTCGAGCCTGCAGCGCCATTCGATATGATCATGGCTGATCATTCAACTCGGTATCCTGTACCTGCATTCTCTCCATACCCCCTGATCCCTTTAGCCACATCTAACTCCCTCTTAAATATAGCTAATGAACTGGCCTCAACTACCTTCTGTGGCAGAGAATTCCACAGATTCACCACTCTCTGTGTGAAAATTGTTTTTTTCATCTCGGTCCTAAAAGACTTCCCCTCTTATCCTTAAACTGTGACCGCTTGTTCTGGACTTCCCCAACATCGGGAACAATCTTCCTGCATCTAGCCTGTCCAACCCCTTAAGAATTTTGTAAGTTTCTATAAGATCCCCCCCCCATCAATCTTCTAAATTCTAGCGAGTACAAGCCGAGTCTATCCAGTCTTTCTTCATATGAAAGTCCTGCCATCTCAGGAATCAGTCTGGTAAACTTTCTCTGTACTCCCTCTATGGCAAGAATGTATTTCCTCGGATTAGGAGACCAAAACTGTACGCAATATTTAGTTCAGTTGAGTTTAGTTGAGTTTTGTGCAGTTGGGTTGAGTTGAATGCAGATAAGTTGTGTTCAGGTAAATGCAGTTTAGTTGACTGCAGTTGAGTTTCGTGCATTTGATTTGTGTTGCGTTTAATGCAGTTGGGTTTATTCTATTTGAGTTTAGGTTGTTCATGTATTTCCATTAAATATAATGCAGTTGAGTTTAATCTAGTGGAGCTGAGTTGCGTACAGTTGAGTTGAGTGCAGTTGTGGAGTTGAGGTTAGTGCGGTTGAGATTGGTAAGATTTCGTTCACTTGAATATTGCTGTTGGGTTGAGTGTACTGCAATTGAGTTGCAATGATTTAAGTGGACTTGAGTGGGGTTTAGTGCAGTTGATTTTAGTATGGTGAACTTGAGTCAAGTCCGATACTGTTGAGTGGAGTTTAATGCAGTTGTGTTGATGTTAGTGCAGATTCTATGAGTTGTGTTTAGTGCAGTAGAGTTGGGTTAAGTGTAGTTTTGTTAATGTTCGTGCATTTGAGGAGTTGAGTTTAGTGCAATTGCGTTTGGTGCAGCTGAGTTGAGTTAAGGGCAGATGAGTTGATTTGTGTTTACTGCAGTTTAGGTGAATTGTGTTGAGTGGCGATGACTGCAGTATCAATACTGGTAATGTTGTTGTGGTGAGTTGAGTTTAGTGCAGTTGAGTTGAATTCAGCTGAGTTTAGTGCCGTTGATATTAGCGTAGTTGAGTTTAGTTCCGATGTGTTGAATTGAGTTTGATGTAGTAGAGGTGTTTAATGCAGGTGACTTGCGTTGAGATTAGTGCAATTGAGTTTCGGACAGTTGAGTTGCAAATTAGTTGCCTGGTTTATTGTAGTTGAGTACACTGCAGTTCAGTTGTGATGGTTTAAGAGCAGTTCAGTTGGGTTAAGTGCAGTTGATTTTAGTATGGTGCATTTGAGTGAAGTTCAGTGCAGATCAGTGGAGTTTAATGCCGTTGTGTTCATGTTAGTGTAGTTTAATTGGTTTAAGTGTAGTTTTGTTGATGTTCGTGCAATTTTGTTGATCGTGCAGTTTTTTCCTGTTCGTGCTGTTGAGGCGATGGGTTTCGTGCAGCTGCGTTGAGTTTGGTGCTGTTGAGTTAAGTGCAGGTGACTTTATTTGTGTTTACCGCAGTTGTGTTGAGGTGAATTGTGTTGAGTTGAGATTAGTGCAGTTGAGTTGATATTAATTTAGTTTACTGAATTTCAGTTTGGAATAGTTTAGTTAAGTTTACTAACCTGTAGCTCGTACCCACCACACCGGAAATAGTTCTGGTCAAATTCTTCTGCACTGTTTCTAAAACCACCATATCCTTCTCAGATTAGGTTGAACATAACTGAACACACTGCACCCTTACCAAATTGCTGTAAGGTTGCATCCCGCTTTCCCTGACTTAGAGGTGTATCTTTAGGTTGTGAAGGTTTAGGCACGATCCGATCAATTCTCATCAACATCGTTCTTTCTCCACAGGTACTGGTAAACTCCAAGATTCCTTAGCCATAACAAACACTGTATACGACTGAGTTTAAATGTCCATTTCTGAATTGATGTCATGAAATATTATTTACGCTAGTCTGTTTCTCCCATAGGATCGTCAGATGGATACGATAAGAAAGGGGGCTACGGTAAATTTATTGTAGTTTAATATTTCTCCACGTTGTCCACAAAACGCTGATGGACAGGTGACGGAATATGTTGGAATAACGCAAAAGGCTAAAGAACCAAGATTAATATTTCATGTGGACAACCTGCCAGTGCATACCCCGTCAGTGAGAGGTGCAGAATATCCTCACAGTTTTATGGAAGGAAAGGGTAGTGAATGAAGCAGGATTCCCAATGTACAACACAACGGATGTTGTTGAGTTGAGTTCAGTGCAGTTGATTCGAATTTAGATAAGTAGTGCAGTTGAGTTTCGACCAATTGAATTGAATATAATGCAGTTGAGTTCATGCATTTGAGAAGGTTAGTGCAGCCGTGTTGAGTTTCGTGCAGCTGTGTTGAGTTTCGTGCAGCTGGGTTTGGTGCCGTTGCGTTGGGTGTTGTGCAGTTGTCGTTAGTTTTGTTGTGTGTAGTGAAGTTGAGTTCAGTGTAATTGGGTTGCATTGAGTGCAGTTGAGGAGTTCATTTACTGCTGTTGAGTGGAATAAGGTTGGGTGGAAAGGAGTTTTGTGCTGTTATGATGAGTTTATTGCTGGAGTTCACTGCAGTTGAGTTTAGTGCTGTTAAGTTGATGCTAATACCGTTGATGTTTATGCTGTTGAGTTGATGATATTGCTGTTGTTGATGGGTATTATTGATAATATTATGGGTAACAGGAAATGGAAGAAGAGTTGAACATGTACTTGGGATCTCTCTTTACTAGGGAAGACACAAACTATCTCCCAGATGTATAGAAGGACAGAGGATCTAAGGGGGTAGAGGAACTGAAATATTTTTTTCATTAGGTGAGAAATAGAATTTGGTAGGCTAATTGGTCTGAATAATTATAAATCCCCTGGGCGTGATGGTCCCAGTGTCCTCGGGGATGTGGCTCTTGAAATAGTGGACGCATTGGTGATCATTTCCCAATGTTCAATAGATTTAGGATTGGTTGCTGTGTATTGGAGGATAGCTAAGGTTATCCCACTTTTAAGAAAGGAGCGAGAGAGGAAACGGAGAGTTACAGACCAGTTAGCCTGACTTTGGTCGTGGGAAAGATGCTGGTTGATTATTAAAGAGGTAATAATGGGGCGTTTGGATAGCAGTAAAAGGATTAGTCCAAGTCAACATGGATTTATGAAAGGGAAATCATGTTTGATTAATCTTCTGTGATATTTTGAGTATGTGACAAGTAAAATGGACAAAGCGGTGCCAGTGGATTTAGTGTATCTAGACTTTCAGAAAGCCTTTGAAAAGGACCCGCATGGGTGACTGCAGGCTAAAATGAGTGTTCATTGTATTGGAGATTGGGTGTTGACATGGATAGAAAATTAGTTGACAGAGGAAGCAACGAGTTGGACTGAACGGGTAATTTTCAGAATGGCAGGCAGTGGCGAGTGGAGTGCCGCAAGGCTCGGTGTTGGGGCCGCAACTGTTTACCATATTAATGATTTGAAAGAGGATTTAGGAGCAACACAAGCAAGTTTGCGGATGACACAAGCTCGGTGGCAGTGTGAACTGTGAAGAGAATGTTAGGAGGGTGCAGGGGGACCTGGACAGATTGAGTGAGTGGGCAGATGCATTGCACATGTAGTATAATATACATATATGTGAGGTTATCCACTTTGGTGGCAAAACAAGGGTGCAGATTATTATCTCAATGGGGTTAGGTTAGGTTAGGGGGAGGTGCAGCGGGACCTGGGCATCCTTGTACGCCAATCACTGAAAGTTTGCGTGCAGGTACAGAAGGCAGTGAAGAAAGCTAATGGAATGTTGGCCTTCATAACAAGAGGATTCCAGTATAGGAGTAAAGAGGTTCTTCTACAGTTGTATAGGGCTCTGGTAAGACCACATCTGGAGCATTGTGTAAAGTTTTGGTCTCCGAATTTGAGGAAGGACATCCTTGTGATTGAGGCAGTGCAGCGTAGGTTTTGAGATTGGTCCCTGTGATGGCGGGACTGTCATATGAGGAAAGATTGAAAAGACTAGGCTTGTAGTCACTGGAGCTTTGAAGGATGAGGGGGCGTCTTATAGAAACATATAAAATAATAAAAGGACTGGACAAGCTTGATGCAGGAAAAATGTTCTAAATGTTGGGCGAGTCTAGAACCGGGGGCCACAGTCTTAGAATAAAAGAGAGGCCATATAAGACTGAGGTGAGAAACTTTTTCACCCAGTGAGTTCAGAATTTGTGGAATTCCCTGCCACAGAGGGCAATGGATGCCAAATCATTGGATGTATTTTGAGAAATAGTTATACTATAAGGGCTAGTCTAATCAAGGGATATGGGGAGAAGGCAGACACAGGTTATTGATTGGGGACGATCAGCCATGATCACAATGAATGGCGGTGGTTGCCGCCTCCTGCATCTATTTTCTTTGTTTATATGTTTGAAGTTAATGCTGTTGAGTTGATGTTAATGTTAATGCTGTTGAGTTGATGTTAATGATGAGTTGACGTTAATGAAGTTAACTTGATTTTAGTGCAGGTGAGTTGAGTTTAGTGCAGTTAGGTTGAGTTTAGTGCAGTTGAATTGAGTTTAGAGCAGTTTGGTTGGGTTAAATGATCTTCAGTCGAGTTTAGTGCAGTGGAGTTGTATGCAGTCGTGTTGAGTTTAATGCTGTTGATGAGTTGAGTTCAGTGCATGTCAATTTAGTGCATTTCAGTGTAGCTTAATTCAGTGGCTTGAGTTTAGTGAAGATGATTGTAGTGGAGCTGGGTTGTGTTTACTGTAGTTTGAATTTCGTGCAATTGAGTTCAGTTAAGTATGGTCCATTGGATTGAGCGGGGTTGAGTGTAGCTGTGTTGAGCTTAGTGCAGCTGAGTTGAGTTGGGTTCAGTGCGGTTGAGTTGAATACAGCGGAGGGGGTTAGCGCAGTTGAGTTATGTATAGTGCAGTTGACTTGAGTACAGTGAAGTTGAGTTGCATGCAGTTGAGTACAGTTGTGTTGCGGTAAATGCAGTTGAGTTCAGTGAAGTTTAAATTTAGTGCAATTGAGTTGACTGTAAATGAGGAATTTAGTGTGATGAAGTAAATGCAGTTGAGGAGTAGAGTTGAGTGCAGATGCGTTGAGATCACTGCAGTTGAATTAAGTGCAGATGAGTGTTTAGTGCGGTTGAGTTGAATGCAGATAAGTTGTATTCAGGTAAATGCATCTGAGTAGAGTGGAAGGTAGGCAAACATGCTGGAGAAACTCTGCGGGTGAGGCAGCATCTATGGAGCAAGGGAGTAGATTAGATTAGATTCTTTATTTGTCATTCAGACCTTTCAGTCTGAACGAAACTCTGTTCCCCTGCAGTCATACATATAATTAAAAATAAATAAACAAAAATGACAGAACACACAATAAACACAAATTTAACATCCACCACAGTGAGTTCACCAAACACCTCCTCACTGTGGTGGAAGGCAAAGTCTTAAAGTCTGTGTCTCTTCCCTCTTTGTTTCCCTCTGTGCCGAGGTGATCCAGGCCTCAGATGCCGCGACCGCACTGGGCGATGGTAATTAAGTCAGACCCGCGGTTCAGCCGAGCTCCACGAATGGGCCGGTTCAACTCCGCGGCCTGGGGGGTCCACCGGGCCCGTGGTCGGGCCGCTGCAACCGATCCGGGACCGAGTCGGGTCGCCGCCCCGGGACCTAGTCGGGTTTCCGCCGCCGCTGTCGCCGCCGCCGCTGCTGGGACCGCTCCGGGACCGAGTCGGGCCGCCGCCGCTGCTGGAACCGCTCCGGGAGTCGGGCCGCCGCTGCCGCCGCCGCTGCTGGAACCGCTCCGGGAGTCGGACCGCCGCCGCCGCCGCTGCCGGAACCGCTCCGGGAGTCGGGGCGCCGCCGCCGCCGCCGCTGGAACCGCTCCGGGAGTCGGGCCGCCGCCTCCGCCGCTGCTGGAACTGCTCCGGGAGTCGGGCCGCCGCTGCTGCTGCTGGAACAGCCCCTGGGCCCGAGGCCGCCAGCTCCGCCATTAGGCCTCGGCGCAGACAGAGACGGGGGAATACGACAAAGTCGCATCCCCCCCTCCCCTCCTCCCTCCTCCTTCTTCCTCCTCCTCCTCCTCGGAAGGAAGAGACCCGGACATGTTACTCCCACCTCCCCCATACACACACAATCTAACAAAACGAACGAACCCAACTAAAAACAGGACAGAACAATAAAATAACAGACGGACTGCAGGCGGGCCGCAGCTGTTAACCCAGCGCCGCCATCTTGGAGTAGATAACGTTTCGGGCCGAAAGCCTCCTTCAGTGTGGAGTTCAGTTTCGTGCAGTTGATTTGTGTTGAGTTTTGTGCAGTTGGGTTTATTCCATTTGAGTTTAGTGCTGTTGATGTAGTTCAGTTTATGTTTAGTGCAGTTGAGTTTAATACATTTGAGTTGCAAAGTAGTTGATTTGTTTATTGCAGTTGATTTACGATGGTTTGTGTGCAGCTGACTTGAGTTGGGTTTAGTGCCGTTGATTTTAGTATGGTGCACTTGAGTCGAGTTCAATGTGCTTGAGTGGAGTTTAATGCAGCTGTGATGTTAGTGCAGTTTCTCTGAGTTGATTTTTTACTGTTGAGATGAGTTTAGTGCAGCTGCGTTGCGTTTTGTGCAGCTGAGTTAAGTGCAGGTGAGTTTATTTGTGTTTACCGCAGTTGGGTTGAGATGAATTGTGTGGAGTTGATTTGAGATTAGTGTAGTTGAGTTGAGATTAAATTAATTTACTGAATACTGAGTCCAATAACCGAGTTCAGTGCAGTTAAGTTGAATTTAAATGAGTAGTGCTGTTGAGATGAGTTGCGTTTAGTCTAATTGTGTTCAATATAATACAGTTGAGTTCATGCAGTTGAGTTGTCTTGAGTTTCGTGCACTGAGTTGCTTTTCGTGCAGTTGAGTTGGGTTCAGTTCGATTTAGAGCAGTTATCATTAGTTTAGTTGAATTTAGTTAAGGCGAATTAGTTTAGCTTAGTGCAGTTGAGTTCGGTGTAATTGGGTTGCGTTGAGTGCAGTTGAGGAGTTGAGGAATGCGGTTGAGTGGTACGGAGTTGATTGCAATTGTGATGAGGTTATTGCTGGAGTTCACTGCAGTTGAGTTTAGTGCTGTTGACTTGATGTTAATGCTGTTGACTTGATGTTAATGCTGATGAGTTGATGTTAATGCTGTTGAGTTGATGTTAACACACAAGCCATAGGTGACTGGGCAATCTGAACCCAAACGCCATGTTGAAAACGGCCGAAGGTGTGCATCGCTCGGAGAGCCCCCACTTGCCCGCGGGCTGCGAGTCGGTGGAGCGGAGGTTTTGGACAATGTTCATGCCTTCACAGTGATGTGATGGACGCGGGTGTCTGGGCCAATCGCTGTCAAGTGCCGCCCCCCCGGCAACGTTAAGTCCGTTTTTGGGACTTTTGTATTGAGCGCCAGTCGGTCCTTTGGCCTGTTTGCGACGCCGCCGTTCGTGTAGGTGCTATTTCGACAGAGCGGCCATTCAGTAAGTTTGCTTTAAGGCGACACAGCTTTTCAGTTCCTTGGGATTTAGGCGTCCCGCTCTTTCAGTTGGTTTACATTTAGGCGTCCCATCCTTTCCGTTAGTAGGCGTTTCGTCTTCGGACGCTTCAGGCATTTTGGCGTTTCGGCCTCATTTCCATTCCGTTCTTTGCTTCGACTTCTTTGTTTCGGCGTCTTGTCTGTCGGCGCCACGTCTGGGTACCGTTGATGTCAGCACAGCTTTTCTGAGTTATGTTTAGTGCAGTTGGTTTGTTTATGCAGTTGAGTTGAATGCACTGCAGTTGAGTTGCGATGGTTTGAATGCAGTTGAGTTGGGTTTAGTGCAGTTGACTTTAGTATGGTGCACTTGAGTCAAGTTCAATGCAGCTGAGTGCAGTTTAATGCAGTTGTGTTGATGTTAGTGCAGTTTCTCCGAGTTAAGTTTAGTGCACTTGAGTTGGGTTAAGTAGTGTTGTTGATGTTCGTGCAGTTGAGGAGATGAGTTTAGTGGAGCTGTGTTGCGTGTGATGCAACTGAGTGGAGTTATGTGCAGGTGAGTTTATTTCTGTTTACTGCAATTGCGGTGATGTGAGTTCAGTTGAGATTAGTGCAGTTGAGTTGATGTTAAATTAGTTTATTGAATTTCAGTATAGAATGGTTTAGTTAAGTTTACTAACCTGTAGTTCATACCCGCCACTCCTGGAATACAGTGGCTTGCAAAAGTTTTCATACCTCTTGAACGCTTTCACATTTTGTGACGTTACAATCACAAACGTAAATGTATTTTATTGCGATTTTATGTGATAGACCAACACAAAGTGGCGCATAATTGTGAAGTGGAAGGAAAATGATACATGGTTTTGAAATTTTATTGCAAATAAAAAACTGAAAATTGTGGCGTGCAAAAGCCCCCTTTACTCTGACACCCCTAAATAAAATCCAGTGCAACCAATTACCTTCAGAAGTCACCTAGTTATTAAATAGAGTTCACTTGTGTGTAATCTAATCTCGGTATCAATACAGCTATTTTGTGAAGGCCTCAGAGGTTTGTTAAAGAACATTAATGAACAAACGGTTGTAAAAAACCCCCCAAGCTTTGAATATCTCACGGAGCACTGTTCAATACATCCGAAAATGGAAAAAGTATGGCACAACTGCATACCTACCAAGACATGGCCGTCCACCTAAACTGACAGGTCGGGCAAGGAGAGCATTGATCGGAGTTGCAGCCAAGGTAAATCTGAAGGAGCTGCAGCGATCCACAGCTCAGGTGTGAGAATCTGTCCATAGGCCAACTATTGGTCGTGCACTCCACAAATCGGGCCTTTATGGAAGAGTGGCAAGAAGAAAGCCATTGTTGAAACACAGCCTTAAGAAGTCCCGTTTGCAATTTGCCACAAGCCATGTGGGGGACACAGCAAACATGTGGAGGAGGTTGCTCTGGTCTGATGAGACCAAAATTGAAGTTTTTGGCCTAAATGCAAAAAGCTATGTGCGGCGGAAAATTGAACCCTGAACACAACATCCCCACTGCAAAGCACGGTGGTGGCATCATCATGCTGCGGGGATGCTTTTCTTCAGCAGGGGCAGGGAAGCTGGTCAGAGTTGATGGGAAGATGGATGGAGCCAAATACAGGGCAATCTTGGAAGAAAACCTGCTAGAGACTGCAAAAGACTTGATACGGGGCGGAGGTTTACCTTCCAGCAGAACAACGACCATAAACATACCGCCAGAGCTACAATGGACTGGTTTGGATCAAAGGGGGGGGGAGGGGGATGATACCTTTGCACGCCACATTTTTCAGTTTATTTGTAGTAATATTTGGAAACCATGTATCATTTTCTTTCCACTTCACAATTAAAGGGGTATGAAAGCTTTCGCAAGCCACTGTAGTTCTGGTCAAACTCTTCTGCACTCTTTCTAAAACCACCATATCCTTCTCAGATTAGGTTGAACACAATACACCCTTACCAAATTGCTGCAAGGTTGCATCCCGCCTTCCCTGACTTTGGGGTGTATTTTTAGGTTGTGAAGGTTTTGGCACGATCCGATCTATTGCTATCAAAGTCGTCCTTTCTCCAGAGGTACTGATAGACTCCACCATTCCTTAGTTACGAAAAAAACTGTATACGACTGAGTTAAAATGTCCATTTCTGAATTCATGTCATGCAATATTATTAGTCTGTTGCTCCCACAGGATGGTCAAGTGAATACGATAAGAACAGAATCCACGGTACATTTATTGTAGTTTAATATATTCTTTACTTAATCCATAAAATAAGTAAAGACCCCATTCGCTGACGGGGTCTGCACTGGCAGGTTGTCGACATGAAATATTAACTCTGGCCCAGGTGAAAGTCAATGTTGGAATAACGCTGAAGGCTAAAGGGCCAGAGTTAATATTTCATGTCGACAACCTGCCACTCCAGACCCCGTCAGCGATTGGGGCAGAATTCCCTCGAGGTTTTTTTTTCACAGAGGAAAAGTGTAGTGCGTGATGGAGGAATCCCAGGGATTAACACGACCAATGTTGTTGAGTTGAGTTCAGTGCAGTTGAGGTGACTTAAGATAAGTTTAGTGCATTTGAGATGAGTTGAATTTAGTCCAATTGAGTTGAATATAATTTAGTTGAGATCATGCAGTTGAGGTATGTAGGTTAGTGCACTTGTGTCGGGCTCGGCGCAGTTGTGTCGAGTGCAGTTGAAATGAGTTAAGTTTAGAGCTGTTGAATTTCGTGCAATTGGGCTGAATGCAGATGTTGAATTGAGTTCGGTTCAGTTGTATTGAGGTAAATGCAGTTGAGTTGAATTGTGTCGAGTTGAGTTTAGTGCAGTTGGGTTTATTTCATTTGAGTTGAATTGAGTGTAGTTCTATTTTGTCCAGTGCTGTTCTGTTGAATATAATGCAGTCGAGTTTAGTTTAGTGAAGCGGAGTTTAGTGCAGTTTTGTGGAGAGGAGTGGAGCGGAGATGAGTGCAATTGAGATTAGTGCAGTTGAGTTCAGATTAGTGCAGTTGAGTTTAATGCAGTTGTTGAGTTAGGTACAATTTAGTTGAGTGTACTGCAGTTGAGTTGCGATGATTGAAGTGCAGTTGAGTTGCGATGATTGAAGTGCAGTTGAGTTGGGTTAAGTGCAGTTGATTTGAGTATTGTGCACTTGAGTCAAGTTCAATGCAACTGAGTGCAGTTGTGTTGATAGTCAATGCAATTGAGTGCAGTTGTGTTGATAGTCCGAGTTTAGTGCAGTTAAGTCGTGTTAAGTGTAGTTTTGTTAATGTTCGTGCTGTTCAGTTGTTTCGTGCACCTGCATTGCGCTTGGTGCAGCTGAATTGAGTTAAGTGCATGTGAGTTGTTTTGTGTTTACTGCAGTTGACTTGAGGTGAGTTGTGTTGTTGTGTTGAGATTAGTGCAGTTGAGTATATTTTAATTTAGTTCAGTGAATTTAATTTTAGATTGGTTTAATTAAGTTTACTAACCTATAGCTCGTACCCACCACACTGGGAATAATTCTTATCAACCTCTTCTGCACTCTTTCTAAAATCACCACATCCTTCTTGGTTTAGGGTGAACATAACTGAACACAATGCACCCTAAAATAGACAAAAATGCTGGAGAATATGAGCGGGAGGGAACCATCTATGGTGCGAGGGAATAAGTGACGTTTCGGGTCGAGACCTTCCTTTACCAATACACATTAACCTAATTGCTGTAAGGTTGCATCGCGCCTTTCCTGACTTCGGGGTTTATTTTTAGGTTGTGAAGGTTTGGGCCCGATCCGATAACTTGTTATCACAGACTTTCTTTCTCCGCAGGTACTGATATGCTCCAAGTTTCATTAGCTACAAAATAAATTATATACGATTGAGTTAAAATATTCACTTCTGAACTAATTGCATCACATATTATTCACGCCAGTCTGTTAATCCCAGAGGAGGGTCAAGTGGATACGACAAGAACAGTGGCTACAGTGAATTTATCGTTGTTTAATATATTCTTTCCTTAATCCACAAAACACTGAGAGACATTTGACAGACAATGTTGGAGTAACGCTGAAGGCTAAATGACCACGGTATATTTTCATGTCTACGACCTACCGATGGACACCTCGTCAGTGAAGGGAGCAGAATTCCTTCAAGGTTGGCTTTTGAAGGGGGGAAAGGGCAGTGAATGAAGCTGGAATCCCAGGGATCAACACGGCGGATGTTGTTGAATTGATTTCAATGCAGTTGAGTTGAATTTAGCTGTGTTTAGTCCATTTGAGCTGAATTTAATGCAGTTGAGTTGAGAAGTTTAATGCAGTTTTGTTGATTTTAGTGCAGATCAGTCGAGATTAATGCAATTGGATCGAGGGTAGTGAAGTTTAGTTGAGTTCAGTGCAGCTGAGTATAGTGTAGTTGAAAAGAAGTAAGTTGAGTGTAGTTGACTTGAGTGCAGTTGAGTTTCGTGCAGTTGATTTGGGTTGAGTTTAGTGCCGTTGTTTTTTTTTCCCATTTGAGTTGAATTTAGTGCTGTTGTGTTTAATGTAGGTCAGTTGAATATTGCTGTTGAGTTTAGTTTAGTTAGTGGAGCGGAGTTTAGTGGTTGAGTTTAGTGTACTTGTGTTGAGTTTAGTGCAGTTGAGTTGAGTGCATTTGACTTGGATTTAGTGCAGTTCAATTCAGTTAAGGAGTTGAGTGCTGTTCATTTGTGTTCAGCTGGATGCAGTTGAGCTGGGTTTAGTGCAGTTAAGTTTACTTGAGTGCAGTTGACTTGCGTTCAGTTGAGCTCAGTGCAGTTCAATCGAGTTGCATGTAGGCGAGTTGAGTACAATTGTGTTGCGTTAAATGCAGATGAGTTCAGTTGTTAAATTTAGTTCAGTGTTAAATTTAGTGCAGTTTAGTTGAGGGTAGTTGAGGAATTGAGTAATTGTGATGAGGTTAATACAGTTGAGGAGTTGCATTTAGTGCAGATGCGTTATTGGTTTGGTGCAGTGGAGTTGATTCTAGTGGAGTTGGGTTTACTGCATTTATGTTGAGTTTAGTGCTGTATTTTAACGTAGTTCAGTCGAATATAATGCAGTTGAGTGGATTTTAGTTCAGTTTAGCGGAGTTGAGTGCAATTGTGTTGAGTTTAGTGCAGTTGTGGAGTTGAGTTTGGTGCAGTTTTGGAGATTTTAGTGCAGTTGAGTAAAGTTGAGTAGAGTAAATTTGAGTAGAGTTGAGTATAGTGTGGTTGAATATAGTGCAGTTGAGTTGAGGTAATTTGAGTTTACTAGATTTGAGTTTAATGCAGTTGAGTTGAGATTAGTGCCGTTGAGTTAGGTACAATTTAATTGACTTGATTATTGCAGCTGAATTGAGTGTGCTGCTGTTGCGTTGCGATGATTTAAGTGCAGCTGAGTTTGTTAGTGCAGTTGATTTTGGAATGGTGCGCTTGAGTCAAGTTCAATGCAGCTGAGTGTATTTGAGTGAAGCTGTGTTGGTGTTAGTGCAGTTGAGTTGGGTTAAGTGTAGTTTTGTTGAAGTTCGTGTAGTTGAGGAGTTGAGTTTCGTGCAGTTGCGTTGCATTTGGTGTCGTTGAGTTAAGAGCAGGTGATTTGATTTGTGCTTACTGCAGTTGAGTTGAGGTGAATTTTGTCGAGTTAAGATTAGTGCAGTTGAGATGATTTTAATTTAATTTAGTGAATTTCAGTTTAGATTGGTTTAGATAAGTTCACTAACCAGTTGCTCGTACCCACAACTCTGGCAATAATTCTGGTCAACGTCTTCTGCACTCTTCCTAAGATCACCACATCTTTCTTGGATTTGGGTGAACATAACTGAACACAATACACACTAACCTAATTGCTGTAAGGTTGCATCATGCCTTCTATAACTTCGGGGTGCATTTTTACGTTGTGAAGGTTTGGGCCCGATCCGATAACTTGTCATTAAAATGTTTATTTCTCCACAGGTACTGGTAGACCCCAAGATTCCTTTGCTACAAATTAATATGTATACGACTAAGTGGAAATGTTCATTTCTGAATTAATGTCATCAAATATTATTCACGTCAGTTTGTTTCGCCCACAGGAGGGTCAAGTGAATACGATAAGAACAGAGGCTCGGGTAAATTTATTGTACTTTAAAATAGTCTTCACTTAATCCACAAAACACTGATGGGCAGGTGACGGTCAATGACGCAGAAGGCTTAAGGACCAGGGTTGATGGTTCATGTCCACGACCTGCCAGTGGAGACCCCGTAAGTGAGAGGAGCAGAATTCCCCCGGGGCTGGCTTTTCAATTAGGGAGAGGGTAGTGAACGAAGCAGGAATCTCAATGATCAGCACGGCTGATGTTGTTGAGTTGACTTCAGTTCAGTAGAGCTGAGTTTAGTGCAGTTGCGTTTTTAGTCCAATTGGTTTGACTATTTAATGCAGTTCAGTTCATGCAGGTGAGTTGAGTTTAGTGCAGTTTAGTTGCGTTGAATGCAATTGTATTGGGGTAGTGCAGCTGAGTTCAGTGCAGTTGTGTTGGCGAGAGTGAGTTGAGTTCATGCAGTTGAATTCAATTGTTTGGAGATTAGTGCAGTTGAGTTTAGTGCAGTTAAAATGAGTTGGGTTTAGTGTCGTTGAGCTGAGGTTATTTGAGTTGGATTTGGTACAGTTGAGTTGAATTAAGTTTTGTGCAGTTGAGTTGCGTTTAGTGCAGTTATTGTTAGTTGAGTTGAGTCTAGTGATGGTGAGTTAAGTTGGGGTTTGTGCAGTTTAGTTGAGTTCAGAGAGTAACTGGGTTGCTTTGAGTGCAGATTTGTTGACGTTAGTGCAGACGAGGAGTTGAGTTACCGCAGTTGAGTTGACTTCAGTGCAGTTGATTCCGGCGCAGTCGAGTAGAATGTTGTTGAGTTTAATATTATTGAGTTTAGTGCAGCACATGTATGCAGTTGTGGTCAATATAAATCTGTTGAGGAGGTATGTGCAGTGCATTTGAATTTGCTGACGTTGAGTGGAGTTTAGTTCAGTGGACAAGGTGAGAAGAGTTTAGTGAAAGTGTGTTAAAATGAGTGCATTTGAGTCATGTGGAGTTTAGTGCTGATGGGTGGTGTGCAATTGAATTGAATTTTGTTGTGTTGAGTTTACTGTTGTATTGAGTACAGTGAAGTTTAGTGCAGCGGTGTTGAGTTTCGTTTAGGCATTTGAGTTGAGTTGTGGGCAATTGCGTCGAGTTGGGAACCGTTGTGTTGAGCTAAGTGCAGTTGAGGTGATGAGTTTAGTGCAGTTGAGTTTAGTGCAGTTGAAGTGACTTGAGTTGAGTGCAGTTGAGTTGAGTGCAGTTGAGTTGAGTGCAGTTGAGTTGAGTGCAGTTGAGTTGAGTGCAGTTGAGTTGAGTGCAGTTGAGTTGAGTGCAGTTGAGTTGAGTGCAGTTGAGTTGAGTGCAGTTGAGTTGAGTGCAGTTGAGTTGAGTGCAGTTGAGTTGAGTGCAGTTGAGTTGAGTGCAGTTGAGTTGAGTGCAGTTGAGTTGAGTGCAGTTGAGTTGAGTGCAGTTGAGTTGAGTGCAGTTGAGTTGAGTGCAGTTGAGTTGAGTGCAGTTGAGTTGAGTGCAGTTGAGTTGAATTTAGTGTGGTTGAGTTGAGTTTAGTGCTGTCCTGTTGAGTTTAGTGCTGTCCTGTTGAGTTTAGTGCTGTCCTGTTGAGTTTAGTGCTGTCCTGTTGAGTTTAGTGCTGTCCTGTTGAGTTTAGTGCTGTCCTGTTGAGTTTAGTGCTGTCCTGTTGAGTTTAGTGCTGTCCTGTTGAGTTTAGTGCTGTCCTGTTGAGTGCTGTCCAGTTGAGTGCAGTTGTGTTCAATTTAGTGTGGTTGAGATGTGTTTAGTGCTGTTGAGTTGAGTGCAGTTGAGTTGAGTGCAGTTGAGTTGAGTGCAGTTGAGTTCAATTTAGTGTGGTTGATGTTTAGTGCTGTTGAGTCGAGTGCGACCAGTTGAGTTTAGTGCTGTCCAGTTGGGTTTAATGCGGTCGAGTTGTGTGCAGTTGTGTTGAGTTGTGTGCAGTTGACGTGTTGCCTTTAGTGTAGTTGAGTTGCCTTTAGTGTTGTTGAGGTGAATTGAGGTTAGTAGATTTGAGTCAAGTGCGGTTGAATCGAGCGCGGTTGACTGTTCACTGCAGCCGAGTTGAGTGCACGCGGGCTGAGTTGAATGTAGTTGTGTTGAAAGTAGGGCAAGTTCGCTGAGTTGTGTTTAGTACAGTTGTTCAGAGTTGAGTTGGGTGACGTGTGTTGAGTTTAGTGAACATGAGTTGAGTTTATGGCAGTTTGTGGAGTTGAGTGCAGTTGTGTTTAGTGCAGTTTGACTTGGTGCAGTTCATTAGAGTGAAGTTGTGTTGATGTTAGTGCAGTTGAGTTGAAGTTAGAATAATGCAGTAATATCTGCAATCTAGTGCAGAGATTGTTGCATCTGAGTTGATTTTAACTTAGTTTAGTGAATTTCAATTTAGATTTAGTTTAGTAACGTGTAGCTAGTACCCACTACTCTAGGAATTCTGGTCAAACTCTTATGCATTCTTTTTAAAACCACCATATTCTTTTCGTATTAGGGCGAAGATAACTGAACACAATACACCCTAACCAAATTGTTGTAAGGCTGCATCATGACTTCACTGACTTCGGAGTGGATTTTAAGTTTTGGAAAGTTTTGGCCCGATCTAATAACGTCATCACAACTTACTTTCTCCACAGATGCTCGTTGACTCCAAGATTCATTTGCTGCATATTTAACTGTAGGCGACTGAGCTAATGTTCATTGCTGAATTCCTTCCATCAAATATTATTTACACCAGTCTGTTTCTCCCACAGGAGGGTCAAGTGAATCGTATAACGTCGGCGGCTACGGTAATTTTTTTTCGATTCAATATGTTTCTCGCTTATTCCACAAGGCACTGATGGGCAGGTGACAGTCAATATTGGAATAACACAGAAGGTTCATGAACCAGGGTTAATGTTTCATGTCGGCGATCTGCCAGCAGAAACCCCATCAGCGAGAGGAGCAGAATTCACTCACAGATGGCTGTTCAACGAGGGAGGGTGAAATGAGTGAAGCATGAATCCTTGGATTAAGCACTGTCTTTTGAGGGTGAGAGGGCGCTAGACCGGACGCCCCTCTACGCAGGATCGTTTCCCTTTACATCGGGGACCTGGTGTGGCGGGTACTACACCGTGGAGTCCCATGCAATCTGTTTCTAACCCGTTTCACAGTGTCGTCAGCAGCCTGTTAACATAAAATGAGCACTGCGAAGGGTTGACTGTACTGCAAAGGGGAGCACTTGGTTGAGTTGAGCGCAGTTTGAGTTGAGTTAAGTCCGGTTTGATTAACAATGGTTTCGTTTAATATGTTTAGTTTAGTTTCGTTTCCTTTAGTTTAGTGTAGTGAAGTTCAGTTTTGTGCAGTTGAGTTTAGTGCAGTTTAGTTTACTTTAATTGAGCATACCTTAGTTTGTTGCTTATAAATTTCGACGATTTTAGTGCAGTCCCGCTTAAGTTCCTGGTTCAGTTTGGTTTAGCTTCGTTGAGCTTGGTTTGGTAATCTGTAGCTTGTACTCAATCTAGGAATCATTCTGGCAAACAAACACTCTCTCGATCATTCACATCCTTGTATTACGGTGACCATACTGAACACAATGCACCATAACCAATTTGCTGTGAGATTGCATCGTGACTTCCCTGACAATGGGATGTATATTTGGGTTGTGAAGGTATGGGCACGATCTGAGACCACGCTGTCTTAGATTTTAGTTCTCTACAAATGCAAGTTGACCTGCTCAGTGTTTGACTATCTCTGTTTATTTATTCAATAAACCAACCAGAGCCTGTCATTTTCATTGTTCAAAAATTGAGTCCTATATTTCAAAGCTGGTTAAAACAATAGCAAATAGCGGTGTCACGTCAGGGTCTAATTGAGGAATTCATGAGTGGTCGTTCTGGAAGCTTCCATAGCTAATGAATAGACTTTATCCGACTGAGTTAACATTTTCATTTCTGAATTAATTTAGGCAAACAATTCATGTCAGTCTGTTTATCCGACAGGATACTAATTATCGTCTGGAAATGATGACTATGCTGGCTACGGTAAATTTATTATGCTTGACTATATTCTTCGCTGTTTTCCCAAAACACTGAAGGACGGGTGGCAGTCAAGGTTGGAATAACGCAGAAAGCCAGAGGACCAGTGTTAATGTTTCCTGTCGACGACCTGCCAGTAGAAACCCCGTCAGTGAGAGGAGCATAATTCCCTAACCATTGGCCGTTCAATGAGGGAAGGGGTAGTGAATGAATATGAACCATAGGGTTCAACACTTCGGATATTGAATTGAGTTTGGTCGAGTTTTACTTTAGTTTATTGCTGTTCACATTAGTGCAGTTGAGTTTACTGCAGGTAATTCCTTCTCTCCAGAGATGCTGCCTGACCCGCTGAGTTACTGCAGCATTTTGTGTCAATAATTCTATGTTATCCCAGTTTCGCATTTATTCACTTCACACTAGGGCAAAGTGTATAAGCAAATTAATCTACAAAACGGCACGTCTTTGGAGTGTGTCGGGAACCGGAACAACAGGCGAAACTCCACGCAGGTCATGGGGAGAACATACAAACTCCGTACAGACAGCACCCCGTAGTCAAGATCGAATCCGGAACTCTGATGCTGTAAAGCAGCAACTGTACCGCTGTTGTACCGCCGTACGGCATATTATGGCATGCAATCCTTGCTGCAGTCAACGGCTGGCTTTCCAGGAAGGGGCAACAAATGCAGGAGAAACACACGAGCAAAAGCACAAAAAGTCTGACAACTTCTCCTGTCCTGCTCAAATGTCACTGATCTGGAGCTCTGCAGAGGTCTTGCCAGACAGCTTACCAGTGGCAGTATAATCTGTTCATATGTCAGTGCACGGTGCCGCAGCGAGAGATTTGCTGCCTTACAACGCCAGAGACTCGGGTTCGATCTTGACCACGGGTGCAGTGTGAACGGAGTTTGTGCGTTTTCCCCTGTTGCTTAGGATTCCTCCCACATCCATCCAATCTACGGGTTTGAACGTTAATTGGCTTCGTAGAATTGTAAATTGTCCCCGGTAGACACCATGCTGGATTATCCCAACGGGCCAGGCAGCATCGCTGGAGAGAAAGAGTGGGTGACATTTCGAATTTGAGACTCTTGTTCAGACTAACTGTCCCCAGTATGTGTTGGATGGTGTTAGTCTGTAGCTTGACCGCTAGTTGGTTCGGACTCCGAGGGCTGTAGGGCCTGTTTTAGGATTAGAATTAAGCCATTCGGCCCATCGAGTCTACTCCGTCATTCAATCATGGCTGATCTACTTTTCCCTCTCAACCCCATTCTCCTGCCTTCTTCCCATAACCCCAGCCTCCGGTGCTAATCAAGAATCTATCTATCTCAATCTTAAAAAAAATCCATTAACTTGGACCACACCCTTCGGTAGCAATGAATTGCATAGATACACCACTCTCAGACTAAACAAATTCCTCCTCATCGTCTTCCTCGATGTACCTCGTCGACTCTCCCACTAGTGGAAACCTCCTCTCCACATTCACTCCATCCAGTTGTTTCACTATTCGGTAAGTTGCAATGAGGTCCCCTCTCATCTGAATTTAAGCGAGTACCAATCGCCTTCAAATGCTCACCATATGTTAACCTGAACTTCCCCGGGATCATTCTCGCAAACCTCCTCTGTATCCTCTCTAGCGCCAGCACATCGTTCCTCATATTTGGACCCCAAATTGCTCACAACATTCTAAAAGCAGTCTCAACAGTCCGTCGTAAATCCTCAGCATTACATCCCTATTTTTAATCTACTAGTTATCTCAAAACATTTGCTAGCATCGCGTTTCCCTTTCTTTGTATCAATACCGAATTTAATTAAATTGCATTGAATTGAATTTAAATGAATTGATATGATTTGAAACAAAATGAAATATAAAGCTTGGAAAAAGACCGTTCCTCCCACCGGGTTATACCGACCATCGATCACCCATTCACGCTAGTTCTACGTTATCCCACATTCCCATCCATGCTCTGCACGCTTGTGGCAATATACACATGCTCGTAAACTTAAAACAATGCATATCTTGGGTGGTATTCATGCTATTCGGCAGAGTGTAATCTTTTGTCTTTTATGGGGCCCGTGGAACTCAACAGCGCGTGAATCAGATTGTTCCAACGTAGAACACCTGAGCGCCTGTTGTAGTGAGGCACTGTTCCATGTGTTACGCTGTACAGGACAGTCTGACAGTGCCGAACATGATGCCAAGTTAAACGAATCAGCACTGCATGCACGTCCATATCGCTCCATTAAGATGTGCGCATCTAAAAGACTGACAAAACACTGTCGTATTTGCCCCCACCACCTCTCCGGGCAGCGGGTGCTAGGCACACACCGCCCTCCATGTAAAAAACCTACCCAGCACAACTATTGTAAGCGTGTCCCCTCACACCGTCAATCTATGCCCTGCGTGTTCTCCCCCCCCCGCCCCCCAGAACCTCCAGTTTCCTCCCACACGGCAAAGGCATAGAAATATGGCTAATCGGCTTGGTCAAAATTGTAAATTGTCCCGAGTGTGTGTAATATAGTTTTAATTCGCGGAGATCATTAGCCAGCCCCGACTCGATGGGTCGGAATGCCTGTTTCCGTCCTGTATCTCTAAACTATACTAAACTAGAGTAAAATAAAGTAAACTAAACTAAACTATATGCATTTCCCCTCTGAACATAACAGTCGAGACTCTCTAATATTTATATGCCTCTTACTTCGATCAACTGATGTTTATATGTTAAAACTTTTGTTTTGAAGGCAAACTGTTCTCTCGGACTGAACGCTCTACAGACTACGTTGCTGGCGTCACTTTGCATCCACTTCATGAACCCATTTATTGTTAATTATCTCTGTCATTTGAAAAGACGGCTTTAAACGCAATAATTTCCGCAAAAATAAAATCTCATATCAATATAATTAGCGTGCCTATTTTATTGCAATGGGAAGAGATGGTGGTAAAACAGCATGTCAGGGTGTTAAGGGTTATGGACAGAAGGCAGGAGAATGGAGTTAGGAGGATATGATGCATCGTGAGCGGACTTGGCGCCGACGGACGAGAAGCTGAAGCAAAGAAGTCGTAGCCAAAGAACCTAATGGAAACGAGACCGAAACGCCAATAAGCTGAAAGAGTACGAAGACGAAATGCCAACTAACCGAAAGGATGGGACGCCTAAATGCAAACTAACCGAAAGGGCGGGACGTGTACAACCAAACTAACCGAAAAGCTGCGTCGCCTAAAAGTAAATGGGCGCTCTATCGAAACGCCACCTACCGGAAAGGCGGCGTCACCTACAAGCCAACGGACCGACTGCCGCTCAACAGAAAAGTCCAATCACGGACATGACGCTGCCCTGGGGTGAAACGTCAGCGATTGGTCCAGACCCCCGGGTCTACATCACTATGGAGGGATGAACATTGTCCCACACCCCCGTTCCACTCGACCCGCGGCCCGCAGAGGGTGGCCGTGGGAGAGTGGGGATTGTCCCGACGGATGGGCACCTTCGGCCGCTTTCATCTTGGTGCTTGGGTTCAGATTGCCCAGTCACCTGTGGCTTGTGTGGTAAAATGACCCCCACGCTCCCGTCTCCCCCCTTCTTTCCCTCGTAGAAATGACCCCCACTATCCCGTCTCCCATATCCCAATGGCCTAATTCTGTTCCTATCGCTTCTGACCACAGTGCGTTTCTTGCATGCATTTCACAGGTGCCCCCCCCTAACCTCCGTTCTATTGACTCCATTCATACGTTACGCTGCCTCATCTGAATACACAATCTCATCTGAACACTTTCAAGGTTGACATAATGAGCAAAACACGTTTTCACCCAGAAAGCAGCAAATCTGTGGAATGTGCTGCCACATAAGGAGTGGAGGTGAAATCACTGAATGTTTTTAAGAGAGTTAGGACAAACGGAATCAGTGGATACGTGAGGAAAGCAGGAACGGGGTACTAAATTAGGATGAACAACCATTATCATATTGAATGGCGGTGCTGGATCGAAAGGCCAAATGGCCTACTCCTGTACGTATGTTCTAGTTTATATGTTTCTATTCCTATTATCTGTTTTCTCTATCACCTTCAACCTACATCCTCTTGTCATCGATTCACCTACAGTGGGCAAGACTCTCTGTGCGTTGATTCGATCTATTGTTTTGTACACTATAAGATAACCCTTCATCCTCATGTGCTCCAAAGAATATAGACCTAGCCTTTCACCCTCTCCCTCTTGACCTGGCACCATCCTCACAAATCTTCTGTGTACCGTTTCCAGCTTGACAACATCTTTCCCATAATATGGTGTCCTGAACAAAACAATAATCGAAATGTGGCCTTGCCACCGTCTTACACAAATGCAACATGACCTCCAAACACCTACACTCAGTACTCTGACTGATGAAGACCAATGTGCCAAAAGCCTTTTTGACCACACCATCTATCTGCGAATCCACCTTCAAGGATCCATGCATCTGCACTCATAGATCCTTCTGTTCTATAACATTCACTCGAGCCCTACCATTCACCGTGTAGATCCTGCACATGTTGGTCTTTCCTAAATGCAACACCTCAGATGTATCTGCAGTACATCCCTTCACCCATTCTTCTGTCCACTTGGACAATCGATCAAGACCCTGCTGCCATTTTCCAAACCATCCTCACTTTCTGCAAAACCACCCACGTTTGTATCATAAGCAAACATGCTAATCTTGTCATGTATGATCTCAACAAATCATTCAATAAACAATAGACAATAGGTGCACGAGTAGGTTATTCGGTCCTTCGTGCCAACACTGTCATTAAATGTGATCATGGCTGATAGTCCCCTATCAGTGTCCCGTCCCTGCCTTCTCCCCTATCTTTAAGAGCCCTATCAACCTCTTCCTTGAAAGTATCCAGATAACCGGTCTCCACCACCCTCTGGAACAGAGAATTCCACAGACTCACAACTCTCTGTGAAAAAGTGTTTCCTCGTCTCCATTCTAAATGGCTTACCCCTTATTCTTAAACTGTGGCCCCTGGTTCTGGACTCCCCCAAAATCGGAAACACATTTCCTGCCTCTAGCGTGCCCACACCCGTAATAATGTATATGTTTCCATAAGATTCCCTCTCATCCTTCTAAACTCCAGAGTGTACAAGCCCAGCCGCTCCAATCTCCCAACATATGCCTTTTCCGCCATCCCGGGAATTAACCTTGTAAACCTACGCTGCACTCATATTAGGGGACCAATACTACACACAATATACCATGTGTGGTCTCACTAGGGCCCTATACAAATACAGAGGGACTATGCTCCTATACTTAACTCCTCTTGTTATGAAGGCAAACATGCCATTTGCTGTCTCGAATGCCTGCATGCTTGCTTTCATTGACAGATGAACAATAACCCCCAGACCCCGATGTACTTCCCCTTTTCCCAAGTTGACACCATTTAGATAATGATCTGCGTTCCTTTTTTTGTTACGAAAGTGGATAACTTCACATTTATCCACATTAAACTGCATCTGCCATGCAAATGCCCACTCACCCAACCTGTCCAATTCGCCATTCATTCTCATAGCATCCTCCTCACAGCCCACACTGCCACCAAGCTATGTGTCATCTGCAAATTTGCTAATGTTACTTTGAATCCATTCGTCGAAATAATGCATATTGCAAATAGCTGCGGTTCCAGCACCGAGCCTTGCGGGACCCCACAAGTCACTGCGTACCATTCTAAAAGAGATCGGTTAATCCCTACTCTTTGTTTCATGTCTGCCAACCAATTTTCTATCCATGTCAGCGCTCAAACGCCAATACCAAGCGCCCTCATTTTGCTCACTAATCTCCTATGTGTGACCTTATCAAATGCTTTTTGAAAGTCCAGGTACACCACATCCACTGGCTCTCCATTGACCATTTTCCTAGTTAAATCCTCAAACAATTTCAGAAATTTAGTCATCAACAAGAGCGATCCTCTTACTGTTACCCAGATGTGCCGTTATTTTATCTTTTGTAATTGACTCCAGCACCTTGCCCACCACCGATGACAGGATAACTGGTCTATATTTCCGTTTTCTCTCTCCCTCTTTTCCTAAAATATGGGATAACGTAAGCTATTCCCCAATCCACAGGGACTGATCCTGAATCTGTAAAACATTGGAAAATGATCACCAACGTGTTCACGATTTCCAGAGCCACTTCGTTATGTTTCCTGGGATGCAGACCACCTGAGGATTTATCAGTGTTCAGTCCCGTCAGTCTACCCAACACTATATCCTGCCTAATGTATTTTTCCTTCGGTTCCTCCGTCACCCCAGATCCTCTGGCCACTAGTATATCAGGAAGATTGTTTGTATATTGAAGACGGATCCAAAGTACCTGTTCAACTCATCTGCCATTTCCTCGTTCCTCATAATAAAGTCACCCCTTTCAGCCTGCAAGGGTCCACCTTTGGTCTTAAGTATTTTTTTCCTCTTCACATACCTATAGAAGCTTTTACTATCCTCCTTTATATTCTTGGTTTGCTTACCTTCGCACTCACGTTTGCTCGCCGTATTGCCTGGTTGGTTATTTTCTGTTGCTCTTTAAACATTACCCAATCCTTTACTTCCCGCGCATTTTTGATACGTTGGATTTCTTCACTTTTATTTTTCTACTGTCCCTCAAGTCCCTTGTCAGCCACGGTCGCCCCTTACTCCCCTTGGAATCTTTCTTCCGCTTTGGAATCAATTGATGCTGCACCTTCTGTATTATTCCCAGAAATTACCTGCCATTGTTATTCCACTGTCATCGCAGCTAGGGTATCTATCGAGTCAACTTTATGCAGCTCCTCCCTCAATGCTCCATGGTCCTCTTTATTCAACTATAACACTGAAACCTTTGATTTTCCCTTCTCCCTCTCCAATTTTAGATTAAACTTGACCATATTATGGTTTCTACGTCCTAATGGCTCCTTATCTCAAGTTCCTTTATCAAATCCGTTTCATTACATAACACTAAATTCAGAATTGCCTTCTGCCTGGTAGACTCCAATACAAACTGCTCTAAGAATCCATCACGGAGGCACTCCACAACCTCGCTTCCTTGGGTCCACTACCAACCTGATTTTCCCTGTCTACCTGCATGTTGAAATCTCCCATAACAACGGTAGCATTCATTTTACTACATGCCAATTTAAACTCCAGATTCAACTTGTACCCTATATCCATACTACTGTTTGGGGGCATGTTGATAAGTCTCATTAGGGCCTGTTTACCCTTTCAAATTCCTTAGTTATATCCATACTGACTCCACATATCCTGTTTCAATGTCACTCCTTGCAAGGGACTGAATTTCATTCCTCACTAACAGAGGTACCCCACCCCCTCTTTCCACCTGTCCATCTTTTCGATAGGAGGTTTACGCTTGAATATTCGGTTCCCAGCCCTGGCCCTCTTGCAGCCATGTCTCTGTAAATGCCACAACGTCATACTTACCAATTTCTAACTGAGACTCGTCCGTCCACTTTATCTCTTATACTTCGCGCATTCATAAGCAAAACTTTGACCTCGGTATTCACCCCCCCCCCTCGCACCGCTCACAATTGGCCCTCACCTTGCTCTCTAATCCCTTCTCCAACTTCCCTTCCCATTAATTCGGGAGTTTTTTGTAATTTTTCCTGTACTTATTTCCCCTTCAACTCTATCTTTGTACACCCAATTTTTCAATATCGCCCCCCACTATTGAGTTTAAACCCACACGTGTATCCCTAGCAACATATTCATAGGGATAACAAACAGTAACGCAGCCAACACCGACCCCCTGAGGCTCACCATTAATCACAGACCTCCAGTCTGCGAAGTAACCTTCCATCATCACCCTCTGCTTCCTTCGATGAAACCAATATTCTATCCATTCTACCATCTCTCCTTGGATCCCAATCGATCGAACCTTCCAGAGCAGCCTACCATGAGGGACTTTGTGTAATGCATTGCTGGTCCATATATAGAACATATACAGCTCTGCCCTCGTCGACCTTTATGGTCATATCTTCAAAAAACGCAATCATATTTGTAAGACACGACCTCCCACGTAGAAAACCATAATGGATGCCCTTTATCAGTGCTTGTCCATCGGAATGCATGTATATATTATTCCCCAGCATGCTATTTAATAACTTGCCAACTACAGAAGCTGAGCTCACTGGCCTGTCGTTCCCACCATTTTCCCTACCGTCCTTCTTGTAGAGAGGCTCAACATTTGCCACCATCCCGTCTTCCAGCTCATGCCCTGCATTTACAGACGACTCGTAAATTTCAATCAGGGCTTCGGTAATTCACTCACTTGTTTCCTACAATGTCATCGGATATATCTGATCAGGTCCTGGAAATTACCTTATCTTCATACACGATAGTACCCCTTCGACTATACCACTGACTGTTCTCACGGCACTTCCAATGGCTGCCCCCAGTTCCTCTCCCTTCCTGTCTTTCTCCACGATAAACACAGAGGACAGACTATCCCAACATTAAATAAACATTTAAACAGGCACATGGATAGTACAACTTTGCAGGGATATGGACCAAACGCGGGCAGGTGCGACAAGTGTTGGCAGGTGAGGGAAAGATGGGCTAAAGAGCAGTTTTCACGCTCTATCGCTCTATGACTCTATAACTCTAGATGTATAGATTTAAGAGAAGAATGGATGGGTAGAAGAATGAGAATCTCGTACCCAGAGTAGGGAAATCGAGGTCCAGAGGACATGTGTTGAAGGGGAAGCGGAAAATATTTATTAGGAATCTGAACTTTTCATACAAAGTTTGTTGGGTGCGAGGTAGTTGAGGTAGAGACTATCACAACGTTTAATAAACAGTTATACAAGTAAATGGATAGGACAGGTTTGGAGGAATATGGGCCAAAAGCGGGCAGGCAGGTGGGACTAGTGCAGCTGGGACATGTTCGCCGGTATGGGCAATTTGGGCTGAACGGCCTGCTTCCATGATATAGGGATATGATTGTATGAGACAGATTGGCTACGGGGAATAATTTTAAACATTGCTTTTCGTGGTAACAGTGTATTTCTGAAGGATTTAAATACATTACGGAGTTTATGAATTATTTTGTAAAAGCTGGTTTTGATGTAATCATAGCGTTTGTTTGTAAACTGCAATCCAGCAGCCAGGATTCATGTATTTGCGAATGTACACGTGTAAGTACTTTTACCAGACTGATTCCTGGGATGTCAGGAGTTTCATATGAGGAAAGATTGGATAGACTCAGCTTGTACTCGCTGGAATTTAGAAGATTGAGGGGGGATCTTATAGGAACTTACAAAATTCTTAAGGGGTTGGACAAGCTAGATGCTGGCAGATTGTTCCCGATGTTGGGGGAGTCCAGACCAAGGGGTCACAGTCTAAGGATAAGGGGGAATTCCTCTAGGACCGAGAAGAGGAAAACATTCTTTACACAGAGAGTGGTGAGTCTCTGGAATTCTCTGCCACAGAAGGTAGTTGAGGCCAGTTCATTGGCTATATTTAAGAGGGCGTTAGATGTGGCACTTGTGGCTAAAGGGATCAGGGGGTATGGAAAGTAGGCAGGTACGGGATACTGAGTTGGATGATCAGCCATGATCACATTGAATGGCGGTGCAGGCTCGAAGGGCCGAATGGCCTACTCCTGCACCTATTTTTCTATGTTTCTATGTTTCTAATTCAGGATCTCTAGTAAAATACAAATGAGGGTTCATGCTGCCCCCTGCTAATCTCTTACACCAGACCATATTTTACAAAAAAGGGATTATAGGAAACTCTCGAGAAGAAACAACGGTTGTGAGATAGGAAGTAGATTATTGGGAGAAATACAGTTGGACATTTACAGAAATCCAACAAAGTCCTCCTTCCCACCATTCAGATTCCCAGATTTGACCACTTTCTTATATTTACACTGTGATGATGAGGGAGGATACAAAACGCAGCCGTAACACAAACTATAGGGACAGAATGAGACCAGTCGCATACAAGCTGGAATACACTGATACACTCAGAGCCCATAACACAGAGTGGGATTATAGATTTACACTCTTCCTAGAATACAGTGCGACGCTTAGAAGCAGACAGGTTAAGAGCAGTATGAGATAGACAACGTATAAAACGAGAGAGTGAGTATTGCCTGCTGGCCAACATATACAGATTGGTTTCACACGACCGTTGCCTTAGTCTAAAAAAAGGGTGGCAAATACGGGAAGGCAGATAATTATCTGAATGGTGTCAGATTAGGGAAAGGGAAAGTACAACGAGACCCGAGTATCCTAGTACATCATTCAATGAGAGTAAGCATACAGATGCAGGGAGTGAAGAAAGCTAATGGAATGCTGGCCTTCATAACGAGAGGAGTTGTGTACAGAAGCAAATAGGTCCTTGTGCAGTTGCACTGGGCCCTAGTCAGACAATATCTGGAGTATTGTGTGTGTAGTTTTGGTCTTCTTATTAGAGGAAGGACATTCTTTCTATTGAGATAGTGCAGCGTAGGTTCACGAGATTAATTCCCGGGTTGGCGGGTCTGTCGTTAGATGAAATAATGGAGCGACTGGGCTTGTATTCACTGGAATATAGAAGGATGGGAGGGCATCTTATAGTAACATATACAATTATTGAGTTTGGACACGCTAGATGCAGGAAACATGAGGGGGGAGCGGGGGTGGGGGGGTCGAGAACCAAGGGGCACAGTTGCAGAATAAGGGGTAGGCCATTTGGAACGTAGATGCGGAAAAAAGTCTTTCACACAGAGTTGTGAATGTGTGGAATTCTCTGCCACGGAAGGCAGTGGAAGTCGATTCACTGGATGCATTAAAAAGAAGGTTTGATAGAGGTCTTAGGGCGAGCGGAATCAAGGGACATTGAGAGAAGGCAGGAATGGGGTACTGATTGAGGATGATGAACCATGATCTCATTGAACGGCGGTGCTGGCTCGAAGTGCTGAATGGCCCACCCATGCACCTATTGTCTATTTATCTATGCAAGATAGTACACAGAGAAACGCGGCATGGATCCGAAGATATAATATCTCTCATTAGCTTCATCTTTGGAATGAAATGATCCTGCATTTTCCGATTGATTCCAAGAAATACCTGCTATTGCTTCTCCACCGTCATCTCTGCTAGTGTCCCTTTCCAGTCAACTTTTGCCAGTTCCTCCCTCATGCCTCCATTGTTCCTTTTGGTCAACTGTGATACAAAAACGTCCGATATTCCTACTCTCTCTCAATTTGTAGATTAAAACATATATTATGGTCACTACCGCCTAATGGTTCCTTTCAGTTCCCTTAACAAATCCGGTTCATTACGCAATACTAAATCCAGAATTGTCTTCTCCCAGGTAGGCTCAAGCACAAGCTGCTCTGAGAATCCTTCTTGGAGGCACTCCACAAACCCACAATTTTAGGGTCCAGTACCAACTTGATTTTCCCAGTCTATCTGCAAGTTGAAATCTCCCCCACCCACCGTAGAATTACCTTTACGACATGCTAATTTTAACTCTTGATTCAACTTGCACCCTATATCCAGGCTACTGTTTGGGGGGCTGTAGATAACTTCCATTAACCTTTTTCTTTACTCTTGCAATTCCTCAGTTCTATCTATACTGACTCTGCATCTCCTGATTCCATGTCACCCCTCGCAACGGACTGAATTTCATTCCTTACCATCAGAGCTACCCCACGCTCTCTGCCCACCTGGCTGCCTTTTCGATAGGCCATACCCCTGAATATTCAGTTCCCAGCCCTGGTCCTATTGCAAACATGTTTCTGTAATTCCCACAAAATCATCCTGGCAAAATTGTAAATGAGCCTCATGATCATCCACTTTATTTCTTATACTTCGCGCATTCATATACAACACTTTAACTTCGGGATTCACCTCCCAACTCACACCGATCACTATTAGCTCTGACCTTACTCTCTTCTCCCTTCTCGAACTTTTCTTCATATTAATTCAGAAGTCTTTTTGTATCTTTTCCTGTACTCACTTCCCCATTCACTACATCTTTATACTCTAAATCTGTCAGATTGTTGGAGAGGCAGCCATTGCTGGCGCCACTCGGTGGAATAGCCAAATGGATGAAGGGAAGAAGCTGTCTCTGAACATGGACGGTGCAGTGTTTCTGGCTCCTGTACCTTCTCCCGATGGTAGGAGTGAAATGAGTGTGTGGCCTAAATGGTGTCAAGTTGGGAATACGGGACGTACAACGGGATCTGGAGGTCCTTGCTCATCAGAATGAATGTAGGCATCAGGTACAGCAGGCAGTGAAGAAAGCGAATGGCATGTTGGCCTTGACAACAAAGAGTAGTTGAGTATAGGATAAATGATGTCCTTCTGCAGTTGTACGGGGCCCTAGGGAGCCGACACCAGGAGTATTGTGTGCAGTTTTGGTTTCCAAATTCCAGGAAAGACGTTCTTGCTATTGAGGGACTGCAGCGTAGGTTCACAAGGTTAATTTCCGGGATGGAGTGACTGTCATATGCTGAGAGAATGAAGCGGCTGGGCATGTACTCTGGACTTTAGAAGGACGAGAGGGGATCTTATTGAAACGTATTAAAGGTTTGGACACGCTAGAGGAAGGAAACATGTTCCCGATGTTGGGGGAGTCCAGAACCAGGGGCCACAGTTTAAGAATAAGGGGGACATACTTTTTCACACAGTGAGTTGTGAGTTTGTGGAATTCTCTGCCTCAGATTGCGGTGGAGGCCGGTTCTCTGGATATTTCAAGAGAGACCTAGATAGGGCTATTAAAACATAGCAGAGTCAGGAGATATGGGGAGAAGGCGGGAAACGGGATACTGATTGAGAATGATCAGCCATGATCGCATTGAATGGCGAAGGGCAGAATGGCCTACTCCTGCAGCTATTGTCTATTGTCTATTGGCCAGGGTATTGTGGGTCTCCAACGATGGTGGCTTCTTGTTTGAAGCAGCGACTCGGGTAAATTCCTTCGATGGCGGGGAGGTCAGTGCCCGTAATGGACTGGGCAGTGTTGACAACCTTTTGTAGTCTTCTTCGTTCCGGGGCGTTCAAGTTGCCGAATGACGCAACCAGTCAATATGCTCTCTGCCGTACACATGTAGATGTTCAAAATAATCCTCTCTGACATCACGAAACTGTGATGCCACAGATGAGATATACAGCTAAGTATTGGTTATTGTACCCGTTTAGTTGATAATAATTTTATTGTTCCACTAGACTAAATGGGACCCGTTGGGTGCCATGTTTACACGGGAAGGCTGTCCTCCCAACGGAATATTCCACCTCTCCACCAAGTCCAATATTGTTGGCCCGTGGGGGGGGGGGGGGGGGGGGGGGGGGGTCACTCAGGCCTGGTGGGCTGGCAGCTCAGTCACTCTGGACTGGTGTGCTGGCAGCTCAGAAACTGCCAGAAATTCTGCTCAAAACATGTGAGAGACTGTGAGTGAGGGAAGGGTGAGGGTGGAGAATCAATTTTATCCATTAAAAAAATCTGCAGATCACAGCAATGAAGGAGGAAAATGTATCCTGGCCTGGATCTCACAGGGCGCAAATGACGGGAGGGATAAAAATACTAGGATGAGGTTAAATGCTTGCAGGGAGAATACTTACTGTTGGGCAGAAGGAACTCCTAGGCAGTATAGGCCTTATGGGCGGATGGGCATCTTAAAAAGGCATTTTTTATAGACTTTTCCTGGCCTGGCACGAGCTTTTTGGGCCAAAATTTTCCTCATGGGCTAATACGGGTATTTTGGGCAAAAGGGACTGGTTTCTCGACTAATACGGGCATTGTGGGCCGAAATTAGTGGTTTCAGGCAGGCCACACAACTAATTTCATTTTATTTCGAATTGCATTGGAGTTTCAAGCACAGGTCTGGCCAAGTCAAACAGCTGATTGCATTTTCACTTCATTTCCATTGCCATTGCACATTCAAGCACAGGGCAGGTTCAAGCCAAACAGCTGATTGCATTTTCACTAAATTTCCATTGCCATTGAACTGTCAAGCACAGGGCAGGCTCAAGCCAAATAGCTGATTGCGTTTCAATTCATTTCCATTGCCATTGCACTTTCAAGCACGGCGCAGGCTAAAGCCAAACAGCTCATTGCATTTTCACTTCACTTCCATTACCATTGAGGTTTCAAGCACAGGGCAGGCCAAACAACTCATTTTATTTTCATTAAGGGCAAGCACATCATTTATTCCACTACATTGCATAGTCACAGTGTTCTGTAGATTCCCAGCTCAGACTGAGAGTCGTGGCCTCTCCCTCGCTATCTTGCAGAGGCTGTACCACGCCCAAGCTTCCGGGGCTTTATAGTCCTGCCCCCCCCCCCCCACCCCTCGGAAGGGCCGTTAACTTCATCGCGGTGATTGAGAGGAGAGAGAATCTCAATACTTTTTAAACACTCATGACTCTTATTTTTCATCGATGGAAAAAATCCTCGGGGCCTGATGACCGGAGGAGGACTCTGAATACGAGTGCCAAAAGATCACAGCCATATATGGCAGTGTTTTTTTCTAAAATCATACAACAACGCAAACAGGAAGTGGTCCAGATGAGACTATTAATTATATAGATTTCGGGACATGTGACAATGAAACACTCTTGACTCTTGAACCAATCATCCCGGGGTAATTCTGGTAAATCTCCTCTGGATCCTCTCCAACGCCAGCATATCCCTCCTAAGATATGGGCCACAAAATTGCTCACAGCTTGAGTTTAGTTTAGTTTATTATTGCCGCATGCGAATTTGCAGAGACAATCTTATTCTGCTTGCTACGCTTGCTATAAGGTCAGAAGGAATATGGCTAGAATTAGGCCATTCGGCACATCATGTATACTCCGCCATTCAATCATGGATGATCTGTCTCTACCTCCTAACCCCATTTTTCTGCCTTCTCTCTATAACCTCGGACACCTGTATTAATCAATAACTTATATTGTACATGAGTGCGATCTTTTTGTTAAGTTTAGTTTCCAGATACAGCGCAGAAATAGCGGTCCACCGAGTCTGCGCCAACTAGCGATCCCCGCACACTGACGTTATCCCCTACACACTAGGGACAATCTTGGAGAGACCTGGTATAATTCAGGGACAGATGGGACAGAGGAGACAGAGGGGGCCGTAGGTAGAGAGAGAGAAAATGACAGTGCCGGCTGTACAATTTGAGAAGGCTCTGCTTATTCAACGTCTGTAGTAAGATGATGCAAATGTTTTATCAATCGGTGGTAGCCAATGCCATCTTCTTCGCTGCCGTGTGCTGGGGAAGCAGGGCGAAGACCGCGGGCACCCATACGATCAGCAAACTCATCAGGAAAGTTGTGGGCGGGGAATGGGGCGGAGAAGGCTGGCGTCAGAGATGATGCACCTCAAACAGCGAAGCATCCTGCACAATACAGCTCACCCCCTCCATGGCACACTGGTCAAACTGAGGAGCACCTTCAGCAACAGACTGGTTCCACCAAGATGGAGTACTGAACGCCACAGGAGACCTTTCTACGCTTTGGCTATTAAACTATACAACTCCGCCCCCTTCTGTCGTGGGGTAGACTGCACCCCCCGCCACCCACCCCCGCTCACCCCCCCCCCCCCCCCCCAATCTTTGTACATCCCAAATGCTTTCCTCTCGTCATTTTAATTTCATGTATCGTGTGTTTTATGACTGTTGCCAGATGAATTTCCCACCTGGGATAAATAAAGTTGTATCGCATTGTACCATATCGTAACGGATTGTATTACCTGGTCCAATCTTACACATCCACGCCTTTGAAAAGTGCCTTAACATTTCGCAATGTACAAAAGAATTGAGTCGCGGTGACCTTGCCGCACTGAGGCAGAGGGGTGGCTGCTGGAGGTGATGAACGGTGCGTTTGTGGCGGTCGTGGGTGACGGTGTTGGTGGAGTCGGCCGCGTGGGACGAGCTGACCGCATCGTGCTGCACCAGTCCCCCCCCCTGCCTCTTCCATCCAGTGCTGCCAGGTCATCAGGCCTTACAGAGTCATAGAGCATTAGCTTGGAAACAGGCCTTTGACCCAATTTGCCTACACCGGCCAACGTGTCCCAGCTACACTATTCCGAACTCGCTGCGTTTTGTTCATATCCCTGCAAATCCGCCCTATACGTGTACTTATCTAGCTTTCATAAATGTTGGGATTGCCCCTGCCTCAACTGCCTCAACTATCTCCTCTGGCAACACTTCTAAAAGGTCGTCCTCCTGCGCTCCAAGGAATGGAGTCCCAGCCTACTCAACCTCTCCCTATAGCTCAGACCCTCGAGTACTGGCAAAGTCTTTGTAAATCTTCTCTGTACCCTTTTAAACTTGTCAACAATTTTCCTACAACACGGTGCCCAGAACCGGACGCAACAGCGAGAATAACAGAACGTTCAAATCTCCTTGGGGCAAGATCAGATTTATTAGAGACTTGAAATTTGCAAGATGGCGCTGGAACGTGGCGACTCTCTGCATTATTTTCCAGAAGCGATCTGGTACGGAGGCGCAGCGGTACTTCTGCTGCCTGACAGCGCCAGGGACCCGGGTTCAATCTTGACTACGGGTGCTGTTTGTACGGAGTTTGTACGTTCCCTCTGTGACTTGTGTGGGTTTTCTCCGAGAACTTCGGTTTCCCCCTGCACTCATTAGACGGACAGGTCTGTTGGTTAATTGGCGTGGTATAACTGTAAAGCTTTCCTAATATACGATAGTGTTAATGTGCCGTAATCGCTGGTCGGTGCGGACTCGATGGGCTGAAGCTGTATCCACGCTTTGTTGCAAACTAAACTAAACTAAACTAAACTAAACTAAACTAATCATGCAGTTCTCAGTATGGTAGCTCACCAGTTCTATAGACGAAAACCAAATGTCAGTAATGGAGTAGAGGTGAATCGTACAGTACTCTCGCTTATGGAAGTACAGATGAGAAGTCTGATAACAGACGGGAAGAAGCTGGATAATACATTACAAAAACATTCCAATGATCCTCGGTACACGTAAAAATAAAATAAACTATACCAGGATGAATACAGTCTTGTCAAACTGAGGTACACTACGGAGAGCAAAAGGAAAGATACAGACGGGAATATAATTATCAGCATTTGGCACATCATTTAGACAGAGTTCAATGTCCGCAATGGGGTAGAAGTGAATAGGGCAATACCTCAGCTTATGGAAGGACCATTTTAAAACATGATAACAGACGGGGAGAAGCTGTGCCTTAGTCTGGTGGTGCGAGCTTTCAAACTGTACCATACTCGCAGAAGGGGGAGGGAAAGAAAGAATGACTGGGATTGGTGGGACAAGTCTTTGGATACATAGACTGCTGCTCCTGCTCACCCTCCTATACTGTGAACTTGAACGGTTAAACCTCTGGCAAACGTTTTGCCGTGATGCCAGATCCAGAATTTTACAGCAATTTATTATTTATTTATTCAAGGCCTTGGCAAATGCCGTTTATCAGATAAGGTGACCTTTCCAGTCGGTGACCTGTTCCGTCAGGTATTGTTCGGAATATTTTCTCAGGCTAATAATGTAAAGTAGCAGAAGGCTGTTACTTATTCATGTACAGTGTAGAAAAAGGCTTCAGTGGCACGGTGGTGCAACGGCAGACGGGATAAGTTTACAGATCGGATAGTTTACTGGTGTAGGATAGTGCACAGGGTGATCTTTAGTCAACGTGGACTCCGTGGGCTGAAGAGCCTGTTTCCACTCTGTATCTCTAAATATTTTGTTTCAAAATACAATATGAGTGCAGTGACAATATGGTGGCACAGTGGTAGAGTTGATGCCTTACAGTGCCTCGGACCCGGGTACGATCCTGACCACGGGTGCTTTCTCGGCGGAGTTTGTACGTTCTTCCCATGACTTGCATGGTTTCTTTGGGTGCCCCGGTTTCCTCCCACACCCTAAAGACGTACAGGTTTGTAGGCTAATTGGCTTCGGTAAAATTGTAAATTGTCCCTTGTGTGTGTGTACGATAGTGTTAGTGTATGGGGTGATCGCTGGACGTTGCGGACTCGATTGGCTGAAGGGCCTGTCTCCACGCAGTGGCTCTCAACTGAACTAAAGGAATTGAAGTGAATTGAGGGAGCGCAGCGTAGGTTCACCAGGTACTTCTCGGGATGGCGGGACTGACATATGACGAGAGATGGGTCGACTGGGCTTATATTCACTGGAATTTAAAAATATGAGAGGAGATCTGATGGAAACATTTTGAATTCTTAAGATTGAACGGGCTAGATGCAGAAAAAAAATCTTCCCTATGTTAGGGAAGTCCAGAACCAGTGGTCAGTATAAGAATAAGCGGTAGGCCATTTAGGACTGAGTTAAATAAATACTTTATCACCCAGAAAGTTGTGAATGTGTGGGGTTCTCTGCCACAGAAGGCAGTGGGGGCAAATTCACTGAATGTTTTCAAGAGAGAGTTGATATATCTCTTAGGGCTAACGTTATCAAGGGATGTGGGGAAAAAGCAAGAACGGGGTCCTGGTTTTAGATAAACATCCATGATCAAATTGAATGGCGGTGCTGGCTCGAATGGCCGAATGGCCTGCTCCTACACCTATTTTCAAAGTTCTCTGTCTATGTTCTATGTTTTATGATATGACACATCTCTGCCTCATTTCATGCTCATCACAGAAGGAGTGCATGGTCAATTTGGTTTGCTGTAAATAATATGGGTGATATGCCTGCTTTCATCATTCGACGCATTGCATATTGAGGCTCTGGTCAATAAGAGGGAAGCCCATAACAATAACTGCCAACTGCCTGAGCCTTTAGACTGCAATTAGTTCTGGGCTCCGCTAATTGAGGAAAAGACTATAACTATTCACCTTATCTATGCCCATCATAATTGTATAAATCTCCGTAAGGCCAGCATCCTGTGTTTCAAGGAAACAAGTATTTAGTCAAAGGTTCGTGATTCTCTGGAATTCATTGTCACAGACGGCTACTGAGGCCAAGTTATCATGTATTTTGTTAGTCGGAGATTGTCATTATTGATTAGTTCAGCAGGCTGGGACTGTATTCCCTGGAGCGCAGTGGGGTGAGGTGTGATATTATAGAGGTGTATAAAATCGTGAGAGAAATAGATTGGGTAGATTAACAGAGTTTCTTGCCCAGAATAGGAGAATCGAGAATCAGAGGACATAGGTTTAAGATGAATGGGGAAACATTTAATAGGAATCTGAGCGGTAAAACGTTTTATGGGTGTATGGAAGGAGCTGTTGGAGGAGGTAGTTGAGGCAGGTACTATCACGATGTTTAAGAAACATTTAGACATGTACATGGATACGACAGGTTTAAAGGGATATGGGCCAAATGTGGGCAGGTGCGACTGCTGTAGATGGGGCATGTTGGTTGGCGTTGCCACGTTGGGCCGAAGACCCTGTTTCATGCTGTCTGGCTTCATGCCTCTATAATTCTATGGCACATGGATATCACGGAAATTGGGTCTGGATAGAGCACAGATCACTGCAGCACAAGAACAGACCCTTCGGCCCACAATGTCCATCTGCCTGAAAGTGATCCATGTTGGCCGAAGGGCCTGTTCTTGTGCTGCAGTGATCTATCAGCGAGTTTAGTTAAGTTTACCATAATGTGTACCGAGTACAGTGAAACTTTATGTTGCTTGCTAACCCGTTACTGGAAAGACAATGCATGATAATAATTACGCGATCCACGGCATACAGATACAGGATGAAAAGAATAACGCAATAAGAATAAGTTTACTGCAAGATTAAGTCAGGAAACGCCGATCAAAGATGGTCCGAGGGTGTCCAATGAGGTAGGTAGTAGATCAGGACAGCTTTGTAGTTGGTGAAATGATGGTTCAGTTGCCTGATAACAGCTGGGAAGAAACTGTCCCTGAACCTGGAAGTATGTGCTTTCACACCTCTCCATCTTTCGCGTGATTGGAGAGGGGAGAAGAGGGAGTGTCTGGAATCAGACTGGTCCTAGATTATGCTGGTGGCCTTGCCGAGGCTGCATAGACAACATACAATAGGTGCAGGAGTAGGCCATTCGGCCCTTCGAGCCAGCACCGCCCATTCAAGGTGATCATGGTTGATCACCCACAATCAGTACCCCGTTACTGCCTCCTCCTCATATCCCCCAGACTCCTCTATCTTTAACACCCCAACCTAGCTCTCTCTTGAAAGTATCCAGAGAACCGTCCTCCACCGCCTTCTGAGGCATAGAATTGCACAGACTTACAACTTTCTGTGTGAAAATGTGTTTCCTCATCTCCGTTCCAAATGGCTCTATTCCCAAACCAAGCTGTGAAGCATTGCGATTAAATGCTTTCTACGGCAATAAATTTTACAATGCTGAAGTGTACATTTTGCAATGCTGAACTATCACACGATCAAACACTGCAATAGATCTTGTCGGCAACAGTTTATGAGTTCTGCTGGAACATTTAAATTTGGCAAAATCAAATAAGGAGCATATTGTCCTCAGATAATTTCTTAAGTAGAAAGAAAACACAATGTTCAGCCAATTCCTTTGAAGGCTCCGGCATTTGCCAAGCTTAAAGCACCAACGTGGCTTGTTGCAAAAGAGCATGAAGGCAGGTGTCACATGCGAAGGAGCCATAGAGCCGTACAGTCATACAACGTGGAATCAAGCCCTTCGTTCCCACTTGGCCACACCGACCAACATATCCCATCTACACTAGTGCCACATATAACCGTATAACCATATAACAATTACAGCACGGAAACAGGCCCTCTCGGCCCTTCCAGTCCGTGCCGACCATTTATTTTCCCCTAGTCCCATCTACCTGCGCTCAGACCATACCCCTCCATTCCCTTCCCGTCCATATACCTATCCACTTTACTTTTAAATGTTAAAATCGATCCTGCCTCCACTACTTCTGCTGGAAGCTCATTCCACACAGCCACCACTCTCTGAGTAAAGAAGTTCCCCCTCATGTTACCACTAAACTTCTGTCCCTTAATTCTCATGTCATGCCCACTTGTTTGAATCTTCCCTACACTCAATGGGAAAAGCTGATCCACGTCAACTCTGTCTATCCCTTTCAATATTTTAAAGACCTCAATCAAGTCCCCCCTTAACCTTCTGCGTTCCAAGGAATAAAGACCTAACTTGTTCAACCTTTCACTTTAACTTAGTTGCTGGAACCCTGGCAATATTCTAGTAAATCTCCTCTGTACTCGCTCTATTTTGTTGCCTTCCTTCCTATAATTAGGCGACCAAAATTGTACACCATACTCCAGAATTCTTCTCACCAATGCCTTGTACAATTTTAACATTACTTCCCTATTCCTATATTCAATGCTCTGATTTATAAAGGCCAGCACAACAACAGCTTTCTTTACCACCCTATCTACATACGATTCCACCTTCAGGGAACTATGCACAGTTATTCCTAGATCCCTCTGTTCCACAGCATTCCTCAATTCCCTACCATTTACCATGTACGTCCTATTTTGATTTGGCCTGCGAAGATGTAGCACTTCACACTTATCAGCATTAAACTCCATCTGCCATCTTTCAGCCCACTTTTCCAAATGGCCCACATCTCTCTGTAGACTTTGAAAATCTCCTTCATTATCCACAACACCACGTATCTTAGTATCATCTGCATATTTACTTATCCAATTTTCCACCCCATCATCCAGATCATTGATGTACATGACAAACAACAGTGGACCCAACACAGATCCCTGAGGCACCCCACTGGTCACCGGCTTCCAACCTGACAAACAGCCATCCACCATTACTCTCTGACATCTCCCATTCAGCCACTGTTGAATCCATCTTGCTACTCCGCCATTAACACCCAAAGATTGAACCTTCTTAACCAACCTTCCATGGGGAACCTTGTCAAAGGCCTTACTGAAATCCATATAGACACCATCCACTGCTTTACCCTCATCAATTTCCCTAGTAACCTCTTCAAAAAATTCAAGAAGGTTTGTCAAACATGACCTTTCAGGCACAAAGCCATGTTGACTGTTCCTGATCAGACCCTGTTTATCCAGATGCTTATATATATTATCTCTAAGTATCCTTTCCATTAATTTGCCCACCACAGACGTCAAACTAACAGGTCTATAATTGCTAGGTTTATTCTTTGAACCCTTTTTAAACAATGGAACAACATGCGCAGTACGCCAATCCTCCGGCACTATTCCCGTTTCCAATGACATTTGAAATATTTCTGTCATAGCTCCTGCTATTTCTACACTAACTTCCCTCAATGTCCTAGGGAATATCCTGTCAGGACCTGGAGACTTTACCACTTTTATATTTTTCAAAAGTGTCAGTACTTCCTCCTCTTTGAATTTCATAGTTCCCATAGCCACTCTGCTTTTTTCCCCTTACCTCACAGAGTTCAATATCCTTCTCCTTGGTGAATACCGAAGAAAATAAATTGTTCAATATCTCCCCCATCCCTTTTGGCTCTGCAGATAGCTGTCCATTCTGGCTCTCTAATGGTCCAATTCTATCCCTCGTTATCCTTTTTCTATTAATATAGCTGTAGAAACCCTTTGGATTTACTCATGCCTGTGTCTAGCCCGTATCTCGCTAAACCTGTCCTATCCATGTACTTTCTAATTGCTTCTTAAGCATTGCAATAGTCCCTTTCTTAACTACCTCCTCCGGCAGCTCGTTCCATACACCCACCCTCCTTCTGTGGCAAACTTGCCCCTCACGTTATTATTACATTTCCCCCCCTTCATCTTAAACCTCTATCCTCTGGTTCTTGAATTAATACACCTCTATATGATCATCGCTCATCCTCCTGCGCACCAAGCAATATAGTCCCAGCCAACTCAACCTTTCCCTATATCTCAGGCCCTCGAGTCTAGTCAACATCCTCGTAAATCATCTCTGCACCCTTTCCAACTTGACAACATCTTTCCTGGAACGGTGCCAAGAACTGAACACAATACTTTGTATGCGTTCTCATCGAAGTATTTTATAGCTGCAATATTGCAAAATACCTTCCAACTTCTATGCTCCACTCTTTGACTGACGAGGCCCAATGTGCCAAAAGTCCTTTAAACCACCCCGTGTATCTGTGACATCACAGTCAAGGTGTTATGTACCTGCAATCCTAGATGCCTCTGTTCTACAACACCCCCCACAGCTCCAACATTCATTCTATAGCTCTTGCCCATGTTAGACTTTGAAAAATGCAACCTCACACTTCTGTGTATTAAATTCCATCAACCATTCCTCAGTCCACCCGACCAACCGATCAAGATCCTGCTGCAATTTTTGACATCCAACTTCACTATCGACAATCCTACCCACTTTTGTATCATCCGAGGGGAACCAATATCATTGCGGGGAGACTTGAACCCGAGGGGAACCAATATCCTGGCGGGTAGACTTGCAAAGGCTACTGGGGAGACTTTAAACTAGATCGGTTGGGGGGAGGGACTCAAATAGAGAAAGCAAGTAGACCGTGTGTAAGGCAGGAGGCAGAGATGGGAAGGGAAGCCATCAGACGCAACACGTAGTGGGGAAAGAAGAACAAAATTGTAAGAGGTGGTGGGTTTCTTAAATGTGTGAGCAGAGAGACAGAGGGGTGTAAAATTATGATAGAAGCAATAGGTATCAAGGTGAAAGTGGCAGGCAGACAAATCCAAGGCAAAAATCAAAAAGGGCCACCTTTCAACATAATTGTATAAGGGGTAAGAGCGTTGTAAAAATAAGCCTGAAGGATTTGTGTCTCAATGCGAGGAGCATTCGTAATAAGGTGGATGAGTTGAATGTGCTGATAGCTATTAATGATTATGATATTGTTGGGATCACGGAGACATGGCTCCAGGGTGACCAAGGCTGGGAGCTGAACATCCAGGGATATTCAATATTCAGGAGGGATAGGCAGAAAGGAAAAGGAGGTGGAGTAGCGTTGCCTGGTTAGAGAGGAGATTAAAGCAATAGAAAGGAAGGACATTAGCTTGGAGGATGTGGAATCGATATGGGTAGAGCTGCGAAACACTAAGGGGCAGAAAACGCTGGTGGGTGTTGTGTACAGGCCACTTAACAGTAGTAGTGGAGTTGGGGATGGCATCAAACAGGAAATTAGAAATACGTGCAACAAAGGTAAAACAGTTATAATGGGTGACTTCAATCTACATATAGATTGGGTGAATCAAATTGGCAGGGGTGCTGAGGAAGATGATTTCTTGGAATGTATGCGGGATAGTTTTCTAAACCAACATGTGGAGGAACCAACGAGAGAGCAGGCTATTCTAGACTGGGTGTTGCATAACGAGGGTTAGTTAGCAGCCTTGTTGTGCGTGGCCCCTTGGGCAAGAGTGACCATAATATGGTTGAGTTCTTCATTAGGATGGAGAGTGACATTGTTAATTCAGAAACACGGGTCCTGAACTTAAAGAAAGGTAACTTTGAGGGTATGAGACGTGAAATGGCCAAGATAGACTAGCAATTGATTCTTGAAGGGTTGACGGTGGATATGCAATGGAAGACATTTAAAGACTGCATGGATGAACTATAACAATTGTTCATCCCAGTATGGCAAAATAATAAATCAGGGAAGGTAGAGGAGGACAAAGGGCTTAATTAGGAAAAGGGAAATGGATTATGGAAGAAAACTGGCAGGGAACATAAAAACTAACTGCCGAAAGTATTTATCGATATGTGAAGAGAAAAAGATTAGTTAAAACAAATGTCGGTCCCTTGCAGTCAGAAACAGGTGAATTGATCATGGGGAACAAGGACATGGCAGACCAATTGAGTAACTACTTTGGTTCTGTATTCTCTAAGGAAGACATAAATAATCTGCCGGAAATAGCAGGGGATCGTGGGTCAAATGAGATGGAGGGACTGAGTGAAATCCAGGTTAGCTGGAAAGTGGTCTCAGTTAAATTGAATGGATTAAAGGCCGATAAATCCCCAGGGACAGATAGGCTGCATCCCAGGGAAATTAAGGAAGTAGCCCCAGGAATAGTGGATGCCTTAGTGATAATTTTTCAAAACGCTTTAGATTCTGGAGTAGCTCCTGAGGATGGGAGGGTAGCTAATGTAACCCCACTTTTTTAAAAGAGAGGGAGAGAAAAAACGGGGAATTACAGACCGGCTAGTCTAACATCGGACTTTGGGGAAACTGCTAGAGTCAGCTATTAAAGATCGGACAGCAGCGCATTTGGAAAGTGGTGAAATCATTGGACAAAGTCAGCATGGATTTACGAGAGGTAAATCATGTCTGACGAATCTTATTGAATTTTTTGAGGGTGTAACTAGTAGAGTGGATTAGGGAGAAGCAGTGGATGTGTTATATCTGGATTTTCAGAAGGCTTTCGACAAGGTCCCACACAAGAGATTAGTATACAAACTTAAAGCACACGGTATTGGCGGTTCAGTATTGATGTGGATAGAGAACTGGCTGGCAGACAGGAAGCAAACAGTAGGAGTGAACGGGTCCTTTTCAGAATGGCAGGCAGTGACTAGTGGTGTACATTAAGGCTCAGTGCTGGGACCCCAGCTATTTACAATATATATTAATGATTTGGACAAGGGAATTGAATGCAACATCTAGAAGTTTGCGGATGACACGAAGCTGGGGGGCAGTGTTAGCTGTGAGGACCATGCCTGGAGGCTGCAAGGTGACTTGGATAGGCTGGGTGAGTGGGCAAATGCATGCAGATGCAGTATAATGTGGATACATGTGAGGTTATCCACTTTGGTGGCAAAAACAGGAAAAATACTATTATTTGAATGGTGGCCGCTTAGGAAAAGGGGAGATGCAACGAGACCTGGGTGTCATGGTACACCAGTCATTGAAAGTAGGCATGCAGGTGCAGCAGGCAGTGATGAAAGCGAGTGGTATGTTAGCATTCATAGCAAAAGGATTTGAGTATAGGAGTTGGGATGTTCTACTGCAGTTGTGCAGGGTCTTGGTGAGACCACACCTGGAATATTGCGTACACTTTTGGTCTCTAAATCTGAGGAAAGACATTCTTGCGATAGAGGGAGTACAGAGAAGGTTCACCAGACTGATTCCTGGGATGTCAGGACTTTCAAATGAAGAAAGACTGGATAGACTCGGCTTGTACTGGCTAGAATTTAGAACATTGAAGCGGGATCTTCTAGAAACTTACAAAATCCTTAAGGGATTGGACAGGCTAGATGCAGGAAGATTGTTCCCGATGTTGGGGAAGTCTAGGACAAGGGGTCGCAGTTTAAGGATAAGGGGGAAATATTTTAGGACCGAGAAGAGAAAAACATTTTTCACACAGAGAGTGGTGAATCTCTGGAATTCTCTGCCACAGAACGTAGTTGAGGCCAGTTCATTGGCTATATTTAAGAAGGAGTTGGATGTGGTCCTTGTGGCTAAATGGATCAGGAGGAATGGAGAGAAGGCAGGTAAGGGATACTGAGTTGGATGATCAGCCATGATCATATTGAATGGCGGTGCAGGCTCGAAGGACCGAATGGCCTACTCCTGCACCTATTTTCTCTGTTTCTATCGTCAAACTTGCTAATCATGCCATGCACGTTCTCATCCAAATAATTGAGATAGATGACAAATAGCAATGGGTCCAGGACCGAAGGTTTGGATAGAGTGGGTGCGGAGAAGATGTTTCCACTGGTGGGACAGTCTAGACTAGAGGTGTTTCATTGCCATGTGTCTCAGACAGAACAATGAAAGTTTTACTTGCAGCAGCTAAACAGAACATGTAAACATAGTGCTCTGTAAACAATATGATAAATGAGGGAATTAAATAAATAAACAACCAAACAAACAGGTTCAGTGTGTGTGTATATATATACAAACTGTTTGAAAAAAAACCTATTTATTTATCTGTCCATCTGTTTGTTTATTGATTTACTTATTTACCCGTCTGTTTATGTATTTGTCTGTCTGTCTGTCTGTCTGTCTGTCTGTCTGTCTGTCTGTCTGTCTGTCTGTCTGTCTGTCTGTCTGTCTGTCTGTCTGTCTGTCTGTCTGTCTGTCTGTCTGTCTGTCTGTCTGTCTGTCTGTCTGTCTGTCTGTCTGTCTGCCCCTCTGCCCGTCTGTCTGCCCGTCTGTCTGTCTGTCTGTCTGTCTGTCTGTCTGTCTGTCTGTCTGTCTGTCTGTCTGTCTGTCTGTCTGTCTGTCTGTCTGTCTGTCTGTCTGTCTGTCTGTCTGTCTGTCTGTCTGTCTGTCTGTCTGTCTGGTAATTTATTTATTTATCTGTTGATCTATTTAGCTGTCTGCATGCCTATGTATTTATTGACTTATTTATTTATTTATTTATCTATTTATTTATCTATCTATTTATTTATTTATTTATTTATTTATTTATTCATTCATCTATTTATTAATTTAATGTTTTATTTATTCACTTGTCTATCATTACATTAGTGTTTGTTTTTTATGTGTGCATATACGTGTACACCTCCAAAACCGACAAACAATTCCAGTGCAATAATATGAATAATAGTCCATGTTGTTCAGTGCTTCCAGCATTCGAGTTTCCGAACTAGGCCTTGATGCAACCAGTTAATATGTTCTCTACTGTGAACCTATAGAAGTTGCATGATTAGGACGTTTGTATCAATGGTTCAATGGCCCTTTACTTGTTACATGTTTGTCACATTTTAATGCTGTATAAGGCGCTGGTCAGGCCATTTTTGGAGTATGTGAGCATATTTGGGTATCATATTAGGCTGTGGGCCGAGGAACTTTATTCTAGTGTTTCGTGACCCAAGTGACAGAACTACATGAATTTTTCACCTATTGGGTAACAATATTATATAAATCACCCCTGAAACTCGTGAAGAACAAGACTTTACACATTTTTTAAAATTAAATTAGAGAAAAAACGGAAAATTATCCGGCATTTTTAGTCCAATCAAAGCACGTTGAACATTGAGTTGAATAGAAACATAGAAACATAGAAATTAGGTGCAGGAGGAGGCCATTCGGCCCTTCGAGCATGCACCGCCATTCAATATGACCATGGCTGATCATCCAACTCAGTATCCCGTACCTGCCTTCTCTCCAGACCCTCTGATCCCCTTAGCCACAAGGGCCACATCTAACTCCCTCTTAAATATAGCCAATGAACTGGCCTCAACTACCCTCTGTGGCAGAGAGTTCAAGAGACCCACCACTCTCTGTGTGAAAAAAATCCTTCTCATCTCGGTCCTAAAGGATTTCTCCCTTATCCTTAAGCTGTGACCCCTTGTCCTGGACCTCCCCAACATCGGGAACAATCTTCCTGCATCTAGCCTGTCCAACCCTTTAAGAATTTTGTAAGTTTCTATAAGATCCCCTCTCAATCTCCTAAATTCTAGAGAGTATAAACCGAGTCTATGCAGTCTTTGTTCATAAGACAGTCCTGACATCCCAGGAATCAGTCTGGTGAACCTTCTCTGCACTCCCTCTATGGCAATAATGTTCTTCCTCAGATTTGGAGACCAAAACTGTACGCAATACTCCAGGTGTGGCCTCACCAAGACCCTATACAACTGAAGTAGAACCTCCTTGCTCCTATACTCAAATCCTTTTGCTATGAAAGCTAACATACCATTCGCTTTCTTCACTGCCTGCTGTACCTGCATGCCTACTTTCAATGACTGGTGTACCATGACACCCAGGTCGCACTGCATCTCCCCTTTTCCTAATCGGCCTCCATTTAGATAATAGTCTGTTTTCCTATTTTTGCCACCAAAGTGGATAACCTCACATTTATCCACATTATACTGCATCTGCCAAACATTTGCCCACTCACCCAGCCTATCCAAATCACCTTGCAGTCTCCTAGCATCCTCCTCACAGCTAACACTGCCCCCCATGCCAGTTGGCCAATTGGCCAGAATGCCAGTTGGCCAATCACGCGTTTGTTTCAGGCTAGCTAGGCAGGGATCACACAACATGGCTGAGAGGACTTCACTGACGTCTGTTTTACTGGAGATTCCGATGAAAGTTCTGTGGAATACATGACGTGGAAACTTGCAGCAGGGTAATTGAATTTAGTGAGAGAAGAATTAAGAAGCCTGAAGAATGTGCAGCTAAGTGGATAGAAGTGGAAGAAAGTCTTGAAAGCAAAGTCGCTGCTGAGATAATGCAACACAAAGTTGTGAAACCAGTTAAACGTTGTGAATCAACGAACTGCAAGGTAAGATCTAAAGTCTGTATTTATGAAAATTAATCTGTATAGACTTTAATTAATTTAATTGCACCCTTTATAATGCGGAAAACTGAGATTTGGAGACTGTACATTCACTGTACATAGTGCCGTCCGCACCGGCCGTTTCCAGGCCCCGACCACGGAGGAAAAACGGACGAATATTCATTGCACTTTATAGGCTGCCATTGTAGTGAGAAATGGTCAGAAATGGCTGATGTTTACGTATAAATGAATTGGTGTATGTGAACTTGAACTTGAACTAATTTATCTATGGTAGTAACAGTGGTATTCTCATTAACATTAACAAGAGGTTGAAATTGTATGAATTGAAGTCCATGCAGACTTAATGACTATGAGATTTTTTTTGTAGCCTCTGCCTGACCCTCCACTTGAACTTGAACTAACTTATCAATGGACTTATCAAAACTTATCAAAAGACTTGGAATGTGATGAAGAATATTCAGATGAAGACCAGATGTAATGTAAACAAATAAATTGGGGAAATAAATGATTATATAAAGTGTTATTTTAGTGTCGATCGTGTTACCGTTTATTTGGTCAAATTACTTAAACTCATTGAATTACTTATGATAATGGCGTACTGGTGAATGACAGTGCGACAGTCCACCAATCCATCCACACATACATCCACACACACATCCATCCATACGCACACTTCCATGCATGCACACGCACACACACATACATCCGCACACACACACACACACACACACACACACACGCACACACACACACACACACACACACACACACACACACACACACACACACACACACACACACACACACACGCACACACACACACACACACACATCCATCCGCACGCAGACATACATGTACACATCCATGCACAGACACACACACATACGAAGCTTTTCAAAAAGGGGGGTGGCATGACAGGATTCCAAAAATGTTATGTGAAATAATGTGCACGCAGCGTACATCACAAGCGGGAAGCCCCTCACGTCCGGGTTCCACGGCCCGTTTAAGGGCCTTGAAAGCTCTGGGGTTTTAGATGCTCTCTGATGCATTCTGAGCCTTATTTTGGAGCTTTCTGCACCAAATGTATGAGCAATATTTCAGAAATAACTTTTGTTGAGTCAAGAGTAATGAATGGGTGGAATGGGATTATTGGGATCATTGTTGTATACATTTTTTAAAATTAAGAATTGTTGTCCTTGTTTTAATAGTCAAGTTGTACTGTTGTAAAATGTTATAAAGGAGCATGCAAAAATAAAAACAAATAAAATAATGTAAGTTTTTGCAGTAAATAAAACCTTTTTTTAGAAAATACTTTGTGTGTTGATTTGATTGCATGTTACTGTCAGACTGTGTTAGTGTGTGCTGTGCATCTTTAATGGTCCCCCTGACCTACCAACGTCACATCACATCACATCAACCTCAACATGAAATAGTTCAGTTTTCTGAGAATGCAACTGTGCAAACCTACTCACCACTTTGTCCAAGTCATGGGCAAAGCCATAGTGAATGTGCATTAAGGCGAGTGCAGACAGCCTGTCATTGCTCATGGAAGTCCTGGCGTAGTGATGCAGACGACGGACACTCGTGTACACTGCATATATTGCCATTTAGCCATATATCATGTTTCCGAGTTCCATTTTCCAAGAATGTAACTGCGCAAACCTAGTCACGGCGTTGTCCAAGTTATGGGCAAAATCATAGTGAATGTGGATTAAGGCAATTGCAGACAGCCTGTCATTGCTCATGGAAGTCCTGGTCTTTCCTCCTTTGCGGATGTGAAAACGCGTTTGTCCTGGTTGGTTGGATCAAAGCAAGATGCCGAGCGAGATCGCGCCCACTGCAAGCATGCCGCGTGAGGCGAGCATCTCTCTGCCGCTCAGGCTCATGTCCAAGGGCCCAGCTACCTCCACAGTCCAATGGAGGGGGACAGGCGGGGTCTGCAGAGCACTGTGGAGAGACTGGCTGCCGACAATGCCAAGAACGTGAAGAGCCAAACGGCGAGGGGGTGCAAAGTGGAGCCCAATGGTTTGGGCAGCCCTGCCCCCGAGGAAGGCAGCGGCAGTAGGGCCAGCAGCAGCATGAAGACTTACCTGGCATCCGGCAGCCTCCAGCAGAGCGGGCAGCTGGGTCTCCTGCCCGACATTGTGCGTCGCTCAGCTCCAAGAGGCAGCTCAGGCCCGATTCGCTAGTCATGTACAGGCAGAAGTGTGAGTTTGTGCTAGGAGCGGCGGCCAACAGCAGCGCCCGCAGTTTCAAGGGCAAATGGTGCACAAGTAACCACTCCAGCAGCGCCCCAGGAAGCACCAGTCGCCACGCCAGCAGCGCCAAGAGAAGCAGCAGCAGGTCCCGCCAAGGAGCCGCTCAAGCGGCAGGTTGGTGAAGGCGGATTATGGCGCTCGCACTCTACCCTCAGCTGCCGTTTCTCCCGAGCCTGCTCGGGCTTGGACAGTTTCTTCGAGCACTGCGGACTCGAGCCTGAGGTGACCGAGAACCTGACCAGGGAGAGGTTTGCCGCCGCCGCCGTCTTCGAAAGCCTTGCCCTCATGTTTCGCAGCGTGAAAGGCCTGTCCCACTTGGGTGGCATTTCAGTGGAGTTCAGTAAAGGGAAGAACCCACAAGAACTGTTCTCACCCATTAATTAGGCTGGTTCAGGAGCAGGACCTCTGCGACAGTGTCATTAAAAAAACACTCACAATTAAATTCATCATATTATTTTTATATAAAATAATTATTCTTAATTTATATATGATTACAGTCATATTTACAAGTCATATATAGTTATATATATAGTTATATAGTTATACAAGTCATACAAGTTATATATATATATATAATTATTCTTAATAATATTAATATTATTCTACAATATTCTAAAATAATTATTCTTAATTTATGTATGATTACAGTCATATTTACAAGTTATATATATATATAACTTGTAAATATGACTGTAATCATACATAAATTAAGAATAATTATTTTAGAATTGTGTAGAATAATATTAATATTATTAAGAATAATTATATATATATATAGGTATAATAATATATCGTTTAAATGGATTGCAAGACGGAAATAGGCTACTCATGGTGTAATATAAGTATTGGCCACTAGATGGCGCACACTTTCCCGATCTCATTTTTCTAATTAGTTTAATTAATTAATGTGCAACGTTTGGCACTGACGAGTTATGATATTCTTCTGAATTATATTTCATCTAAATCAGTGGAACATGTCATGTAGTTATGTGACGTGGGTCACGAAAACCGATTTCTAGACACATTTTTGATGCTCGGCCCACAGCCTATATCTGAGGAAGGGTGTGCTGGCTGTGGAGAGGGTCCAGAGGTTACACGAATGATTCCTGGAATGAGTGGGTTAGCATATGATGAGCGTTTGACGGCACTCGGTCTCTGCTCGCTGTAGTTTAGAAGGTTGGGGGGGAGACCTCATTGAAACCTACATGCGCCTCAGAATTAAAGGGTGCTCTTTCAGAAAGGAGGAGAGGAGAAACGAATTTACTGAGAGGGTATTTAATTTGTTGAATTCATTGCCCCACAGGGCTGTGGAGACCAAGCCATAGAGTCATAGAGTGAACTGTTTCTTAAATGTCGGGATAGTCCCAGCCTCAACTACCTCACTGGCAGCTTGTCACATACACCTACCACCCTTTGTGTGAGAAGGAATAGACAGGCGATGTTTCAGACTCCATATCTTCAGACACCATATCTTCCATTTGTTCTTTTCATATGTTTAATTCATTTATTTGCGGTACCCCTCATATTCCTACTATATCATTCCCTCTTCACGCTCCAAATCCATCATCAAGTTTGCTGGTGACACAGTGGTGGTGGGCCTGATCTCCAATAACGAAGAGAAGACCTACCGGGAGGAGGTGGCTGTCCTGGCACTCCGGTGTCAGAACAACAGCATCCTCTTGAATGTCACTAAAACTAAGGAGCTGATTGTGGGCTTTAGAAGGGTACAACAACCGAGGACTTACACGCCACTGCGGATAAATGGGAGTACTGTGGATAGGGTGAGCAGCCTATATATATATATATATATATATATATATATATATATATAGTGAACTGTGTGGAAACAAGCCCACCGGTCAACATGTCTCAGCTGCACTAGTACCCACCTGCCTGCGCTTGGTCCATATCCCTCCAAACCTGTCATATTCATGTACCTGTCTAACTGCAACCGGAAACATCTCGCTCTGGTTTGGCAACAGCTCTGCCCAGGACAGGACAGCTCTGCATAGAGTAGTGCGTTCAGCTGAACGCAGCACGGGAACTGCACCCCCCCCCCCCCCGCCCTTGTGTG
>OY740826.1:3798582-3804289 GCA_963514005.1 Raja brachyura
CGCACACACACACACGCACACAGGCATGCACGCACACATACAGAACCCAAGGTCAGGATCAAACCCGGCTCAATAGTTCATAAGTTCTTGGAGAGTAGATTTAGGCCATTAAGCCCATCAAGCACACTCCGCCATTCAATGACTCCACCATTCATTCTTTCCCTCTCAACCCCATTGTTCTTCCTTCTCTCCATAACCCCTGACAACCGTACTGATCAAGAATATCTCCTTCTCCTTCTTCAAAATATGCATTGAATTGGCCTCCAGAGCCACCTGTGGCAATGTGTTCTACAGTTTCATCACCCTCTGACTCTAGAAATGGATGCACCTTGGATGGGTAAGGGGCATTTGGAAGCAAGTTGGGGGGGGGGGGGGGGAGTTTAGTTTAGTTCATTTTAGTTTGTTGTAATGTGTATGGAGGTGCAGCAAAAAACTTTTGTTGCATGCTAACCCACGGGTCGACGTGTTCCGGGTGGATGTGTCGGTGGAATGGGCTTCTGGAGGCCCTGCAGCAGCTTGGGGATCAATGAGATCGGGTCCCGCTCCAGATGGCCGCATGGGTGGACCTGGCGCACGGAGCGGAGTTGCAGCGGTGCAGGGCATCAACGACCCAGCCGTGCAGGGCCAGGCCGACCCCTGCAACCCCGACCAGTGTCGTCACCAAGACAACAGGCCTTTACGGCCACGTTAAGAATCTAACTCTTTTAACAACTCTGACGTTAAAATATACAAGATGGTGCCAGAAATGTGGCGACATTCATGTACTGCCTCACTAGAATGTACTAGTCTTACAGTGGACTTAAGTGTGCGAATAGTAAGTTTTCCTTGTACCAAGGTACATGTACCATTAAACTATTGAACCAGTGAATCTTCAGTCCACCGAGTCCAAGTCAACCATCGAACACGTGTTTACACTAGGTTCCACTTTGTAATTCACTTCCTACGCATTGTGGGCAATTTGCAGAGTACAATTAACCTACAAACTCACATGTCTTCTGGATGTAAGAGGAACCGGAGCACACGGAGGGATCGCACATGACCAGAGAGACATATTGTATAGGAACAAGCCCTTCGACCCAACTTGCCCACGGCGACCAAGATGCCCTGTTTACACTACTCACCTGCCTGTTCTTTGCCTCTACCACTCCAATCCTTCCCCATTCATGTATAGCGAGGAAATGCAGATACTGGTTTCAACCAAAGATAGAGAGAAAATGCTGGTATTACTCAGCGGGACAGGCAGCATTTCTGGAGAGAAGGAATGGGTTACGTTTCGGGTCGAGACCCTTCATCAGACTGAGAATCAGGAGAAATGATAACGAGATATATAGATGGTGATGTAAAGAGATATAGAACAAATGAATGAAAGAGATGCAAAAAATGCCTCTTCTAATGTCACAGTGAGGCTAAACGCAAATGAGGAAGAGCATCTCATTTTTCGCTTGAGCAGCTTACAACCCGGTGGTATGAATATTGATGTATCTAAATTCAACAAAACCCAGCGTCCCCTCTCTCTCCATACGTCCCCCACCCAAGTTGCACCAGCTTCTCGTTCTCACCAAGCAAACAGCCAACAATGGCCTGTTTCCTTTATCATCATAACGCTTCAGCACATCTTTAATTCAGTTGTTCTATATCTCTGTACATCACCGGCAATGTCTCTTGTTTCCCTTTCCCCAGAATCTCAACCTGAAGAACGGCCTGGACCTGAAACAGCACCCATATCTAATATCGATGTATCCGTCCAAAAGGTCCAATGGGAGAAGATGCAAACTCAACAACCGCAGACAACACCCAAGGTCAGGGTTGAACCTGAGTCTCTACACTCTGAGTCAGTAGCTTTAGCATTTGTGCCATTGTGCCAACATTTGGCAGTGCACATATACTCTGAACAATTACACAAACAGCCAGGGGTCAATGGCTTTGGTAAAGTTCAACAAGCTGGACTTAACGGTTCACATAGATTCAGCAGGCAGCAAGCAATAAATTCTGATTTGACTTCACCATCGAAATATTTATATGTTCTTATCACATTGACAGCCAGTGCGTTACAAGTTCAATCATCCCTGCCCATGATAGATGATTCATGTTTTTTGCCAAATGCCACGTTGTAGATGGAGCCAACTTTGTGGTCAGGTGGTTCTGAGGCACATAAAAGGCCTGGTTCACACAGCAGACATCACCCTGAGTCTGACAGCTTACCGCGAACATGTCGTGCCTGTGTCTCTTCCTGGTCGTCCTCATTGCATCCACCGCCGTCGGTAAGTCTTCATCTGAGAAGGTCCATGGGCATCAAAGATTACATAGTTTGGGGTTGAATTTAGTTTATTGCCTCTTGTACCGAGGTTCAATGAAAAGCTTTTGTTGGGTGCTAACCAGTTAGCGGAACGATTGTACACGATTATAATCGAGCCGTCCAGCGTGTAGAGATACACGATAAAGGGAATAACATTTAGTGTAAGATAAAATTGTGTAAAGTCTGACGAAAGATAGTCCGAGGGTCGTAAAATAGGTATGCAGCAGTTCAGGACTATTCTATACTTGTTTATGGGATGGTTCTGTCTCCTGGTAACAGCTGGCAAGATACTGTACCTGAATCTGGAGGTGTGCAATTTCACATCTCCGTATCCTTTGTCTGTTGGGAGAGGAGAGAAGAGGTGACTCATCCTTAATCATGCTGCTGGCCTTGCCAGGGCAGCGTGAGGTGTAAATGAAGTAAATGGAAGGGAGGTTAATTTGTGTGATGGTTTGGCCGCCGTCCACTATTCTCTGCATTTTTTGCGGTCTTGGATGGAGCTTTCCTCAAACCATGCGCTGATGCATCCCGATAAAATGCTTTCTTCGACGCATCTGTAGAGAGTTGTATGGGAACAGACGTTTGTGGAGGCCAAGCCAATGGATAATTTTTGATACGATACGACACATTACAAATGTATTCATCTCAGGAGGGAAATTGGTTGAAGGCGGAGATGGGAGTGATAGATTTGCCATAAGATCAGAAGATCATATCATAAATGATACAAGCAGAATTAAGCCATTCGGCCCATCAAGTATACTCTGCCTTTCAATCGTGGCTGATCTATCTCTCCATCCTAACCCCATTCTCCTGCGTTCTCCCCATAACCTCTGACACCGGTACTAATCAAGAATCTATCTGTCTCTGCCTTAAATATATCCATTGGCTTGGCCTCCATAGTCTTCTGTGGCAAACAATTCCACAGAATCACTGCCATCTGACTAAAATAATTTATCATCATCTCCTTCCTAAAAGAACGTCCATTACCTATGAGGCTATGACGTCATTGACTGTCCCACTAGTGGAAACATTTTCTCCACACCACTCTATCGAAGCCTTTCACTATTCTGTTCGATTCACTGAGGTCCCCCCTCAATCTTCTAAACTCCACGAGCACAAGCCCACTGCTGACAAACGCTCTTCATGGCTTAACTTACTAATTCCTGGGGTCATTCTTTTAAGCCTCATCTGGACCCGCTCCAGACCTAGAACATCCTTCCCCAGATATGGTGCCAAAAATTGCTCACAATATGCCAAATGTAGCCTGACCAGAGCCTTATAGAGCCTGAGCATTACATCCCTGATTTTTTATAAAAGCCCTCCAGAAATAAATGCTAGCATTGAACTTGTTTTCTTTGCTACCGATTCGACTTGCAGATTAGCTTTTGGCGAAACCTGCACCCGCACTCCTAAGTCCCTTTGCACCTCTGATTTCTAGATTCTCTCTCCATTTAGAGAATAATCTACGACTTTATTCCTACTGCCAAAATTATTAACTTCACACTTTGCTACACTATATTCCATCTGCCCCATCTCTGCCCACTCTTCTAACCTGTCCAAATTCTCCTGCAGAGTCCCGGGTTTCTCTAGACTACCTGCCACTCCATCTATTTTCGTTTCATCCGCAAACTTGGTCCCAAAGCCTTCAATCCCCTCAGCCAAATCATTAATATACAACGTGAAGTGCAGCGGCCCCAGCTCCCAGCCCTGCGGAACTCCACGAGTCACTGGCAGCCTACCAAAAAAACCCCATTATTGCCAATCTTTGCCTTCTGCCCCCCAGCCAACGTGATATCCATGCTAGTATCTGCCCTTTGATGCCATGGGCTCTAATTTTCCGCAGCAGCCTCCCATGTGGCACCTTTTCAAAGGTTTTCTGAAAATCTAGGTAAACAACATCTACTGCTTCTTCTTTGATTGAAGGACATAGTAGACTTGAGGGGCCGAATGACCTAATTATGCACGTAGAACTTACAACTTACGAAGTTCTAATATAAATATGTTATACTAGGCATGCATTGAATGGACAGTGAGACGTAGGTGGTCCACCTTGAATGAATTACCTGAGAACAGGAACAGAGACTTGGGTTACATGAAGTTAACATCTGCATGAAAGTCTCACCCTAACCTGGCATTCCATTTCTGTTTGGGGATATTTGTATTTTCTACCTATAGATCTATCGGGAAATGGTAATGTGGTGAAGCATTGGGCATATACTTCGAAAGTGATTATGTACATGATTTAATAAATGCAATAATCACACAATTCTGTTTATTTCACAGATTCTCATTCAATTAAATATGGAGGTAATGTTCTTTGTTAAGCTTATCTTTCACTTTATGGATAACAGAATAATGGTATGTGAATGTTTTAAAACTTCGGGTTGGAAACGCTCTCTGATTTTGAGTTCAATCTCCTTCTGACTTTGATTTTGAACTTTCAACAATGGAGCAGCTGGACGAGTCGCTACGACAGCGCGAATTCTATCCTGACCTCCGGAGCTGTCTATGCGCAGTTTGCATGTTTTCCTCTTGACCGCGTGGGTTTCCTCCCAGTGCTCTGGTTTCCTACCGCGTCCCAAAGACGTGTCGGTTTTCAGGTTGATCGGCCCTCTGTTATTTGCCCCCTCATGTGCAGGGAGTGGTTGAGAAAGTGGGATAACAAAGCACTAGTGTTCACGGGGGATTGATGCTCAGGGTGGACTCAGTGGGCAAAGGGCCTGCTTCTGTGCTGAATCTTTCAATTCTTTCAATTCATAAACTGAAAACGCCAAGTGCTGGAGTAATTCAGCGGGTAAGGCAGCATCTCTAGAGAACGTGGATAGGCGACCTTTGAGGTCAGGGCCATTCTTCAGACTGATTGTAATGGGGGGGGGGGGGGGGGGGGTTTGGGCAGTAATCTGGAAAATAAGGTGTGGCATGGGGGGGGGGGGGGGGCGATGACAAGGCCTGCCAAATATGTCACTGTTCATAACTGTTTATAAGTTCATACGTTCACGAGATAGAAGCAGAATTAGGCCTTTATGCCCAATAAGTACACGCCGTCGTTGAATCATGGGTGATCTATCTTCCCCTCTTCACCCCATTCACCTGCCTTCAATCCATGGCCTATATACATCCGTGCTTCACAAGTTCACAAGCTATAGGCGTAAAAATAGGCCATTCGGCATATCGACTCTACTCCGCCATTCAATCACGGCTGATCTCTGCCTCTCAATCCCATTTTCCTGCCTTCTCTCCAAAATCCTTGACATCCGTGCTTATCAAGAACTTGTCTATCTCTGACTTCAATTTATCCACTGACTTGGCCTCCACAGCCCTCCGTGGCTCGTTCTAAAAAAAGCGCCCTTTAGTTCTGAGGTCATAGCCATTCGTTCCACATTCACCATACATGGGCCTTTCATTATTCTG